>SWDC01000014.1:0-223660 GCA_004919715.1 Linderniella brevidens
TTAAACAAGTAGAATGATGTGTTGACGAAGTAGGATGCCTTGTTGAATAAGTTGAATGCCTTGTTGACCAAGTCGAATGCCTTGTTGACCAAGTAATACTTCGTTGAATAAGTTGAATGCCTTGTTGTAAAGTCGAATGCCATGTTGAACAAGTCGAATGCCTTATTGACCAAGTCAAATGCCCTTTCGAACAAGTAGAATACCATGTTGAACAAGTCGAAAGAGTCGAATGCCTTGTTGAACAAGTCGAATGCCTTGCTGAACAAGACGAATGTCTTGTATGCCTTGTTAACAAAGTCCAATACCCTTTCCAAAAAGTAGAATCCTTGTTGACCAAGTCGAATGCCCTGTCGAACATGTAGAATGCCTCGTTGAACAAGCCGAATGCCTTGTTCACAAAGTCGGATACCTTGTTTAACAAGTCAAATGCTTTGTTGATCAAGTCGAATGCCTTTCTGACCAAATAATGCCTTGTTAACCAAGTAATACCTTGTTTAACAACTCGAATGCCTATTTGGATAAATTGAATGCCTTGTAACAATCCAATGCCTTGTGAACTAAGTCGAAGCCTTGTTGACAAGGTCAGGCCTTGTGGAAGTAGAATGCCTTGTTGAACAAGTCAAATGCCTTGGTTACCAAGTATAATGTCTGTTGAACAAGTCGATTGCCGGTGCAAATAAAAAAGAATGTCTCGTATGCCTTGTGACAAAGTCGAATGACCTTTTGACCAAGTAAATGCCTTGTTAAACCCATTGAATACCTTGTTGAACAAGTCATGCCTTGTCAACCAGTAGAATGCCTTGTTGAAAGTCGAATGCCTTATTGACCAGTAGCATGTTATTGACAAGTCGAATGCCTTGTTGAAAACGAACAATGCCTTGTAGTATGTTGACCAAGTCGAATGCCCTTCGAACAAGTATAATGCCTGTTGACCAAGTCGAATGCCCTGTCGACAGTACGAGAATGCCTTGTTGAACAGGTAGAATGCCCTGTTGACCAAGTAGAATGCCTGTTGACCAAGTCGAATGCCTTGTTGAATAGGTCTAATGCATTGTTGAGTCATGCCTTGTTGACCAAGTAGAATGCCTTGTTGAACAAGTAGAATGCCTAGTTGAACAAGTCGTAACGCCTTGTTGAATAAGTCAAGGCCTTGTTGAACAAGTCGAACGCCTTGTTGAATAAGTCGAAGGCCTTGTTGAACAAGTCGAACGCCTTGTTGAAGAAGCCGAATGCCTTGTTGAACATGTCGAATGCATTGATGAACAAGTCGAATGACTTGTTGAACAAGAAGAATGTCTGGTGTTTTGTTGACCAAGTCAAATGCCCTTTCAGACAAGTAGAATGCCTTGGTAGGCAAGTACAATGCATTGTTGACCAAGTCGGATGCCTTGTTGAACAAGTCGAATGCCTTGTTGACCAAGTCGAATGCCTTATGGTCCAAGTCGAATGGCTTGTTGAACAACTCGAATGCCATGGTGAACAAGTCGAATGCCTTGTTGACCAAGTAGAATGCCTCGTTGAACAGGTTGAATGGCTTGTTAACCAAGTACAACGTCTTGTTGAACAAGTCCACTTCCTTGTTGTAGAAATAGAATGTCTTGTATGCCATGTTGACCAAGTAAAATGTCTTGTTAACTAGTCGAATGCCTTGTTGAACAAGAAGATTGCCTTGTATGCCTTGTTAACCAAGTCGAATTCTCTTTCGAACAAGTAGAATGCATTGTTAAACTAGTGGAATGGCGTGTTGACCAAGTTGGATGACTTGTTGACCAAGTTGAATACCTTGTTGACCAAGTAATAATTTGTTAAACAAGTTGAATGCCTTGTTGTATAAGTAGAATGCCATGATGAACAAGTCGAATGCCTTGTTGACCAAGTCGAATGCCCTTTCGAAAGAGTAGAATGGCTTGTTGAACAAGTCGAATGCCTTGTTGAACAAGTCGAATGCATGTGGACAAAGTCGATGTCTTGTTGACCAAGTAATACTTTGTTGAACAAGTCGAATGCCTTGTTAACCAAGTCGGATGACTTGTTGACCAAGTAGAATGCCTTGCTAAACAAGTCAAATGCCTTGATTGCCAAGTATAATGTCTTGTTGAACAAGTCCAATGCCTTGCTGATCAAATAAAATTCTTGTATGCCTCGTTGACCAAGTCAAATGCCCTTTTGAACAAGTAGAATGCCTTGTTTAACAATATGAATGCCTTGTTGAACAAGTTGAATGCCTTGGTGACCAAGTAAAATGCCTTCTTGAACAAGTCGAATGCCTTGTTCACCAAGTAGAATGCCTTGTTGAACAAGTCGAATTCCTTGTTGAACAAGTCGAATGCCCTATTGACCAACTCGAATTCCTTGTTGACTAAGTCGAATGTATTCTTAAACAAGCACAATGTCGCGTATGCCTTGTTAACCAAGTCGAATGCCCTGTCGAACAAGTAGAATGCCTTGTTGAAAAAGTCGAATGCCTTATTGACCAAGTAGAATGCCTTGTTGAACAAGTAAAATGCCTTGTTGAACAAAAAGGTTGCCTTGTATGCCTTGTGAACCAAGTCGAATTCTCTTTCAAACAAGTACAATGCCTTGTTAAACAAGTAGAATGGCGTGTTGACCAAGTTGGATGCCTTGTTGAACAAGTCGAATGCCTTGTTGACCAAGTCGAATGCCTTGTTGAACAACTTTAATGCCTTGTTGTACAAGTCGAATGCCATGTTGACCAAGTCGAATGCCTTGTTGACCAAGTCGAATGCCCTTTCGAACAGTATAATGCATTGTTGAACTAACTCGAATGCCTTGTTGACCAAGTCAGATGCCTTGTGACAAGTCAATGCCTTGTGACCAAGTCAAATGCCTTGTTGACCAATTAATGCCTCGTTGAGCAAGTCGAATGTCTTGTTGAACAATGGAATGCATGTTAATAAGTCGAATGCCTTGCTGACCAAGTTGGATGCCTTTTTTAACAAGTCGAATGTCTCGTTGACCAAGTTGACTGTCTTGTTTAACAAGTCGAATGCCTTGTTGAACAAATAAAATGTCTTGTATGCCTTGTTGACCAAGTCGAATGCCCTTTGAACAAGTTGAATGCCTTGTTGACCAAGTAGAATGCCTGTTGAAGAGGTCGAATTCCTTGTTGAACAAGTCAAATGCCCTATTGACCAACTCGAATTCCTTGTTGACTGCGTCGAATGCATTCTTAAAAACCACAAGTCGCGTATGCCTTGTTGACCAAGTCGAATGCCCTGTCGAACAAGTAGAATGCCTTGTTGAAAAAGTCGAATGCCTTGTTTACCAAGTAATGCCTTGTTGATAAGTCTAATGCCTTGTTGAACAAGTCAGACGCCTTTTTGAATAATTGGAATGCCTTGTTGAACAAGAAGAATGTTTGGTATGTCTGGTTGACCAAGTCGAATGCCCTTTTGAACAAGTAGAATGCCTTGTTGAACAAGTCGAATGCCTTGTGAAGTGGAATCTTGTTGACCAAGTCGAATGCCTTGTTGAACAAGTCGAATGCCATGTTGAATAAGAAGAATGACTTTTATGCACTGTTTGACCCAGTCGAATGCCCTTTCGAACAAGTAGAATGCATTGTTGAACTAGTCGAATGCCTTGTGGACCAAGTCAGATGCCTTGTGACCAAGTCAAATGCCTTGTCGACCAAGTAATGCCTCGTTGAGCAAGTCGAATGCCTTGTTGAACAAGTGGAATGCCATGTTAAACAAGTCGAATGCCTTGCTGACCAAGTTGGATGTCATTTTTAACATGTCGAATGCCTCGTTGACCAAGTTGACTGTCTTGTTTAACAAGTCGAATGCCCTTTTGAACAAATAAAATGTCTTGTATGCCTTGTTGACCAAGTCGAATGCCTTTTGGAACAAGTTGAATACCTTGTTGACCGAGTAGGAATGCCTTGTTGAATTAGTCGAATGCATTCTTAAACAAGCACAATGTCGCGTATGCCTTGTTGACCAAGTCGAATGCACTGTCGAACAAGTAGAATGCCTTGTTGACCAAGTCGAATGCCATGTTGAACAAGTAAAATGCCTTGTTGAACAAGAAGGTTGCCTTGTATGCCTTGTGAACCAAGTCGAATTCCCTTTCAAACAAGTACAATGCCTTGTTAAACAAGTAGAATGGCGTGTTGACCAAGTTGGATGCCTTGTTGTACAAGACGAATGCCTTGTTGACCAAGTCGAATGCCTTGTTGACCAAGTAATACTTTGTTGAACAAGTTGAATGCCTTCTTGTACAAGTCGAATGCCATGTTGAACAAGTCGAATGCCTTGTTGACCAAGTCATGCCTTGTTAACCAAGTCGAATGCCCTTTCGAACAAGTAGAATGCCTTGTTGAACAAGTCAAATGCTTTGTTGATCAAGTCGAATGCCTTTCTGACCAAATAATGCCTTGTTAACCAAGTAATACCTTGTTTAACAACTCGAATGCCTATTTGGATAAATTGAATGCCTTGTTGAACAAATCCAATGCCTTGTTAACTAAGTCGAATGCCTTGTTGATAAGGTCAGGCCTTGTGGAAGTAGAATGCCTTGTTGAACAAGTCAAATGCCTTGGTTACCAAGTATAATGTCCTGTTGAACAAGTCGAATGCCGTGCAAATAAAAAAGAATGTCTTGTATGCCTTGTTGACAAAGTCGAATGACCTTTTGACCAAGTAAAATGCCTTGTTAAACCAATTGAATACTTGTTGAACAAGTCATGCCCTGTCGAACAAGTAGTAGAATGCCTTGTTGAACAAGTCGAATGCTTATTGACCAGGTAGAGTGTCTTGTTGAATAAGTCGAATGCCTTGTGAAAACGAACAATGCCTTGTATGTATTGTTGACCAAGTCGAATGCCCTTTCGAACAAGTATAATGCCTGTTGACCAAGTCGCATGCCCTGTCGAACAAGTAGAATGCCTTGTTGAATAGGTAGAATGCCCTGTGACCAAGTAGATTGCCTGTTGACCAGTCGAATGCCTTGTTGAATAGGTCTAATGCATTGTTGAGTCATGCCTTGTTGACCCAGTAGAATGCCTCGTTGAACAAGTAGAATGCCTAGTTGAACAAGTCGAACGCCTTGTTGAATAAGTCAAGGCCTTGTTGAACAAGTCGAACGCCTTGTTGAATAAGTCACAGGCCTTGTTGAACAAGTCGAACGCCTTGTTGAATAAGCCGAATGCCTTGTTGAAATGTCGAATGCGTTGATGAAACAAGTCGAATGACTGTTGAACAAGAAGAATGTCTGGTGTTTTGTTGACCAAGTCAAATGCCCTTTCAGACAAGTAGAATGCCTTGGTAGGCAAGTACAATGCATTGTTGACCAAGTCGGATGCCTTGTTGAACAAGTCGAATGCCTTGTTGACCAAGTCGAATGCGTTATGGACCAAGTCGAATGCCTTGTTGAACAACTCGAATGCCATGGTGAACAAGTCGAATGCCTTGTTGACCAAGTAGAGCCTCGTTGAACAGTTGAATGGCTTGTTAACCAGTAAACGTTTGTTGAACAAGTCCACTTCCTGTGTAGAAATAAAATGTCTTGTATGCATGTTGACCAAGTAAATGCCTTGTTAACTAGTCGATGCCTTGTTGAACAAGAAGATTGCCTTGTATGCCTTGTTAACCAAGTCGAATTCTCTTTCGAACAAGTAGAATTGCATTGTAAACTAGTGGAATGGGTGTTGACCAAGTTGGATGCCTTGTTGACCAAGTCGAATACCTTGTTGACCAGTAATATTTGTTGAACAAGTTGAATGCCTTGTTGTATAAGTAGAATGCCATGATGAACATGTCGAATGCTTGTTGACCAAGTCGAATGCCCTTCGAAAAGTAGAATGCCTTGTTGAACAAGTCGAATGCCTTGTGAACAAGTCGAATGCGTGTGGACAAAGTCGATGTCTTGTGACCAAGTAATACTTTGTTGAACAAGTCGAATGCCTTGTTAACCAAGTCGAATGACTTGTTGACCAGTAGAATGCTTGCTGAACAAGTCAAATGCCTTGATTGCCAAGTATAAATGTCTTGTTGAACAGTCCAATGCCTTGATGATCAAATAAAATTCTTGTATGCCTCGTTGACCAAGTCAAATGCCCTTTTGAACAAGTAGAATGCCTTGTTTAACAATATGAATGCCTTGTTGAACAAGTTGAAGCCTTGTTGAACGTCATGCCTTGGTGACCAAGTAAAATGCCTTTTGAACAAGTCGAATGCCTTGTCCACAAGTAGAATGCCTTGTTGAACAAGTCGAATTCTTGTTGAACAAGTCGAATGACTATTGACCAATCGAATCCTTGTTGACTAAGTCGAATGCATTCTTAAACAAGCACAATGTCGCGTATGCCTTGTTGACCAAGTCGAAATGCCCTGCGAACAAGTAGAATGCCTTGTTAAAAAGTCGAATGCCTTGTTGACCAAGTAGAATGCCTTGTTGAACAAGTAAAAGCCTTGTTGAACAAGAAGGTTGCCTTGTATGCCTTGTGAACCAAGTCGAATTCCCTTTCAAACAAGTACAAGGCCTTGTTAAACAAGTAGAATGGGTGGTTGACCAAGTTGGATGCCTTGTTGAACAAGTCGAATGCCTTGTTGACCAAGTCGAATGCCTTGTTGAACAACTTTAATGCCATTGTTGTACCAGTCGAATGCCATGTTGACCAGTCGAATGCCTGTTGACCAATCGAATGCCCTTTCGAACAAGAATGATTATTGAACTACTTGAATGCCTTGTTGACCAAGTCAGATGCCTTGTGACCATGTCAAATGCCTTGTGACCAAGTCAAATGCCTTGTTGACCAATTAATGCCTCGTTGAGCAAGTCGAAGTTTGTTGAACAAAGGGAAGGCCATGTTAATAAGTAGCGAATGCCTTGCTGACCAAGTTGGATGCCTTTTTTAACAAGTCGAATGTCTCGGTTGACCAAGTTGACTGTCTGTTTAACAAGCGAATGCCTTGTTGAACAAATAAAATGTATTGTATGCCTTGTTGACCAAGTCGAATGCCCTTTTGAACAAGTTGAATGCCTTGTTGACCAAGTAGAATGCCTTGTTAAAGAGGTCGAATTCCTTGTTGAACAAGTCGAATGCCCTATTGACCAACTCGAATTCCTTGTTGACTGCGTCGAATGCATTCTTAAACAACCACAATGTCGCGTATGCCTTGTTGACCAAGTCGAATGCCCTGTCGAACAAGTAGAATGCCTTGTTGAAAAAGTCGAATGCCTTGTTTACCAAGTAATGCCTTGTTGAATAAGTCTAATGCCTTGTTGAACAAGTCAAACGCCTTTTTGAATAATTGGAATGCCTTGTTGAACAAGAAGAATGTTTGGTATGTCTGGTTGACCAAGTCGAATGCCCTTTTGAACAAGTAGAATGCCTTGTTGAACAAGTCGAATGCCTTGTTGAACAAGTCGAATGCCTTGTTGAACAAGTGGAATTCTTGTTGACCAAGTCGAATGCCTTGTTGAACAAGTCGAATGCCATGTTGAATAAGAAGAATGACTTGTATGCACTGTTGACCCAGTCGAATGCCCTTTCGAACAAGTAGAATGCATTGTTGAACTAGTCGAATGCCTTGTGGACCAAGTCAGATGCCTTGTTGACCAAGTAATGCCTCGTTGAGCAAGTCGAATGCCTTGTTGAACAAGTGGAATGCCATGTTAAACAAGTCGAATGCCTTGCTGACCAAGTTGGATGTCATTTTTAACATGTCGAATGCCTCGTTGACCAAGTTGACTGTCTTGTTTAACAAGTCGAATGCCCTTTTGAACAAATAAAATGTCTTGTATGCCTTGTTGACCAAGTCGAATGCCTTTTGGAACAAGTTGAATACCTTGTTGACCGAGTAGGAATGCCTTGTTGAATAAGTCGAATGCATTCTTAAACAAGCACAATGTCGCGTATGCCTTGTTGACCAAGTCGAATGCCCTGTCGAACAAGTAGAATGCCTTGTTGAACAGGTAGAATGCTCTGTTGACCAAGTAGAATGCCTATTGACCAAGTCGAATGCCTTGTTGAATAGGTCTAATGCATTGTTGAGTCATGCCTTGTTGACCCAGTAGAATGCCTTGTTGAACAAGTAGAATGCCTAGTTGAACAAGTCGAACGCCTTGTTGAATAAGTCAAGGCCTTGTTGAACAAGACGAACACCTTGTTGAATAAGTCGAAGGCCTTGTTGAACAAGTCGAATGCCTTGTTGAATAAGCCGAATGCCTTGTTGAACATGTCGAATGCGTTGATGAACAAGTCGAATGACTTGTTGAACAAGAAGAATGTCTGGTGTTTTGTTGACCAAGTCTAATGCCCTTTCAGACAAGTAGAATGCCTTGGTAGGCAAGTACAATGCATTGTTGACCAAGTCGGATGCCTTGTTGAACAAGTCGAATGCCTTGTTGACCAAGTCGAATGCGTTATGGACCAAGTCGAATGCCTTGTTGAACAACTCGAATGCCATGGTGAAACAAGTCGAATGCCTTTTGACCAGTAGAATGCTCGTTGAACAGGTTGAATGGCTTGTTAACCAAGTACAACGTCTTGTTGAACAAGTCCACTTCCTTGTTGTAGAAATAGAATGTCTTGTATGCCATGTTGACCAAGTAAAATGCCTTGTTAACTAGTCGAATGCCTTGTTGAACAAGAAGATGCCTGTAGCCTTGTTAACCAAGTCGAATCTCTTTCTTTCGAACAAGTAGAATGCATTGTTAAACTAGTGGAATGGCGTGTTGACCAAGTTGGATGCCTTGTTGACCAAGTCGAATACCTTGTTGACCAAGTAATAATTTGTTGAACAAGTTGAATGCCTTGTTGTATAAGTAGAATGCCATGATGAACATGTCGAATGCCTTGTTGACCAAGTCGAATGCCCTTTCGAAAAAGTAGAATGCCTTGTTGAACAAGTCGAATGCCTTGTTGAACAAGTCGAATGCGTTGTGGACAAAGTCGATGTCTTGTTGACCAAGTAATACTTTGTTGAACAAGTCGAATGCCTTGTTAACCAAGTCGAATGACTTGTTGACCAAGTAGAATGCCTTGCTGAACAAGTCAAATGCCTTGATTGCCAAGTATAATGTCTTGTTGAACAAGTCCAATGCCTTGATGATCAAATAAAATTCTTGTATGCCTCGTTGACCAAGTCAAATGCCCTTTTGAACAAGTAGAATGCCTTGTTTAACAATATGAATGCCTTGTTGAACAAGTCATGCCTTGTTGACCAAGTAAAATGCCTTCTTGAACAAGTCGAATGCCTTGTTCACCAAGTAGAATGCCTTGTTGAACAAGTCGAATTCCTTGTGGAACAAGTCGAATGCCCTATTAACAAACTCGAATTCTTTGTTGACTAAGTCGAATGCATTCTTAAACAAGCACAATGTCGCGTATGCCTTGTTGACCTAGTCGAATGCCCTGTCGAACAAGTAGAATGCCTTGTTAAAAAAGTCGAATGCCTTATTGACCAAGTAGAATGCCTTGTTGAACAAGTAAAATGCCTTGTTGAACAAGAAGGTTGCCTTGTATGCCTTGTGAACCAAGTCGAATTCCCTTTCAAACAAGTACAATGCCTTCTTAAACAAGTAGAATGGCATGTTGACCAAGTTGGATGCCTTGTTGAACAAGTCGAATGCCTTGTTGACCAAGTCGAATGCCTTGTTGAACAACTTTAATGCCTTGTTGTACCAGTCGAATGCCATGTTGACCAAGTCGAATGCCTTGTTGACCAAGTCGAATGCCCTTTCGAACAAGTATAATGCATTGTTGAACTACTCGAATGCCTTGTTGACCAAGTCAGATGCCTTGTGACCAAGTCAAATGCCTTGTGACCAAGTCAAATGCCTTGTTGACCAATTAATGCCTCGTTGAGCAAGTCGAATGTCTTGTTGAACAAGTGGAATGCCATGTTAAATAAGTCGAATGCCTTGCTGACCAAGTTGGATGCCTTTTTTAACAAGTCGAATGTCTCGTTGACCAAGTTGACTGTCTTGTTTAACGAGTCGAATGCCTTGTTGAACAAATAAAATGTCTTGTATGCCTTGTTGACCAAGTCGAATGCCCTTTTGAACAAGTTGAATGCCTTGTTGACCAAGTAGAATGCCTTGTTGAAGAGGTCGAATTCCTTGTTGAACAAGTCGAATGCCCTATTGACCAACTCGAATTCCTTGTTGACTGCGTCGAATGCATTCTTAAACAACCACAATGTCGCGTATGCCTTGTTGACCAAGTCGAATGCCCTGTCGAACAAGCAGAATGCCTTGTTGAAAAAGTCGAATGCCTTGTTTACCAAGTAATGCCTTGTTGAATAAGTCTAATGCCTTGTTGAACAAGTCGAACGCCTTTTTGAATAATTGGAATGCCATGTTGAACAAGAAGAATGTTTGGTATGTCTGGTTGACCAAGTCGAATGCTCTTTCGAACAAGTAAAATGCCTTGTTGGATAAGTCAGATTCCTTGTTGAACAAGTCCAATGCCTTGTTGAGCAAGTAGAATGCTTTGTTGAACAAGTCGAATGCCTTGTTGAACAAGAAGAATGGCTGGTATGCCTTGTTCACCTAGTCAAATGCCCTTTCGAACAAGTAAAATGCCTTATTGAACAAGTCGAATGCCTTGTTGACCAAGTAGAATGTCTTGTTGAACACGAATGCCTTGTTGAACAAATAGAATATCTTGTATGCCTTACTGACCAAGTCGAATGCCCTTTTGAACAAGTAGAATGCCTTGTTGAACAAGTTGAATGCCATGTTGACCAAGTCGAATGCCTTGTTGAACAAGTCGAATGCTATGTTGAACAAGTCGAATGCCTTTTTGACCAAGTCATGAATGTTGACCAAGTAGAATGTCTTGTTGAACACGACTACCTTGTTGAACAAATAGAATTGTCTTTTATGCCTTGTTGACCAAGTCGAATGCCATTTCGAACAAGTAGAATGCCTTGTTGAACAAGTCGGATGCCTTGTTGATCAAGTCGGATGCCTTGTTGATCAAGTCAAATGCCCTGTTTACCCAATAATGCCTTGTTGAACAAGTCGAATTCCGTATTGAACAAGTGGAATGCCGTGTTGAACAAGTGGAATGCCCTGTTGAACAAGTCGAATGCCTTGTTGACCAAATCGAATGCCTTGTTCAACAAGTTAAATGCCTTATTGACTAGTAATGCCTTTGAACAAGTCGAATGCCTTGTTGACCAAGTTGAATGCCTTGTTGACCAACTCAAATCCATTATTGACCAAGTACAATGCCTTGTTGAACAAGTCGGATGCCGTTGACAAAGTTGAATGCGTTGTTGAACAAGTCGAATGCCTTGTTGACTAAGTCGAATGCCTTGTTTACCCAGTAATACCTTGTTAAACAAGTCGAATGCCTTGTTGACCAAGTAATGCCTTTTTGAACAAAAAGAAACCTTGTTGCACAAGTCAAATGCCTTGCTGAACAAGAAGAATGCCTTGTTGACTGAGTCGAATGCCCATTCGAACAAGTAGAATGCCTTGTTAAACAAATCGAATACCTTATTGACCGAGTCGAATGCCCATTCGAACAACTCAAATGCCTTGTTGAACAAGTCGAATGCCATGTTGAAAGAGTCGAATGCCTTGTTGAACAAGTTGAATGCCAAGTTGGCCGATTCATGCCTTATTGATAAGTCGAATGCCATGTTTAACAAGTCGAATGCCTTGTTGACTAAGTCATGCATTGTTGACAAGCCGAATGCCTTATTGAACAAGTCGAATGCCTTGTTGACCAAGTCATGCCTCGTTGACCAAGTCGAATGCCTTGTTGAACAAGTCGAATGCATCGTTGAACAAGAAAAATGCCTTGAATGCCTTGTTGACCAAGTCGAATGCCACGTTAAACAAGTTGAATGCCATGTTAAACACGTCGAATGTCCTGTTGAACAAGTCAAATGCCTTGTTCACCAAGTAATGCCTTGTTTAACAAGTTAAATGCCTTATTGACCAGTAATGCTTTGTTGAACAAGTCGAATGCCTTGTTGACCAAGTTTTTTTTTTTTTTTTGGTGAAAGGTCATTAAAATAAAATGTGGAAAGATACAATGTTCAGCAGCAATAAGCTGCACCGCTCGGTAACATGCTACCTATAATCAACGCAAGCAATCCAATCGAGCAAGCAAACATCAAAAGCAAGCAAGCAGACTGTAAGCAAGTGACTACGTGCTCGGCCACGCAATGCGCCGAACACGTCGAAGCGCACAGGACTGTAGCTGATACTTCCCTCCAAGGGTAGAGAGCCGTATACAGAGTGTAGTCTCGACGTCCGCAACGATATGAGTAGGAGGTCTTCGTCTTCCTTCCCGCCATCGTTGGTTGCGCTCGGCCCATAGGTGATAGACAAGCGATGCAAGCGCATGTCGGGGCCCCATCCATGCGAGGTGCTTGCCCCGCCACCTTTGAGCAGCCCAGTGAACCCCTTCGATCCAGTCCGTGTAAGGCCATCCAAAACGTAACTTTCCCTGCAAAGACTGTAGGCAATGTCTGGAAAATGAACACTCAAAGAAAAGATGTCGTGTTGTCTCTATAGCATGGCCATCATCACACAAGAGGCAAGCTGAACTTCCTGCTGCCGCGGCCACCCATGGCTTGTCCCTCGTCGCCAGGCGTTCCCTAATCGCCAGCCATAAAATGACTTCATGCCGTGGTATCGAGATAGGGCCTCCGAACAGGTTGGTCCAGAATGCAGGCGGAGAATGTTGGCGTATGCAATTTCTCGCGGAGTGAGTAGAGAAGACGCCATTGGGAGTCCCCCTCCATCGAATCGTGTCCATCTCATCGTGTTGAATGGGAGGTAGGAGACCAGCAAAATCCATGAACTCCACCGTTGTCTGTCCTGGCCAATGCCATCCCGACTCATCAATCACCGCGCTCAATCGTGAATCAAGTGGGAGGCCCATAACAGATGGACCACGCGGGTACCGTTCCACCAGCGGAATCGTGAGTAGCCATGGGTCAGTCCAGAGGCGTGTATTCGCTCCATTCCCAATGCGGAACTCTAGAAGTGGCCGGATGATGGTCTGAGCTTGAGGAGCTTCTTCTAGCTCCATGAGGTATTAGCCGTGGATCTGATGGTCCAGAAGGATGTGTTGTGCAGCCGCGTCCGTCGTATCCATGTGGCCCATATCGAAGACTCATCTCCCCTGAGAATGTTCCAAATAAGACGCATCATCAGCGCCTTGTTCTCCACCTCAATCGATCTCAGTCCAAGTCCCCCTTCGTCCCTTGGTGCGCATACGTCGGTCCATGCCACCTTCGCGCTAGATCCCTTCCACAAGAAAGCTCGAAGACGCTTCTCGATACTGCGGATGATTCCCTTGGGGAGTAAGAAGACTCCCGCCCAATACACATGGATAGTCATAAGGACCGATCGAATGAGCTGTACCCTCCCGGCGTATGAGAGCGAGTGGTTGGTCCAAGAACCAAGCCGACGATCAATAGAACGTAATAAGGGGGCGCAATCATCGATAGTCAATCGCGATGTGATAAGGGGGACCCCCAGGTACCGCACAGGAAGAGACCCGATAGGGAAGCCCATAACAGCCTGGAGTGTACCCTTCAGTCGTTCTGCCCGTTTCGAGATAAACATCTCGCTTTTACTGGAGTTTGCCCGTAGCCCTGAAAGCGAAGCAAAAAGCTCGAGGCTGTCGCGGAAGATACTGACTGATTGAACGTCCGCCTGCGAGAAAAGAAGAAGATCATCGGCGAAGGTCAACATGAAGAGGGATGTGGCCTCGCATCGCCAATGGTATCGGAAGCTGCTGCTAAGGTTGATGCGGGACGCTATGATTCCATGTAAAGCCTCCATCACCAACACAAAGAGATAAGGTGATATGGGGTCGCCTTGTCTGAGACCCCGTCGTCCTTTGAAGAAACCCTCCGGCCTACCGTTGATGTTGATGGAAAAATGCGTCGACGTGAGGCATGACCGGACCCACCCAATGAAGGTCGGGTGAAAGTGAAGTGCCTGAAGTGTGGCAAAGGTCGACCTTAAGAGCCACCCGTTCAGGCAGCCCGGCTCTATTGTATCCGTGACAAATCTCTTGGGCTAAGAGAATGTTGTCGGAAATACGCCTTCCAGGGATGAATGCCGTCTGTGTAGGGTGGACAAGTTTCCCCAAGCTGTCTCGTAGCCGATTAGCAATGATCTTGGAGATGATCTTATAGAGAACGTTGCAGCAGGCAATCGGTCGAAAATCCTTCGCCATGCGTGGATTATCCCCTTTTGGAATGAGGGTGATAAGGGTCGAATTCAGCTCCCCTAGGAGGCGTCCCGTCCGGAAGAAATCCCGGATGGCGAACGAGATATCCTCCCCGATGATGTGCCATGCCCGCTTGTAGAAAACCGCGGAGTACCCGTCTGGCCTTGGCGATTTGTTATCTCCCATTGCATGCAGCGCGTTGTTGATTTCCACATCAGTGACCGGCTGAACCATTGCCTCCGCGTCGGTTGTGCTGAGCGCTGCCCCGAAGTAAGGCGCGACGTCAGAGGCGGATATTGGGGTTGTCCGCATGGATTGCCCGAGAAGTTCCGAGTAATATCGGACCAATTCAGCCCGCACTTGTGCACCACCCTCGAACGTGTTTCCCGCCTCATCCTCCAAGTGGAAGATACGATTTCCAACCCGCCGTGTGGCCACTTTCTTGAAGAAAAAAGAAGTGCATTGGTCACCGTCCTTGAGCCATGCCACTTTCGCCCGCTGAAGGAGTGCCGAATGCTCCAATTCGACCGCTTTGGCATACACAAGCCAACATTGCTTCTCCAAGATTAGTAATTGATCCTCCAATGGATAGTTTGCCGCCATGTCCTGAGCAATCTCTAGAAATTTGCGCGCCTCGAGCACGTTACGATTGAGATCACCCTTGTCTCGCCGTAGTTTTCGTAGTTCCCTCTTTATCGCTTTCAGTCTCTGGACGACTACATACATCGGGTATCCATTTGCTTGCAGACTCCAAGTTTCCGCCACGATAGGAAGAAAACGAGGATCCTGCGCCAAAAAATTATCAAAACGAAAAGAATTATTCCTCTCAGAAGCCCTAGCTGTAGTCGCGAGGATGAGTGGAGAGTGGTCCGATGTAGCAGGGGTTGCGCAATGATAAGTAAGGTCCCCAAATCTAGCGAACCAAGAGGGGTTGCCAAGCATCCTATCGAGGCGTCGCCATACACCCGACGTGCCCCCTTGCTGGTTATACCACATGTAGAGTTGCCCCGTGCATGGCAGGGTTGCGAGGTCCGATGTAGTCATGCATGCAAACATCTCCGGACAGCCCCCCGTGACCGATCCTCCCCGCGCGTCCGTGTTTGCCATGATCGCGTTGAAATCCCCCATAACAAGCCATGGTGAGTTTGCGTGCAGCTGTGAGGTCTCGATAAGATCCGTCCAAAGGTCGCGTCGGGACACCCTCTGATTATGACCGTATGCGAATGTGATGAAGAAATCCTCACACTCCGCAAAGATCGTCGCCTGACAGTGAATGGTCTGAGTGGTGTACGCAAGAATTGTGACAGTAACTAGGCGGGCATCCTTCATTGGGTGGGTCCGGTCATGCCTCACGTCGACGCATTTTTCCATCAACATCAACGGTAGGCCGGAGGGTTTCTTCAAAGGACGGCGGGGTCTCAGACAGGGCGACCCCATATCACCTTATCTCTTTGTGTTGGTGATGGAGGCTTTACATAGAATCATAGCGTCCCGCATCCAACTTAGCAGCAGCTTTCGATACCATTGGCGATGCGAGGCCACATCCCTCTTCATGTTGACCTTCGCCGATGATCTTCTTCTTTTCTCGCAGGCGGACGTTCAATCAGTCAGTATCTTCCGCGACAGCCTCGAGCTTTTTGCTTCGCTTTCAGGGCTACGGGCAAACTCCAGTAAAAGCGAGATGTTTATCTCGAAACGGGCAGAACGACTGAAGGGTACACTCCAGGCTGTTATGGGCTTCCCTATCGGGTCTCTTCCTGTGCGGTACCTGGGGGTCCCCCTTATCACATCGCGATGACTATCGATGATTGCGCCCCCTTATTACGTTCTATTGATCGTCGCCTTGGTTCTTGGACCAACCACTCGCTCTCATACGCCGGGAGGGTACAGCTCATTCGATCGGTCCTTATGACTATCCATGTGTATTGGGCGGGAGTCTTCTTCCTCCCCAAGGGAATCATCCGCAGTATCGAGAAGCGTCTTCGAGCTTTCTTGTGGAAGGGATCTAGCGCGAAGGTGGCATGGACCGACGTATGCGCACCAAGGGACGAAGGGGGACTTGGACTGAGATCGATTGAGGTGGAGAACAAGGCGCTGATGATGCGTCTTATTTGGAACATTCTCAGGGGAGATGAGTCTTCGATATGGGCCACATGGATACGACGGACGCGGCTGCACAACACATCCTTCTGGACCATCAGATCCACGGCTAATACCTCATGGAGCTGGAAGAAGCTCCTCAAGCTCAGACCCATCATCCGGCCACTTCTAGAGTTCCGCATTGGGAATGGAGCGAATACACGCCTCTGGACTGACCCATGGCTACTCACGATTCCGCTGGTGGAACGGTACCCGCGTGGTCCATCTGTTATGGGCCTCCCACTTGATTCACGATTGATGAGTCGGGATGGCATTGGCCAGGACAGACAACGGTGGAGTTCATGGATTTTGCTGGTCTCCTACCTCCCATTCAACACGGTGAGATGGACACGATTCGATGGCGGGGGACTCCCAATGGCGTGTTCTCTACTCACTCCGCGAGAAATTGCATACGCCAACATTCTCCGCCTGCATTCTGGACCAACCTGTTCGGAGGCCCTATCTCGATACCACGGCATGAAGTCATTCTATGGCTGGCGATTAGGGAACGCCTGGCGACGAGGGACAAGCCAGGGGTGGCCGCGGCAGCAGGAAGTTCAGCTTGCCTCTTGTGTGATGATGGCCATGCTATAGAGACAACACGGCATCTTTTCTTTGAGTGTTCATTTTCCAGACATTGCCTACAGTCTTTGCAGGAAAAGTTACGTTTTGGATGGCCTTACACGGACTGGATCGAAGGGGTTCACTGGGCTGCTCAAAGGTGGCGGGGCAAGCACCTCGCATGGATGGGGCCCCGACATGCGCTTGCATCGCTTGTCTATCACCTATGGGCCGAGCGCAACCTACGATGGCGGGAAGGAAGACGAAGACCTCCTACTCATATTGTTCCGGACGTCGAGACTACACTTTGTATACGGCTCTCTACCATTGGAGGGAAGTATCAGCTACAGTCCTGTGCGCTTCGACGTGTTTGGCGCATTGCGTGGCCGAGCACGTAGTCACTTGCTTACAGTCTGCTTGCTCGCTTTTGATGTTTGCTTGCTCGATTGGATTGCTTGTGTTGATTATAGGTAGCATGTTACCGAGCGGTGCAGCTTATTGCTGCTGAACATTGATCTTTCCACATTTTATTTTAATGACCTTTTCCCAAAAAAAAAAAAAAAACTAGGCGGGCATCCCAGCCCACCCAGATACGAGATGCCGGCCCATTATCGTATTCAAAGAACCGACTCCAAGCCCTGGTAGAATGTGAAAGGGCAGCCGCATTCTGCTCGGAGACCCGTGTCTCGTACAGCCCGATAATCAACAGCTTATACTTAGTAATAATATCCCCCACCGCCCATCTGTGGTCTACCCTGTTTAGACCACGTACATTCCAAACGGCGATTGGGATCATGGGCACACGTCGATAAGGGCTGCTTCAGGACCCTTAAGTGTGTTCGCCGTGTCCAAGTCGTCCAAGTCCGCAAGAACCTCGAATGGGTTAATGCTAGCTAGTACAATAGCTCCCTGCTGCGCGATGACTGAACTTGTTGAACATCCATCTACGGGCTTCGGGTACTCCTGCAGCCGCGGCTCGTGATCTTGCTCCATGTTGGTGGGTGGAACAACAACCTCCTTGCCCTTGTCGGGATGACCAACTCTTCTCCATTCGCGCCGTGTGTGTGGGCCATTCTGGGGTTTCTTCGGCATCGTTGATGTGCGCTGCCCCGTGGATTGCCTCGGTCCCGTATTTGATCGTGGCTGTTGGGTTCGACGAGAGGGACATGTTCCCGCCCCGTGGGTCCATGCACCGCATAAGGAGCACTTCCGCGGCCTCCATTCGTACTCGACACGAACTGTAACCGCGCCGTCATATCCTCCACCTTCACGTGGAATGCGAATATTGAAGCTTTCAAGAAAAGGCTCCTGGAGATTCTTTGATATGCATACCCGAGCGTAGTCAATACGTTTCGCTGAAATCGTCATAGAATCTGCGAAGAGTGGCTTCCCGACGACGCTAACGACAATGCCTAACCCCTCCTGTGTCCAGAACTCGCCCGGAACGTTACGCAATTTCACCCATAGCGGAACAAGTCGAATGCCTTGTTGACCAAGTAATGCCTTGTTCACCAAGTAATGCCTTCTTGAAGAAGTTCAATGCGATATTGAATCAGTAATGCCTTGTTGAACAAGTCGAATGCCTTGTTGACCAAGTAATGCCTTGTTGAACAAGTAATGCCTTTTTGAAAATGTCGAATGCCTTGTTGACCAAGTAATGTCTTGTTGAACAAGTAATGCCTTTTTGAAAATGTCAAATGCCTTGTTGCCCTAGTAATGCCTTGTTGAACAAGTAGGATGCCTTATTGAACGACTCGAATGCCAAGTTGACCAAGTCATGCCTTGTTGACAAGTCGAATGCCTTATTGAACAAGTCGAATGCCTTGTTGACCAAGTCATGACTCGTTGACCAAGTCGAATGCCTTGTTGAACAAGTCGAATGCATCGTTCAACAAGAAAAATGCCTTGAATTCCTTGTTGATCAAGTCGAATGCCACGTTAAACAAGTCGAATGCCACGTTAAACAAGTCGAATACCATGTTAAACACGTCGAATGTCCTGTTGAACAAGTCAAATGCCTTGTTCACCAAGTAATGCCTTGTTTAACAAGTTAAATCCCTTATTGACCAGTAATGCCTTGTTGAACAAGTCGAATGCCTTGTTGAACAAGTCCAACGCCTTGTTGACAAAGCCATGCCTTGTTGACCAAGTAGAATGCCTTGTTGAACAAGTCGAATGCCTTGTTGACAAAGCCATGCCTCGCTGAACAAGAGTATGCCTTGATGAACAAGTCGAATGCCTTGTTGACCAAGTAAAATGCATTATTGACCAAGTACAATGCAACAAGTCGAATGTCGTTGACCAAGTCGAATGCCTTGTTGACCATGGCTGCCTTGTTGACCAAGTGGAATGCCTTGTCGAACAAGTCAGATGTGTTGTTGAACAAGCCGAATGCCTTGTTGACTAAGTCGAATGCCATGTTTGCCATGTAATGCCTTGTTGAACAAGTCAAATGCCCTGTTTACCCAATAATGCCTTGTAGAACAAGTCGAATTCCGTATTGAACAAGTGGAATGCCGTGTTGAACAAGTGGAATCTCTGTTGAACAAGTTGAATGCCTTGTTGACCAAATCGAATGCCTTGTTCAACAAGCAATGCCTTCTTGAACAAGTTCAATGCGATATTGACTCAGTAATGCCTTGTTGAACAAGTCGAATGCCTTGTTGACCAAGTAATGCCTTGTTGAACAAGTAATGCCTTTTTGAAAATGTTGAATGCCTTGTTGACCAAGTAATGTCTTGTTGAACAAGTAATGCCTTTTTGAAAATGTCAAATGCCTTGTTGCCCTAGTAATGCCTTGTGGAACAAGTTGGATGCCTTATTGAACGACTCGAATGCCAAGTTGACCAAGTCATGCCTTGTTGACATGTCGAATGCCTTATTGAACAAGTCGAATGCCTTGTTGACCAAGTCATGCCTCGTTGACCAAGTCGAATGCCTTGTTGAACAAGTCGAATGCATCGTTGAACAAGAAAAATGCCTTGAATGCCTTGTTGACCAAGTCGAATGCCACGTTAAACAAGTCGAATGCCACGTTACACAAGTCAAATGCCATGTTAAACAGGTCGAATCTGTTGAACAAGTCAAATGCCTTGTTCACCAAGTAATGCCTTGTTTAACAGTTAAATGCCTCATTGACCAGTAATGCCTTGTTGAACAAGTCGAATGCCTTGTTGACCAAGTAGAATGACTTGTTGAACAAGTCGAATACCTTGTTGACAAAGCCATGCCTTGCTGATTAAGAGTATGCCTTGATGAACAAGTCGAATGCCTTGTTGACCAAGTCAAATGCATTGTTGACCAAGTACAATGCAACAAGTCGAATGCCGTTGACCAAGTCGAATGCCTTGTTGACCATGTCTGCCTTGTTGACCAAGTGGAATGCCTTGTCGAACAAGTCGAATGCCTTGTTGACCATGTCTGCCTTGTTGACCAAGTGGAATGCCTTGTCGAACAAGTCAGATGTGTTGTTGAACAAGCCGAATGCCTTGTTGACTAAGTCGAATGCCATGTTTGCCAAGTAATGCCTTGTTGAACAAGTCAAATGCCCTGTTTACCCAATACTGCCTTGTTGAACAAGTCGAATTCCGTATTGAACAAGTGGAATGCCGTGTTGAACAAGTGGAATGCCATGTCGAACAAGTCGAATGCCTTGTTGACCAAATCGAATGCCTTTTTCAACAAGTTAAATGCCTTATTGACTAGTAATGCCTTTGAACAAGTCGAATGCCTTGTTGACCAAGTACAATGCCTTGTTGAACAAGTCGGATGCCGTTGAGAAAGTTGAATGCGTTGTTGAACAAGTCGAATGCCTTGTTGACTAAGTCGAATGCCTTGTTCACCAAGTAATGCCTTGTTGAACAAGTCAAATGCCTTGTTGACCCAGTAATACCTTGTTAAACAAGTCGAATGCCTTGTTGACCAAGTAATGCCTTTTTGAACAAAAAGAAGCCTTGTTGCACAAGTCAAATGCCTTGTTGAACAAGAAGAATGCCTTGTATGCCTTGTTGACTGAGTCGAATGCCCATTCGAACAAGTAGAATGCCTTGTTAAACAAATCGAATACCTTATTGACCGAGTTGAATGTCCATTCGAACAACTCAAATGCCTTGTTGAACAAGTTGAATGCCATGTTAAACAAGTCGAATGCCTTGTTGAACAAGTCAAGTGCCTCGCTGACCAAGTCGAATGCGTTGTTCAGCAAGTAATGCCTTGTTGTAAAAATTCAATGCCTTATTGACTCACTAATGCCATGTTGAACAAGTCAAATGCCTTGTTGACCAAGTAATGCATTTTTAAACAAGTCGAATGCCTTGTTGCCCTAGTAATGCCTTGTTGAACAAGCTGAATGCCTTATTGAACGAGTTGAATGCCAAGTTGACCAAGTCATGCCTTGTTGACAAGTCGAATGCCTTATTGAACAAGTCGAATGCCTTATTGAACAAGTCGAATGCCTTGTTGACCAAGTCATGCCTCGTTGACCAAGTAGAATGCCTTGTTGAAAAAGTCAAAAGCCTTGTTAAACAAGTCGAATGCCTCGTTAGACTAGAAGAATGCCTTGAATGTCTTGTTGACCAAGTCGAATGTCACGTTAAACAAATCGAATACCATGTTGAACACGTCGAATGCCCTGTTGAACAACTCAAATGCCTTGTTCACCAAGTAATGCCTTATTCAACAAGTTAAATGCCTTATTGACCAGTAATGCGCTGTTGAACAAGTCGAATGCCTTGTTGAGCAAGTAATGTCTTGTTGAAGAAACTGAATGAATTTTGAACAAGTCGAATGCCAAGTTGGACAAGTCATGCCTCGTTGACTAAGTAGAATGCCTTGTTGAACAAGTCAAATACCTTGAAAGTCATGCCTTGCTGACTAAGAAAATCCCTTGTTGAACAAGTCGAATACCTTGTTGACCATGTCCAATGCCTTGTTGACCAAGTCGAATGTCTTGTTGACCAAGTCGAATGCCTTGTTGACCAAGTCATGACTTGTTCACCAAGTCATGCAATGTTGAACATGTCGAATGTATTGTTGAACAAGTCGAATGCCAAGTTGACCAAGTAATGCCTCGTTGACCAAGTAGAATGCCTTGTTGAACAAGTCAAATACCTTGAAAGTCATGCCTTGCTGACTAAGAAAATCCCTTGTTGAACAAGTCGAATACCTTGTTGACCATGTGGAATGTCTTGTTGCAAAGTCGAATGTCTTGTTGACCAAGTCGAATGCCTTGTTTACCAAAGTCATGACTTGTTCACCAAGTCATGGAATGTTGAACATGTCGAATGCATTGTTGAACAAGTCGAATGCCTTGTTCACTAAGTCGAATGCCTTGTTGAGCAAGTCAAATGCCTGTTGACCCAGTAATACCTTGTTGAACAAGTCGATTGCCTTGTTGACAAACTAATGCCTTGCTGAACAAAGTGAATGCCTTGTTGAACAAGTCGAATGCCAAGTTGACCATGTCATGCCTTTTTGACCAAGTAGAATGCCGTGTTGAACAAGTCGAATGCCTTGTTGAGAAGTAGAATGCCTTGTTGAACAAGTCGAATGCCTTGTTGACCATGTTGAATGCCCTGTTGAACAAGTCGAATGTCTTGTTGACCAAGTGGAATGTCTTGTTCACCAAGTAATGCCTTGTTGAACAAGTTCAATGCCTTATTGACTCACTAATGCCATGTTAAACAAGTCAAATGCCTTGTTGACCAAGTAATGCATTTTTAAACAAGTCGAATGCCTTGTTGCCCTAGTAATGCGTTGTTGAACAAGCTGAATGCCTTATTGAACGATCCGAATGCCAAGTTGACCAAGTCATGCCTTGTTGACAAGTCGAATGCCTTATTGAACAAGTCGAATGCCTTGTTGACCAAGTAGAATGCCTTGTTTAAAAAGTCGAAAGCCTTGTTGAACAAGTCGAATGCCTCGTTAAACAAAAAGAATGCCTTGAATGCCTTGTTGACCAAGTCGAATGTCACGTTAAACAAATCGAATGCCATGTTGAACACGTCGAATGCCCTGTTGAACAACTCAAATGCCTTGTTCACCATGTAATGCCTTATTCAACAAGTTAAATGCCTTATTGACCAGTAATGTGCTGTTGAACAAGTCGAATGCCTTGTTGAGCAAGTAATGTCTTGTTTAAGAAACTGAATGAATTGTTGAACAAGTCGAATGCCAAGTTGGCCAAGTCATGCCTTGTTGAAGTGTGTGCTACCTCGAATGGCTTCTTCAAATTCCGTTTCGACTCCACGGCTACGATGGTTGATGCTTTGGAGGGTGGCCCATGGTTATTG
This sequence comes from Linderniella brevidens, assembly GCA_004919715.1. NCBI lineage: Eukaryota > Viridiplantae > Streptophyta > Magnoliopsida > Lamiales > Linderniaceae > Linderniella > Linderniella brevidens. The sequence continues at coordinate 23,167 of SWDC01000014.1, forward strand.
TATGGCCAGCCCCTCTTTCTTGAGGAGTGGCGACAAGGGATGACTCTGGAAAAGGGACCGCATGATGAGGTCCCGACGTGGGTTCGTTTTTGCCACCTCCCGTCGGAATACTGGACTTCGGAGGGAATAGGATTCGTGGCCAGCGCGGTTGGTACGCCGTTATTTCCCGACGCTTTTACGATCAGCATGGAGCGTATCGACTTTGCGCGCGTTTGGGGATTTGATTCGTCGTTTTGATTCGTCGTTAGGGGATTTGATTCGTCGTTTTGACCTTAAGCTTGTTTGATTGCTAGAGACACGAGTAATAGTGGCAAACGCTGATTCGATTGCCAGCAGTATTAAGCAGTGGACATGGTTCTTCAATTATGATATAGGCCCCGGGAAGCGTATCTGGATAGGATGGGACGCGCGATATCTTCGTGTTGATGTTATTGGGATGACGACGCAAGCCTTACACTGCAGAGTGCTATCGTTGGCGACTCATCTGGTTTTCTTTATTACATTTATATATGGGCTCAATCAGCGGGAGGAGCGCTGCGCATTGTGGGATGAGTTAGTTACGATCTCCGAAGCTCGCGCGGAAGATGCTTGGTTAGTGGTCGGTGATTTCAATGCGATAGTGGAACCTAATAAAGCACGGGGAGGATCTCCACATCCAGCAGACTATCAGGATCTGACTCGATGTCTCATCTCGGCTGATCTCCATAACTTACCATGCTCGGGTCAATATTTCACGTGGTTTAATCAACGGCGAGGTGATGCGGGTATTTGGCGTCGTTTGGACAGGATGGTTGCTAACCCGACGTGATTTGCTAAGTTTGGGGATCTTGGATATCGATGTGAACTACCAGCCACTTCTGACCATTCTCCTCTTATTCTGGAGACGGGGCGATCGACGTTTTCTCGAGGTACGGTGTTTCGATTTGATAATTTTCTCACGACGGATCCACAGTTTGGCTCCGTCGTAAGCTCAAGGTGGCAGCTTCCTATTTCGGGATACCCGATGTTTCGGGTCCTTGCACATCTGAAGGCCCTCAAGCGAGCGTTCAAGGATATGAGGCGTGCTAAAGGGGATCTGGCGTGTAACGTGATGGAGGCGCGAAATTTCCTCGACATTGTCCAGGAGTTTGTCTCATTGTACCCACATGATGATCGTTTTCTAGTACTACAATCTATATGTCGACGTCTCTACGCAGCTGCGGTAGCAATGGAGCAATCGGCCCTAGCACAACGGGCCAAAATGACTTCGCTCAAAGAAGGCGACCGCTGCTCCGCATTTTTCTTCAAGAAGGTTGCCATATGCCGAGTGGCAACCCGTATCTTCTCGCTTGAGGATGATGCTGGGAACTTAATTGAAGGGGAGCCACAGGTAAAGGGCGAGCTTCTTAGACACTACAAGCACCTCTTGGGTACGACAGCTCGGAGCGGTCCGCTGGATTCCTCTGCTATCTATTCGGCCATATCTTGCACATTACCCACTCACGCACCAGGAGATCTACTTCGGCTAATCGACGAAGGTGAGATTAAGCTGGCGCTTTCTTCTATTGCGGATAACAAAGCACCGGGTCCGGATGGTTTCACTTCGCCTTTCTATAAAGCCGCTTGGCCTACTATTGGAGGGGATATCATTTCTGCTATTCAGGAATTTTTTCGTACAGGCCATCTTCTGAGGGAGCTGAATACTACACTTCTTACGCTGATCCCTAAGCGGGACTCCCCACGACGACCTGCTGACTTTTGGCCTATATTGTGCTGTAATGTCTTATACAAGATTATTTCGAAGATCTTGGTTAATCGTCTGAAGACTTATCTCCCAGGCTTAGTGGATGTCTTCTAGACTGCATTTATCCCTGGTCGCAGGATCAGTGATAATATTCTCCTCACTTAGGAGTTATGCTCTGGCTACCGGAATCAGAGCTTACCGGCACGGGCTACGCTGAAGGTTGACTTGGAAAAGGCATACGATCATGTCGAGTGGGACTTTTTAGTGTGTGTGCTGGAGGCCATGGGTTTTCCTTCGCGGTTCGTTGCATGGATCCATGTGTGTTTGACGACTCCTTATTACTCGATCAATATCAATGGTCGAGCAGAGGGGTATTTTCCGGGACGGCGGGGGTGGTCTTCGTCAGGGCGATCCTATATCTCCATATTTTTTTACGTTGGCCATGGAGGTGCTTCATGGTATTCTTCGGAACAAGATTCTTTCGGAGGGGAGATTTACTTTTCATTGGAGATGCGAGCCTTCCCGTATTTTCATGCTGACATTTGCCGACGATCTTCTTCTTTTCAGTCACGCGGACACTGAATCCATCCAGATTTTCCGAGCGGGGTTGGATGAATTTGAAATACTTTTGGGGTTAAGGGCTAACCCTGGAAAGAGCGAGATGTTTCTCTCCAAACGGGCGAGCGGCTGCCAAACCTTATTATCTATTATGGGTTTTCCTTTATGCCATTTACCAGTGAGGTATTTGGGCGTCCCGTTACTTACATCACGACTGACTATTCAGGACTGTACTCCACTTCTACATCGCATTGACCAACGCTTAGGCTCTTGACTAAATCGCTCTCTTTCATATCCTGGGAGGGTACAGTTGATCCGTTCAGTCCTTGCCGCTGCATGGGTATTGGTCCGGGGTGTTCATCCTGCCCAAAGGCGTTATTAGAGTGATTGAGCAATGATTCAAATCGTTCCTCTGGACGGGTTCTGCTGCCAAGGTTGCTTGGGATGATGTATGTTTTCCCGGTGGATGAGGGTGGTTTGGGCTTTTGCTCGCTTGTGGACGATGACAAGGCCCTTCTTCTTAAGCACCTATGGAGTATTCTGACCAAGGAACCCAATTCTATTTAGGTATCGTGGCTTCACCAGACGCGGCTGCAAAATCGCTCGTTGTGGACTATATCGGGAACCGCCCAATCGACGTGGAGTTGGAGGAAACTCTTACAACTACGCCCTATGCTTCGGTCGAAGGCTAGTATCCGTATTGGTAAGGGCGAAACTATTTGGTTGTGGCAGGACCCATGGATCGATGATAGGCCGCTTCTGGAGCGATTTCCACGGGGACCGATGATTATGGGCCTTTCTGATGATTCACGTTTGAGTCGAGTCATTGCTAGTGACGGTTGGAGGTGGCCGACGACTTCCTCGACGGAATTTCTGATGATTGAACCCATGCTCCCGAAGGTTTACCCATTGGAAGCTGACTCTTACCGATGGCTACCGTCTCCCACATGCCTTTTCACCGTGACTTCTGCTCGGGATTCATTCCGGCAGAAACGCTCGCCGGTTCATTGGGCAGCCCTATTTGGGGGGGTGCTTGGTCCCAAGCTATGAATTCATCTTATGGCTTACTATTCGTGAACGCCTAGCTACCAAAGATAAGCCTTGGGTTTCCCTCAAGGCCTCGTCGAGTGCTTGCTTATTATGTGACGCGGATGAGATGTAGACGATCAATCACCTTTTCTTTGATTGCCCATACACATCTCGATGCTTACGATTTCTTTGGCGGCAGATTTGGTTTCTCTGGCCTTACCGCGATTGGCAGCAGGGGATTATGTGGGCTGCCCTACGGTGGAAAGGTATGCACCTCCAGCATCTGGCATATCGACATGTTTTGGCTTCGACGATTCACCACATCTGGACTGAGCGAAACCACCGTTGCACTGATGGCAGACAGCAGCATCCCCAGCAGCTCGTTGAGGGTATTGTGAGGGTATTGCTTATGCACCTGTCATTACTACCATGTCGATATGAGCTACAGTATTGTGCCCTGCGTCGCATGTGGCACATTGCTTGGTAGAGGTATCATCGTTATTTACGGTAGTTTGTTTGGTGGATAAAGATTAGATCCATCTTGTACACAGTGGCATGTCCCTAGTGTTTGCGACATGAATCCTATCATGTGTGCTTTACTGTCCTTTATTTCATTTATTTAGTGAACGTTCCCCAAAAAAAATGCATTGTTGAACAAGTTGAATCCCTTATTGAACTAGTTGAATGCCAAGTTGACCAAGTCATGCCTTGTTGACAAGTCGAATGCCTTATTGAACCAGTCGAATGCCTTGTTGACCAAGTCATGCCTCGTTGACCAAGTAGAATGCCTTGTAGAAAAAGTCGAATACCTTGTTGAACAAGTCGAATGCCTCGTTGAACAAGAAGAATGCCTTGTTGACCAAGTTGAATGCCACGTTAAACAAGTCAAATGCCATGATGAACAACTAGAATGCCCTATTGAACAAGTCAAATGTCTTGTTCACCAAGTAATTCCTTGTTCAAAGAGTTAAATGCCTTATTGACTAGTAATGCGCTGTTGAACAAGTCGAATGCCTTGTTGAACAAGTCGAATAACTTGTTGACTAAGTAATGCCTTGTTGAAGAAACTGAATGAATTATTGAACAAGTCGAAGGCAAAGTTGACCAAGTCATGCCTTGTTGACCAAGTCGAATGCCTTGTTGAACAAGTCGAATACCTTGTTGACAAAGTCATGCCTTGCTGACCAAGAGAATGACTTGTTGATGAAGTCGAATGCCTTGTTGACCAAGTCATGCCCTTTTGAACAAGTCGAATGCGTTGTTGAACAAGTCGAATGCCTTGTACACTAAGTCGAATGCCTTGTTCACTAGGTAATACCTTGTTGAACAAGTTAAATGCCTTGTTGTACTAGTAATCCCTTGTAGAACAAGTCGATTGCCTAGTTGACAAACTAATGCCTTGTTGAACAAAGTGAATGCCTTGTTGAAGAAGTCGAATGCCAAGTTGGCCATGTCATGCCTTGTTGACCAAGTAGAATGCCATGTTGAACAAGTCGAATGCCTTGTTAAAAAGTAGAATGCCTTGTTGAACAAGTCGAATGCCTTGTTGACCGAGTCGAATGCCCATTCGAACAACTCAAATGCCTTATTAAACAAGTCGAATGCCGTGTAGAACAAGTCGAATGCCATGTTGAAAAAGTCGAATGCCCTATTAAACAAGTCGAATGCCTTGTTGCCCAAGAAGAATGCCTTGTTTACCAAGTAATGACTTATTGAACAAGTCGAATGTCTTGTTGACAAAGTCATGCGTTGTTGACCAAGAGAATGCATTGTTGAACAAGTCGAATGCCTTGTTGACAAAGTCAAATGCCTTGTTGAACAAGTCGAATGCCTTGTTGACCAAGTAATGCCTTTTTGAACTAGTCGAATGCCTTGTTGCTCTAGTAATTTCTTGTTGAACAAGTTGAATGCCTTGTTGGACGAGTCGAATCCCAAGTTGACCAAGTCAAATGCGTTGTTAACAAGTCGAATGCCTTCTTGACCAAGTCATTCCTCGACGACAAAGTAGAATGCCTTGTTGAACAAGTCCAATGCCTCGTTGAACCAGAAGAATGCCTTGAATGCCTTGTTGACCAAGTCGAATGCCTATTCGAAAAAGTAGAATGCCTTGTTAAAAAAGTTGAATGCCTTGTTGAAGAAGTCGAATGCTGTGTTAAACAAGTCGAATGTCGTGTTCAACATGTCGAATGCCGTGTTGAACAAGAGGAATGCCATGTTGAACAAGTCGAATGCCTTGTTGACAGAGTCGAATGCCTTGTTAACCAAGTAGAATGCCTTGTTGAACAAACTGAATGAAGTGTTGAACAAGTCGAATGTCAAGTTGACCAAGTCATGCCTTGTTGACCAAGTAGATTGCCTTGCTGAACAAGTCGAATGCCTTGTTGACCAAGTTGAATGCCTTGTTGAACAAGTCGAATGCCTTGTTGAACAAGTCGAATGCCTTGTTGAACAAGTCGAATGCATTGTTGACAACGTCGAATGCCTTTTGAACAAGTCGACTGCCTTGTTGAGCAAGAAGAATGATTGGTATGCCTTGTTGACCAAATCCAATGCCCTTTTGCACATGTAATGCCTTGTTGAACAAGTTGAATGCCTTATTGACCAAGTTATGCCTTGTTGAACAAGTCAAATGTGTTGTTGACAAAGTCATGCCTTGTTATCCAAGAGAATGCCAATTCGAACAAGTAGAATGCCTTTTTAAAAAAGTCGTATACCTTGTTGAACAACTCAAATGCCTTGTTGACCAAGTTGAATGCCGTGTTGAACAAGTCGAATATCGTGTTGAACAAGTGGAATGCCCTGTTGAACAAGTCGAATGCCTTGTTCACCAAGTAATGCCTTGTTCAACAAGTTAAATGCCTTATTGACCAGTAATGCCTTGTTGAACAAGTCGAATGCCTTTTTGGACAAGTCGAATACCTTGTTGACCAAGTAATGCCTTGTTGAAGAAACTGAATGAAGTGTTGAACAAGTCGAATGCCAAGTTGACCAAGTCATGCCTTGTTGACCAAGTAGATTGCCTTGTTGAAGAAACTGAATGAAGTGTTGAACAAGTCGAATGCCAAGTTGACCAAGTCATGCCTTGTTGACCAAGTAGATTTTTTTTTTGGGAAAAGGTCATTAAAATAAAATGTGGAAAGATACAATGTTCAGCAGCAATAAGCTGCACCGCTCGGTAACATGCTACCTATAAACAACGCAAGCAATCGAATCGAGCAAGCAAACATCAAAAGCAAGCAAGCAGACTATAAGCAAGTGACTACGTGCTCGGCCATGCAATGCGCCAAACACGTCGAAGCGCACAGGACTGTAGCTGATACTTCCCTCCAAGGGTAGAGAGCCGTATACAGAGTGTAGTCTCGACGTCCGCAACGATATGAGTAGGAGGTCTTCGTCTTCCTTCCCGCCATCGTTGGTTGCGCTCGGCCCATAGGTGATAGACAAGCGATGCAAGCGCATGTCGGGGCCCCATCCATGCGAGGTGCTTGCCCCGCCACCTTTGAGCAGCCCAGTGAACCCCTTCAATCCAGTCCGTGTAAGGCCATCCAAAACGTAACTTTCCCTGCAAAGACTGTAGGCAATGTCTGGAAAATGAACACTCAAAGAAAAGATGTCGTGTTGTCTCTATAGCATGGCCATCATCACACAAGAGGCAAGCTGAACTTCCTGCTGCCGCGGCCACCCATGGCTTGTCCCTCGTCGCCAGGCGTTCCCTAATCGCCAGCCATAAAATGACTTCATGCCGTGGTATCGAGATAGGGCCTCCGAATAGGTTGGTCCAGAATGCAGGCGGAGAATGTTGGCGTATGCAATTTCATTTTTTTTTGGTGTAAAGTCCCATGTATATAGATCGTAAAAAATGTACAAATGAACAGGAGAAAAACTCCTCTACCAACCAGTAACAGACTACTGGTAACAACAATGAATGAATAACCAATCAACCAATCAACCAATGACCCTATCAACAATCAACAACAAAAACATCCAATCAAACAATCAAAAAACCAATTTTACCAAGCCACACGCCATAATCGGCGTATAGCCGCCCGATGAAGTTCATACTTCATGGATGTACCACTAATACGCATGATAGCCAAGGCAAGAACACACCCCACAAGCCGTTGTGGATTCGTGATGGATCCCTCCTTCCATCGCCTGTTCCTTGCCTGCCAAATATGGTAGACAAGGGATGCTAGAATATGACGAGATGCTGCATGGAGAAGATGCTTCCTTCGCCAGCGAACAGCCGCCCACCGAATGCCCGTAGTCCAATCCCGATAAGGCCAGATCCAGCGAATCCGATGGCGCAAGAGACGAAGACATTGTCGTGAAAAAGTACAATCAAAGAATAGATGTTGGACAGTCTCGTGATGCAACTCCTCACAGAGGACACAAGCTTGGGTTCCCGCCCTCTGAGCAATCCACGGTTTGTCCCTAGTCGAGAGCCGATCCTGTAATCCCAGATATAAAATAAATTCATGTCGTGGAATCTTCAACGGTCCTCCAAATAATACCGCCCAACCCACAGGGGGCCTCCTGTAGCGCAACGCATTGTGAGCCAAAGAAGCAGTCATAGATCCATTCGGCGAGCCCGTCCACCAAACACCATCCTGATCCCCACGAACCACATTAGGTAAGAGGCGGCTAATCTCAAGATACTCCACCGCCCCTTGTCCTGGCCAATTCCACCCCTGCGAATTAAGGACTAGACTCAATCGTGAATCAATATGCAGCCCCATCGCAATAGGGCCCCTAGGAAATCTCTCCAACAGCGACGTAGATAGCAACCAAGGATCCTTCCATAGCCAGATCGTAGAGCCATCACCAATGCGAAATGTAATCATAGACCTGAGTAAAGGACGTAACTGCATCAGCTTTCTCCAGCTCCAAGCATCATTCGTCGAGACCGGTAAATCCCATAATGATCGAGAATACAACCGCGTCCTATAGAGCCATTCGACCCAAATCGAATCCGTGGACTTGGTAAGTACACTCCACAAGTGCTTCAAAAAGAGAACCTTGTTGTCGACAGAAATAGACCTCAGGCCCAATCCCCCTTCAGTAACTGGTAAACATAAAACCTCCCATTCCACCTTAGGTGATGTACCTCTCCACAAAAATTTTCTAAAACGCGCCTCCAACGCTCGGATAACTCCCTTAGGTAACAAGAACATACCTGACCAGTAAGCATGAAGCGCCTGCAAGACCGATTTAACCAGCTGCAGTCGGCCCGCATAAGATAAAAACAGATTGAGCCATGATCCCAACCGCTGGTCCACTTTCTGTACAAGAGGAGCACAGTCTCCAATCGTCAAGCGAGTAGTAATGAGGGGCACTCCTAAGTATCGCACCGGCAACTGCCCCACTCGGTAACCCATGAGTGCATGAATCTGTGCACTCAAGCTTTCAGCCCGCCTCGAAATAAACATCTCACTCTTGTCAGGGTTAGGGATCAACCTTGACAACCGGGCAAATTCACCCAAAGCTTTCTTCAACACCCCAACTGAAATGACATCCGCGTGGCTGAAAAGCAAGAGGTCATCCGCAAATGCTAACGACACCATGCCCGTTGTATCGCAACGCCAATGATATTTGAAGCGCGGCTCCTCCATAATGGCAACCTTGAGAAGTCCGTGGAGGACCTCCATCGCTAGTGTAAATAGATAGGGGGATACGGGGTTCCCCTGTCGAATACCCCTCTTGCCGTGGAAAAAACCAACCAACTTACCATTCAGATTCAGTGAAAAGGCCGTTGTTGTCAGGCACGCTCGAATCCATCCAATGTAAGTAGGATGAAAACCCATAGCCCCTAAGACAGCAAGCAAAAACTCCCATTCGACCTTGTCGTACGCCTTGGCCAGGTCAATCTTGAACATAGCACGCGGTGGCCGGCCCTTAGACTTGTACACAAGGCATAGCTCCTGCGCCAATAACACGTTATCGCTGATCCGTCGCCCTGGGATAAATGCTGTCTTTGAGCCATGTACCAAAGTAGCGAGATGCCCCTTTAGTCGATTGGCTAAAATCTTGGAGATCACCTTATATACAACATTGCAACAGGAAATGGGTTTGAACTCCGTTGCACGCCGAGGTGTTTCTCGCTTCGGGATTAACGTGATGAGGGTGCTATTTAGTCTCTTCAGTATTCTGCCCGTTTTGAAGAAATCTTGGATCGCCTTCACCACCTCATCTCCAACAATCCCCCACGCAGCTCGAAAAAATGCTACCGTGTACCTGTCAGGTCCTGGCGCTTTCTCATCCCCCATAGAAAAAAGCGCCTCACACACTTCAGTGGCAGTCACCTTAGTGATCATGGATGCAGCGTCCGCTGGGTAAAGCGTTCTCGTCACAGCTCTCTGCACGTCAACAGGACGAATTGGAGTACAGTGGGCAGATTGCCCCAATAGGTCCTGATAGAACCCAATCATTTCAGCTTCCACCTGAGATGGTTCTTCAATGAGATCGCCATTGGCATCCTCAAGGGACCAGATACGGTTGGAAGCTCGCCTCATGGCAACTCGACGAAAGAAAACAGATGAGCACTGGTCCCCATCCTTCAGCCATGCAATCTTGGCCCGCTGCGATAACGCCGAATGCTCCATCTCCACTGCTTTGGCATAAACCACACGACACAGTCTTTCCAGCTCATAGAAAGAGTTCTCTTCAGGGATCCGTGACGCAAAATCCTGTGCAATATCAAGGAAATGCTTTGCTTCTGTGACATTCGCCGTCAAGTCTCCCTTCGATCTTCGCAGTCTCATCAGTATGGGTTTCAACATCTTAAGCCTCCTCACCAACACAAACATATGATAGCCATGTAAAGGAGTGTTCCAGACATTCTGAACAATACCTAAGAAGGCCGGATCTTTTGCCAGAAAATTGTCAAAGCGAAATGTTGCTTTATGCTGTCGTGTCGTAGTATTTCCCAAAAACACAGGTGAGTGATCCGAAGTTGCTGGTAGCCCACACCTACAGAAGGAGTTCGTAAACCGGGCAAACCATTGAGGATTTCCTAGTATACGGTCCAATCTCCTCCAAACACCCGCATCAGATCTCTGTTGATTATACCACGTGAATACCTGGCCCATCGTAGGTATCGTCACCAAATCAGCACTAACCAGGCACTCTTGGAATTCCTCCATATCATGCCTAGATGCCGAACCACCACGACCCTCACCCGCGTGCAAAATAGCATTGAAATCCCCCAATACGATCCATGCATCCGCCACTCGAGTCGCTGCCATGGTAGTCAATTCCCCCCATAATGGCCTTCTCTCCTCCCTCCTGGACTTCCTATAAGCAAAAGACACGTAAATGATCTCCCCCGTATATGCCGACTTCACTCGACAATGTACAGCTTGGGCTGAGAACCCAAGGACATCCACATTCAAAACAAAGGGATCCCAACCCACCCATATGCGTGACGATGGCCCTTCTTCATAATCAGAGAACCATCGCCAATGAGAACGAATGCTACTCGAAATAAAACCCTCATTAGATGCCGCCACTCTCGTCTCTAGCAGCCCAATCATACACAACCCCTCTCGCGATATCAACTCCCGCACCGCACTCCTGTGCCACGTACATTCCATGCTCCAACAGCTAACATAAATGCACCCTGTTTCGGGCTGCATTTGCTTTAGGGCCCGTAAATGAGGTGTAATTACCATCTTCAGGCACATCCCGAAGTAGGTCAAAACGGTTCTGCACCCCAGAAAGAGGCTCGGCTGCTTCTGGAGGACGAGATGTTTCAGCTCTTTCAGGTTGTCGTTCAGTGCCAGCATTCGCAGCCCACACCATAACGGCTTTTCCTTGGGCTCCCACCTGTTGCCATTCTTCATGTGGGCGTATAAGGCTCCCCCTATCTTACACACGCTATCCGGCCGTTGTGCATCAAGGTCCCCCTGCCCCTGACCCCCGCCTCTATCAAAACGAGAACGGGACCTATTACGGGTCTGGGCTGTGCGTTGCCCAGTGACAAACAGCTCCTGCTTTGGGTTACCACCTTTCGCCTTCCATGCCTTCCTCGCTCCCTCATATTGGCGACGAGGTTTTGACGTCCCTGCTGCCATCTTCCTCGGTCGCTGTGGGCAAAGGGCTGCCCCATGTGCCCATGATGAACAATGATCACATTTAGATGGTCTCCAGTCAAACTCCACCCGTATAGGTACTTTCACATCCGCTTCCCCTTCCTCACCTTGAAGCAACACATCAAAAGTCTCAATAAATGGCTCAGACAATTTCTTCATGACACAGACCCGGGCATAATCAAGTCTTTCCCCCGTCGCCGTGATTTTGTCTGCATACAATGGCCTTCCCACCGCACTTGCAACTAGCCCCAGCCCCTCTTGTGTCCAAAGATCAGATGGAACATCCCATAGCTTGACCCATAATGGCAGCTCCACCACCTCCTTATGCATAAAAGTCATGCGTGGTCGCCAAGATTCAAGGAAAATCGGCTGGCCTTGCATGAGCCAAGGTCCACCCTCTAAAACCGCAGTCCTTGCACCATCCGACTCAAAGCTAAACATGAAAAAACCATTGACAGTCGTACGAACCTCTGCCATTCCCTTCCAAATCGATCTGAAGTAACTCTCCACGAAAGGGAAATACGGCTTACGGCCAAGGAAATAACCCACGAGAGTGTTCTTCCATCGTTCACAGCCACGCCGCGCCACCTCCAATGGAGCACGCACCACAGCCACCCCATTCACAATCGAGGGCGGGGTGTAAGATAATGCCATCTTTTGTGATGGAGCAGCCCTGTTTCCTTGCACAGCCTCTGCAAATGACACAGGTTTGCCTTGGCTATAAGCCTTCGGCATTGAGGGCCCCAGTCGTGAGAAAACAGACCCTGCATTCGGGTTCCCAGAATTAACCAATCCTGTTGGTGTAGCATAGACATCAGATGCGTCAGGAACGATCGGCTGTGAACTACCAGACTCTGGTATATCGGAATCCCTAGTCTTCACCGTGGTCGCCTTGTCTGCCTCTTCCCGATTATCAACGACAATCTCCTCATCAAGATTATCATCATCCTGAGCCAGGGACTCAGCCTCGCAACACCGCGCCAACAGAGCCCTCGCCGGCATAGGTGAATCAGGCCTTCGGCGAAAAACCCGCGGATTATGGCGTAGAATTCCTCTAATCGACACAGGCCCCTCCTCACGCCGATTAGGTGACCCGCTCATTGCCCTAGGCCCCGCACTTCTGTGAGTAATTTCCCTCGGCCTCTGCCCAGCCAATCGCGCGGTATCATCGTCCACCACACTCGGCCCCTGCACTTGGCTCATTAGTGCCCTAAATCGCTCACTATCAAATGCAGCCGCAAAAGCCGGATAAGCTGCACTTAACGCTTCCAAATCCGGCATGGTCGGGGCTCCTTGTGTGGCCGTTCCTTGTCGGTCAACACCCACGACCTCAGCAATCGCCGCAACCCCCACAGAAGGAGACGCCTCCGTCAACATATGAAAGTTAGAAGGAAAGGCAGCAATCTCGCTCCAAAAAGCCCTCCAATCGCCGTCTGATCCCGGCGATGGAGGCCGCAATTCGCTCTCGAACAGTGGTCAAGGCAGGTATACGATGGAAAATCAATTGCAGGTCAAAAGGGGGGAAAATAGGTCAAAGACAATTTAGGGATTAGTTTTGGGAGAGAGAATTCGCTAGAGAGAGAAACTAGAGAGAGAAAGACAACGGATCGGCGTATGCAATTTCTCGCGGAGTGAGTAGAGAAGACGCCATTGGGAGTCCCCCGCCATCGAATCGTGTCCATCTCACCGTGTTGAATGGGAGGTAGGAGACCAGCAAAATCCATGAACTCCACCGTTGTCTGTCCTGGCCAATGCCATCCCGACTCATCAATCACCGCGCTCAATTGTGAATCAAGTGGGAGGCCCATAACAGATGGACCACGCGGGTACCGTTCCACCAGCGGAATCGTGAGTAGCCATGGGTCAGTCCAGAGGCGTGTATTCGCTCCATTCCCAATGCGGAACTCTAGAAGTGGCCGGATGATGGGTCTGAGCTTGAGGAGCTTCTTCCAGCTCCATGAGGTATTAGCCGTGGATCTGATGGTCCAGAAGGATGTGTTGTGCAGCCGCGTCCGTCGTATCCATGTGGCCCATATCGAAGACTCATCTCCCCTGAGAATGTTCCAAATAAGACGCATCATCAGCGCCTTGTTCTCCACCTCAATCGATCTCAGTCCAAGTCCCCCTTCGTCCCTTGGTGCGCATACGTCGGTCCATGCCACCTTCGCGCTAGATCCCTTCCACAAGAAGGCTCGAAGACGCTTCTCGATACTGCGGATGATTCCCTTGGGGAGTAAGAAGACTCCCGCCCAATACACATGGATAGCCATAAGGACCGATCGAATGAGCTGTACCGTCCCGGCGTATGAGAGCGAGTGGTTGGTCCAAGAACCAAGCCGACGATCAATAGAACGTAATAAGGGGGCGCAATCATCGATAGTCAATCGCGAAGTGATAAGGGGGACCCCTAGGTACCGCACAGGAAGAGACCCGATAGGGAAGCCCATAACAGCCTGGAGTGTACCCTTCAGTCGTTCTGCCCGTTTCGAGATAAACATCTCGCTTTTACTGGAGTTTGCCCGTAGCCCTGAAAGCAAAGCAAAAAGCTCGAGGCTGTCGCGGAAGATACTGACTGATTGAACGTCCGCCTGCAAGAAAAGAAGATCATCGGCGAAGGTCAACATGAAGAGGGATGTGGTCTCGCATCGCAATTGGTATCGGAAGCTGCTGCTAAGTTGGATGCGGGACGCTATGATTCCATGTAAAGCCTCCATCACCAACACAAAGAGATAAGGTGATATGGGGTCGCCCTGTCTGAGACCCCGCCGTCCTTTGAAGAAACCCTCCGGCCTACCGTTGATGTTGATGGAAAAATGCGTCGACGTGAGGCATGACCGGACCCACCCAATGAAGGTCGGGTGAAAGTGAAGTGCCTGAAGTGTGGCAAAGATAAAATCCCACTCAATCTTATCATATGCCTTGGCGAGGTCAACCTTAAGAGCTACCCGTTCAGGCAGCCCGGCTCTATTGTATCCGTGACAAATCTCTTGGGCTAAGAGAATGTTGTCGGAAATACGCCTTCCAGGGATGAATGCCGTCTGTGTAGGGTGGACAAGTTTCCCCAAGCTGTCTCGTAGCCGATTAGCAATGATCTTGGAGATGATCTTATAGAGAATGTTGCAGCAGGTAATCGGTCGAAAATCCTTCGCCATGCGTGGATTATCCCCTTTTGGAATGAGGGTGATAAGGGTCGAATTCAGCTCCCCCAGGAGGCGTCCCGTCCGGAAGAAATCCCGGATGGCGAACGAGATATCCTCCCCGATGATGTGCCATGCCCGCTTGTAGAAAACCGCAGAGTACCCGTCTGGCCCTGGCGATTTGTTATCTGCCATTGCATGCAGCGCGTTGTTGATTTCCACATCAGTGACCGGCTGAACCATTGCCTCCGCGTCGGTTGTGCTGAGCGCTGCCCCGAAGTAAGGCGCGACGTCAGAGGCAGATATTGGGGTTGTCCGCATAGATTGCCCGAGGAGTTCCGAGTAATATCGGACCAATTCAGCCCGCACTTGGGCACCACCCTCGAACGTGTTTCCCGCCTCATCCTCCAAGTGGAAGATACGATTTCCAACCCGCCGTGTGGCCACTTTCTTGAAGAAAAAAGAAGTGCATTGGTCACCGTCCTTGAGCCATGCCATTTTCGCCCGCTGAAGGAGTGCCGAATGCTCCAATTCGACCGCTTTGGCATACACAAGCCGACATTGCTTCTCCAAGATTAGTAATTGATCCTCCAATGGATAGTTTGCCGCCATGTCCTGAGCAATCTCTAGAAATTTGCGCGCTTCGAGCACGTTACGATTGAGATCACCCTTGTCTCGCCGTAGTTGTCGTAGTTCCCTCTTCATCGCTTTCAGTCTCTGGACGACTACATACATCGGGTATCCATTTGCTTGCAGACTCCAAGTTTCCGCCACGATAGGAAGAAAACGAGGATCCTGCGCCAAAAAATTATCAAAACGAAAAGAATTATTCCTCTCAAAAGCCCTAGCTGTAGTCGCGAGGATGAGTGGAGAGTGGTCCGATGTAGCAGGGGTTGCGCAATGATAAGTAAGGTCCCCAAATCTAGCGAACCAAGAGGGGTTGCCAAGCATCCTATCGAGGCGTCGCCATACACCCGACGTGCCCCCTTGCTGGTTATACCACGTGTAGAGTTGTCCCGTGCATGGCAGGGTTGCGAGGTCCGATGTAGTCATGCATGCAATCATCTCCGGATAGCCCCCCGTGGCCGATCCTCCCCGCGCGTCCATGTTTTCCATGATCGCATTGAAATCCCCCATAACAAGCCATGGTGAGTTTGCGTGCAGCTGTGAGGTCTCGATGAGATCCGTCCCAAAGGTCGCGTCGGGACACCCTCTGATTATGACCGTATGCGAATGTGATGAAGAAATCCTCACGCTCCGCAAGGATCGTCGCCTTACAGTGAATGGTCTGAGTGGTGTACGCAAGAATTGTGACAGTAACTAGGCGGGCATCCCAGCCCACCCAGATACGAGATGCCGGCCCATTATCGTATTCAAAGAACCAACTCCAAGCCCTGGTAGAATGTGAAAGGGCAGCCGCATTCTGCTCGGAGACCCGTGTCTCGTACAGCCCGATAATCAACAGCTTATACTTAGTAATAATATCCCCCACCGCCCATCTGTGGTCTACCCTGTTTAGACCACGTACATTCCAAACGGCGATTGGGATCATGGGCACACGTCGAGAAGGGCTGCTTCAGGACCCTTAAGTCTGTTCGCCGTGTCCAAGTCGTCCAAGTCCGCAAGAACCTCGAATGGGTTAATGCTAGCTAGTACAATAGCTCCCTGCTGCGCGTTGACTGAACTTGTTGAACATCCATCTACAGGCTTCGGGTACTCCTGCAGCCGCGGCTCGTGATCTTGCTCCATGTTGGTGGGTGGAACAACAACCTCATTGCCCTTGTCGGGATGACCAACTCTTCTCCATTCGCGCCGTGTGTGTGGGCCATTCTGGGGTTTCTTTGGCATCGTCGATGTGCGCTGCCTCGTGGATTGCCTCGGTCCCGTATTTGATCGTGGCTGTTGGGTTCGACGAGAGGGACATGTTCCCGCCCCGTGGGTCCATGCACCGCATAAGGAGCACTTCCGCGGCCTCCATTCGTACTCGACACGAACTGTAACCGCGCCGTCAGATCCTCCACCTTCACGTGGAATGCGAATATTGAAGCTTTCAAGAAAAGGCTCCTGGAGATTCTTTGATATGCATACCTGTCACGAGGTTGACGAAAGTTGACCGTTGACCAAGTCAACGGTGGCCGGGCTCGGCATGAGCGCGCAACCACGAGACCAGAGGGCCGTGGGATCGAGCTCGGCTCGGCACGAGGGCGTAACCACGAGACCAGAGGGCCGTGGGATCGGGACCAACTTTCGGGGCAACCATCGGGACTGGCCGCACGACGGCACGCCCGAGCATGGCAGGAAGCGCGCTAGCAGCTCCGCGTGCGGCGTCTCTCGGGACAGTGACCCGGGGCCTGGCGCGATGGCGACCCGAGGACTTGGCAGCAACGCGGCACGCGGCAGAGGCCAGCGACAGCATGGCGCATCCCGACTGGCCAGGCTGGCAGAGGCCAGCGAAGTGGCACGCGGCAGAGGCCCGCGACAGCGTGGCGCGTCCCGACTGGCCAGCATGGCAGAGACCAGCGACAACGACCCAGGGCGGACCCGACAGCCAGCAAGGCAGCGCGGCAGAGGCCAGCGACAGCCTGGCGCGCCCCGACTGGCCAGCATGGCAAAGGCTTGGCTTGACTGGGCTCCCTGGCGCGACTGCCACGTGGCTCGGCAGCGACTGGCCAGGATGGGCAGCGACAGCTTTTGGCAGGGAAGTTGGACAGCCACTGGCCCAGGCAAGGAAGGGTCTTCTTGGGACCTTCCAAAGCTGGAAAAGCAGCTGGCTCACCCTGACGCGGCAGGGGCATGGACTGGCCAACTTGGAGGTGGCTTTTGAGCAGGGCCTTTGGCCTTCCCCTGGGGCGAGCCTATATAAGGCATGGGGCAGCTTCATTTGCAAGCTAACCCTGGAATCTGAGAGCATTTTCATACCTAGAGAGCGTAGAAAGTGTTCGAGTGTGTAGTCGTGAGCGTTAGTGAGCGAGCTACACTTGTACGAGCGAGAGACGTCTTGTACTTCCCTTTTTGGGGCCCAAGTTCTCAATAAACGGAGTTTGGGTGGGAGGAGAGCCTCCCTTAATTCGTGCGTTCCCTTTTCGTTCATATCTCGTTGGTGTGAGTTTGAAGTGAGGAGGGCGTTCGAAGCTATCGGGGTAGATCGAGTTCGTGGGGCGAGTTTTCGAAGGGAGAAAGGTCTCGTGGCGCATTTCCGCATCTTAGGGGTCAAGGCTTAGTGACTTGGTGCAAGGGGCGGCCGAGTCATTGCCGGTGCGGGGTAGGTACTTAGCGAAAATTTTTACTAAGTTATTTACGCCCGTCACAGCTTGGTATCAGAGCGCGGTTCCGGCAACGGGACGAGATCATTTCTACACCAACCTTTCGAAGAAATAACCCCATCCCGAAGCCATGGAGATTCCAGAGGGTAGTGCTAGCAGCGAACGGGCAGGAAGCGACGAAGAGTTCGTGGCTTTCACTTCGACCCTTCGCAAGAGGCTCGACAAGGTCGAGCGCCTCGCTGTCGTGCTAGGCGACAATTTACAGGACCTTCAACTGAAGGTCCCCGAGGAGCTCGAGGCGAGGATGGACCAGATCCAGCAAGCCTCGAGCGACGCTGTTGGCGTTGTCAACGATTTGGCAACGCGGTGCGATGAAGTGGCCGAGACAGCCAGAGCGGCGGCTGTGGGAAACGAACAGCGCCTCACGACCCTCGCCCAGACCGTGGAGAGGCTGTTCAAGGAGCTGGAGGCTGAGCTCCGTTTCATCCGCACCAACATGCCGCAACCTGAGGCCACGAGGGCCTCAAACACGCGCGTCATGAGGGACCCCGACACCTACGATGGCTCGCGCAATGCCAAGTTGATAGAAAACTTCTTCTACGACATGGAGGGGCATTTTCGCGCGGCCAACATAGCGGACGGTGACAAAGTTGCGGTGGCGACTAGGTCCCTAACCCATGACGCTAAGGTCTGGTGGAGAACGCGGGAGCGCGAGGCTGCCGAGGCGGGGCAGCCCGGCATCACGACCTGGGAGGAGCTGAAGACGGAACTAGCCGCGTGCTTCAGACCTCGAACAGCGCGCAGCTGGCGCGCCGGGCCATGCGCAACCTCCGCCAAACGGGTACGATACACGAGTACGTACAAGCATTTCACTCCCTGCTTCTCGATGTCCGAGGCATGACGGAGGACGAGAAGTTGTTCAACTTCATGGAGGGCTTGAGCAGCTGGGCTCAGGCCGAGTTGGCACGGAGGCAGATCCCGGATCTAAACACGGCCATCGCGGAAGCAGAGAAGCTACGCGACCTGTCCCGACACTCGAAGGGAGAGGAGGCCAAGTCGAGGCCGCAGGACAGGAGCGAGACCAACGACTCGCGGCCTACCAGGAGGGGCCCTGGCGGCAGAGGCCGCCCCCTGTCATGCTTCGTCTGCGGCGGCCCACACAAGCTGTCGCAGTGCCCCCATCAGCCGGCCCTGCACGCGCTGAAGGCCCAAATCCGCGGCAAGGGAGCTGAAGCCGACGAGGAGGTACCCCAGGCGAACCAGCTCCAGCTAGTTGCCGCGCTTCACGGAGGTGGGCCGGGGAAGAACAAGCTGATGTACGCCGCTTGCCTCGTTAAAGGTAAGCAGGCGCAGGCTTTGGTGGACTCGGGAGCCACCCACAATTTCATCAACCCTGAGACGGCGAGACGGCTCGGGCTGAAGATCGTGCCCAATGGCACCCACTTCAAGATGGCAAACTCGGCCACCATCGAAGTGGCCGGCAAAGTGGCAGCCACGGTGAAGATAGGCCACTGGCAAGGGCCGTTGGAGTTCATGGTGGCGTCCCTGTCCTTCGAGATAATCCTAGGCAACGAGTTCCTCGTGGAGGCCCAGGTAATGGTCCTACCTTCTCTTGGTGGGTTCATGTTCATGAGTAAGGAGGCAGCCGGGTTCGTAAAGGGCATCTACAATGGGGATGACACCCGCAAGCTGCCGATGTGTTCGGCCATGCAGCTCAGCAAGGGCTTGGCGCGGGGCGAGACGACTTTTCTCGCTGTCATGCGCGAGGCAGAGGCCCCAAGCCCGAGCGAGGTACCCGGGCCTATCGTGGCCGCCCTTAGCAACCCGGAGCGGAGGCAGGACCCCACGCTCCCCGGAATGGCTCGAAGGAGGTTCGAGCACGAGGTCGGGGCTATTCTCGCGCACCGGCGGCGCGGCACAGCCCCGCAGGTCAAGCTGGAGTACTTATCTCCGATGGCGGGGTCAACCTTCAACCGAGAACTCTTGGGAGAAGGGCGAGGACTCAAAGACCAGGCTTGTCGACGAGGGCGTCGATAGTTCGAGCGGGGGAGGATTGTCACGAGGTTGACGAAAGTTGACCGTTGACCAAGTCAACGGTGGCCGGGCTCGGCACGAGGGCGCAACCACGAGACCAGAGGGCCGTGGGATCGAGCTCGGCTCGGCACGAGGGCGTAACCACGAGACCAGAGGGCCGTGGGATCGGGACCAACTTTCGGGGCAACCATCGGGACTGGCCGCACGACGGCACGCCCGAGCATGGCAGGAAGCGCGCTAGCAGATGCGCGCGCGGCGTCTCTCGGGACAGTGACCCGGGGCCTGGCGCGATGGCGACCCGAGGACTTGGCAGCAACGCGGCGCGCGGCAGAGGCCAGCGACAGCGTGGCGCATCCCGACTGGCCAGGCTGGCAGAGGCCAGCGAAGTGGCGCGCGGCAGAGGCCCGCGACAGCGTGGCGCGTCCCGACTGGCCAGCATGGCAGAGACCAGCGACAACGACCCAGGGCGGACCCGACAGCCAGCAAGGCAGCGCGGCAGAGGCCAGCGACAGCCTGGCGCGCCCCGACTGGCCAGCATGGCAAAGGCTTGGCTTGACTAGGCTCCCTGGCGCGACTGCCACGTGGCTCGGCAGCGACTGGCCAGGATGGGCGGCGACAGCTTTTGGCAGGGAAGTTGGACAGCCACTGGCCCAGGCAAGGAAGGGTCTTCTTGGGACCTTCCAAAGCTGGAAAAGCAGCTGGCTCACCCTGACGCGGCAGGGGCATGGACTGCCCAGCTTGGAGGTGGCTTTTGAGCATGGCCTTTGGCCTTCCCCTGGGGCGAGCCTATATAAGGCATGGGGCAGCTTCATTTGCAAGCTAACCCTGGAATCTGAGAGCATTTTCATACCTAGAGAGCGTAGAAAGTGTTCGAGTGTGTAGTCGTGAGCGTTAGTCAGCGAGCTACACTTGTACGAGCGAGAGACGTCTTGTACTTCCCTTTTTGGGGCCCAAGTTCGTAATAAACGGAGTTTGGGTGGGAGGAGAGCCTCCCTTAATTCGTGCGTTCCCTTTTCGTTCATATCTCGTTGGTGTGAGTTTGAAGTGAGGAGGGCGTTCGAAGCTATCGGTGTAGATCGAGTTCGTGGGGCGAGTTTTCGAAGGGAGAAAGGTCTCGTGGCGCATTTCCGCATCTTAGGGGTCAAGGCTTAGGACTTGGTGCAAGGGGCGGCCGAGTCATTGCCGGTGCGGGGTAGGTACTTAGCGAAAATTTTTACTAAGTTATTTACGCCCGTCACAATACCCGAGCGTAGTCAATACGTTCCGCTGAAATCGTCATAGAATCTGCGAAGAGTGGCTTTCCGACGATGCTAGCGACAATGCCTAACCCCTCCTGTGTCCAGAACTCGCCCGGAACGTTACGCAATTTCACCCATAGCGGAACATGGGTGTGCTGAATTTTCTCGAGAGACATCCCCGTTCGCCAAGCCTCGAGAAAAATGGGTTGACCTTGCATGAGCCACAGTCCTCCTTCAAGAACCGCATTGGCTGCTGCCGCGGTTGCAAATCTGAATTTGAAAAAACCGTTGGCCGTTGCGCGTACCTCCAACAGTTCCTCCCAAATTGAACGGAAATGCCGTTCAACAAACGGAAAATATGGTTTTTCCCCAGAAAATACCCTACGAGGGTATTGTCCCAACGTGCCGCACCCCTCTTTGCGACCTCCCATGATGGGCAGGCCTCCGCGACACCGTCCTTGAGAGTTGGGGCTGTATATGTCAAGGTATAGCGTGTAGGGCTTGGTTTGCGAGGTGCTTCTTCGTGCACCGTCCCGCGAGTTACCGCAGCAAACGATGGCTGAGGGTTTGCGTGCGGCGAGGTAGACACCTCCTTGCGCGTCGGCAATGGTGCCATGGTTTGCACCCCATGAGGTACAGCCGGGTGAGTTATTGACGGCGAAACCCTAGGATTGATAACCCTAGGCCCAGAAGTGGAAACCCGAGACGGCGAGATCCTAAACGTTGAAGCCCTAGTTCCTTCCGCCGCAGCCCTAGACGGCGAAACCCTGGGCGGTGACTCCTTGGGCCCATCAGCAACCCGGGACAGTGAAACCCTAGGCCCATCAGCATCGGCCCTAACCTCGTTCCTCGCAGCCGTCGTGGTCGGTTACTGCGGCTTCATCGTTGGATCATCTGACGCATCATCGTTGATCAAGGCCATGCCAGATGGCGGCGGTGGTGTGCCTGGGCGTATAGGGCGGTCATTTCCAATCCGTGGGTCACGTAGCGGGCCGATAATGTCCGGGTAGCGCCGTTGGCGGCGGGTCCACAGGCGCATAGGATTATTACGTGTGTCCGGCCTGTATAGCGATCCGCTAGCCATATGTGTCGACGGTGGTGGTTGCTGCTCCGGTGGAGCTCCATGAACGCGCCCAATTAGATCTTCGAACGCTGCCACATCAAATCGTTCGCTAAATCCGGGAATATTTTCTGAAAGCGAATTGTAGAGAATGGATCCAATCTCAGCCCAATCCGTCGTTGAGGATTCCATACAAGGCATTCTATTTTTGGGTGCCCGATCTTGGTGCAGATACATCGAACTTGGACGAGATATTCCCATATTTGCCCGAAGATATGCAAGGATCTTTACCAAAATTGGATTATTCTCTGCTAGATGTTCCAGATGCGCCAAATCTTCGCCGGAAATAGATGGATCATGCAAAAACGTCGTCATCTCCGCCGATGCATCCAACGTCGGGTCGTGATCCTGAACCCGCGCCTTCAAAGATTGCATGGCAAACTCCGGGTATGCAGAACGTAGTCTATCAAGATCTGGTTGTTGCAAGCGTGGATCGCATGAATTAGAAGATGCCGAGAGCTTTGAACCATCCATGGAAGAAGAAGATGCCATAACTAGGATCCTAACAAATTCAAAAATTCAAAGAGTAAAAGCACGTGGTGTAACCCTCCAAATGCCGGACTAACGCCGGTGATGGAGGTCCCTGCCACCGGCTGGTCACGCCCTATCCGGGAGTGGCCAAAAACGGCGGTGGTAGGCGATGAAAACAGCCCCGGCGGCCGAACACGTTGGGTTTACGAATTCTCTCTAGTTTCTCTCTCTAGCGAAAATTTTAGCTGTCTTTTTTGACCAAGTAGATTGCCTTGTTGAATATGTCGAATGCCTTCTTAACTAAGTCGAATGCCTTGTTGACCAAGTTAAATCACTTATTGACCAAGTACAATGCCTTGTTGAACAAGTCTAATGCCGTTGACAAAGTCGAATGCCTTGTTGACCAAGTCGTGCCTTGTTGACCATGTAGAATTGCCTTGTTGAAGAAGTTGAATGCCTTGTTGAACAAGCGAATGCATTGTTTACTATGTCGACTGCCTTGTTCACCATGTAATGCCTTGTTGACCCAGTAATACCTCGTTGAACAAGTCGAATGCCTTGTTGACCAAGTAATGCCTTTTTGAACAAAGTGAATGCCTTGTTGACCAAGTAGAATGCCCTGTTGAACAAGTGGAATGTACTATTGAACAAGTCGAATGCCTTGTTCACCAAGTAATGCCTTGTTCAAAAAGTTAAATGGCTTATTGACCAGTAATGCCTTTGAACAAGTCGAATGCCTTGTTGACCAGGTCGAATGCTTTGTTGACCAAGTCAAATCCATTATTGACCAAGTACAATGCCTTGTTGAACAAGTCGAATGCCGTTGACAAAGTCGAAAGCCTTGTTGAACAAGTCGAATACCTTGTTGACTAAGTCGACTGCCTTGTCCACCAAGTAATGCCTTATTGACCCAGTAATACCTTGTTGAACAAGTCGAATGTCTTGTTGACCAACTAATGCCTTTTTGAACAAAAAGAATGTCTTGTTGAACAAGTCGAATGCCTTGTTGACCTAGTAATGAATTGTTGAACAAGTTGAATGCCTTCTTGAACAAATTGAATGCCAAGTTGACAAATTCATGCTTTGTTGACAAGTCGAATCCTTGTTGAACAAGTTGAATGCCTTTTTAAACAAGTCGAATGACTTGTTGACCAAGTAGAATGCCTTGTTGAACAAACTGAATGAAGTGTTGAACAAAGTGAATGCCAAGTTAACCAAGTCATGCCTTGTTGACCATGTAGATTGCCTTGTTGACAAGTCGAATGCCTTGTTGACAAAGTCATGCCTTGTTGAACAAGTCAAATGCCTTGTTCACCAAGTCGAATGCCTTGTTCAACAAGTTAAATACCTTATTGACCAGTAATGCCTTGTTGAATCTACGGCAGGGCGATCCTCTGTCGCCGTATATCTTTACGCTAGTCATGGAGGTGTTGTATGGCATCGTTACACATCGGATCAGCTGCGAGCCTTGGTTTCGCTATCATTGGCGGTGCGAGGCCAATCGACTTGTTATGCTCGCTTTTGCAGACGATCTACTCATTTTCTATCATGCAGATCTTGTGTCGGCAGGGGTGCTCAAGGAAGCCTTAGTGGAGTTTGCGACACTTTCTGGTCTTCATCCTAACCCGGCCAAAAGTGAGATGTTTGTCGCCAAGCGAGCGGAGAGTCTTGTGAATGACATGCAAGGCCTCATGGGATTTCTGAGGAGACAGTTGCCTGTTCGTTATTTGGGAGTTCCTTTGCTTCATTCTCGCTTGACGTTAGCAGATTGTGCCCCATTGTTGCACAAGGTAGATGGGCGGGCTGGGATCGTGGCTCAATAAATCCCTTTCATATGCGGGGCGGGGTACAACTAATCAAATCGGTCTTTTCCTCCATGCATGCATATTGGTCGGGGGTTTTTCTACTACCAAAGGGGATCATTGCGGCTTTGGAGGCTCGATTTAGACAGTTTCTTTGGGCGGGTCACCGGCTAAGGTGGCGTGGGTGGACATTTGTTTACCCATTGCTGAGGGAGGCCTTGGGATTCGTTCGATTGCGACGGATAACAAGGACCTCCTTTTGCGTCATCTATGGAGTGTTGTTTCCCGATAGGAGAGCTCGATCTGGGTGGACTGTTTGTTTCTCAATCGCCTCCGCACCAATTCTTTTTGGGTGGTGCGTCCGTCACCTAATGATGCTTGGAGCTGGAAGAAGATGCTGAAGCTACGGCCTCTACTTAGGTCTCTCATCTCCTTTCAGATTGGGAATGGTTCTTCCATTTGGTTATGGAAGGACCTCTGGTTAGTTCCATTTCCATTGTTGGATCGGTTTCCTCGGGGCTCGTTGGTTATGGGTCTACCACAGGATGCTCATCTTAGCGCCGTTATCTCAACACATGGATGGATGTGGCCTGCCCAATCTACTATTGATTGAGATTAGTCCACAACTGCCGGAAGTAGACCCGTCACGTTCGGACTTAGTGCAGTGGGAAGGCGTTCTGGATGGCCGTTACTCGGCTGCTAAGGTACGAGAAGCCATTCGTTTCAGACGTGAACCGGTGGGTTGGGCTATGCTATTAGGCGGTAGTTTACGAGTCTCACGGTATGAATTCATCCTACGGCTGGCGATCCGGGGGCGTCTTTTGACACGTGATTTTGCATGGCCACAACGGGCGGGAACGGATGCATGCATGCTGCGCGACGATAACATGCGTGAGACACATAACGATTTATTCTTTGAGTGTAGATTCTCGAGGCATTGCTTGGGGCTGTTGCGCCGTAAGATTAGATGGCAATGGCTGTTCCGGTAATGGAGTGTCGGTGTCACCAGGGCAGCGGCTAGATGGCGTGGGCATCATCTTTACCATGTCGCTTATCGTCATGTTCTGTCATCGCTCATTTATCACATTTGGCAGGAGAGGAACCGACGTTGGAAGGAGCATACTCGCGGTTCTCCTGCGTACGTGATTGCTTTGGTTATGGGGAACGCTTGCCTACTATTGGATACTGTGGCTGCTAGATATCCTTTACAGGTTGCTGGTATTTGCCGTGTTTGGCGAGTTGCATGGTAGTTGGTTTCGAGCTGTAGTTGTAGTTGTCGATGTCGTTGTTGATGTCGTAGTTGTACCCGATAGCATGTTATTCGTTGATGCGGCATGAGTTTTTCTCCTGCGCGCTCTTTTGTATTCTTCTTTTCATATATATATATATATATATAAAGGGACATTAAACCAAAAAAAATGACTTGTTGAACAAGTCGGATGCCTTGTTGAACAAGTCGAATACCTTGTTGACCAAGTAATGCCTTGTTGAACAAACTGAATGAAGTGTTGAACAAGTCGAATGCCAAGTTGACCAAGTCATGCCTTGTTGACCAAGTAGATTTCCTTGTTGAACAAGTCGAATGCCTTGTTGACAAAGTCATGCCTTGTTGAACTAGTCGAATGCCTTGTTGACAAAGTCATGCCTTGTTGAACAAGTCGAATACCTTGTTGAACAAGTCGAATGCCTTGTTGAACAAGTCGAATGCATTGTTGACAAAGTCGAATGCCTTGTTGAACAAGTCGACTGCCTTGTTGAGCAAGAAGAATGATTGGTATGCCTTGTTTAAAAAAGACCAAGTCCAATGCCCTTTTGCACAAGTAATGCCTTGTTGAACAAGTCGAATGCCTTGTTGAACAAGTCAAATGCCAAGTTAACCAAGTCATGCTTTGTTTAAGTAGAATGCGTTGTTGACAAAGTCATGCTTTGTGATCCAAGATAATGTCGTGTTGAACAAGTCGAATGTCTTGTTTATGAAGTAGAATGCCTTGTTGAACAAGTCAAATGCCTCGTTGAACAAGAAGAATGCCTTGAATGCCTTGTTGACCAAGCCGAATGCCCATTCGAACAAGTAGAATGCGTTTTTAAAAAAGTCGAATGCCTTGTTGAACAACTCAAATGCCTTATTGACCAAGTCGAATGCCGTGTTGAACAAGTCGAATATCGTGTTGAACAAGTGGAATGCCCTGTTGAACAAGTCGAATGCCTTGTTGACCAAGTCGAATGCCTTGTTGACCAAGTCGAATGCCTTGTTTACAAAGTAATGCCTTGTTCAACAAGTTAATTGCCTTATTGACCAGTAATGCCTTGTTGAACAAGTCAAATTCCTTGTTGAACTAGCCGAATATCGTGTTGAACAAGTGGAATGCCCTGTTAAACAAGTCGAATGCCTTGTTTACCCAGTAATGCCTTGTTGAACTAGTCAATTTCCTATTGAATTTTACTCTCTCTAGGGCGATTTTTCTCTCATCTCTCTCTAGAGTTCCTTAACGAATATCATCCATATTATAGTCCAGATTCAACAAACTACCTCCTAAATCCCTACGGCATGTTGACGGGCGGCGGAACACGGTGGCGCATCTCCATCGCCGGGATCAGACGGCTTTGGAGGGTTTGATTCTCATTTTTTGAGTTTTGGTTTTACATATTTTCGACTTTTCTTGACAATGCCATCGACATCCCTCATGTATGGATCGACTTTTCTTGTGGGATGCGGCCCACTTGGTGCTGGTACTTTGACTTTGTGGCTGGCCCTGGCTCTCGTTTTTGGGTAGTTGTACCCGATAGCATGTTTTCGGTTGATGCGGCATGAGTTTTTCTCCTGCGCGCTCTTTTGTATTTTCTTTTCATATATATATATAAAGGGACATTAATCCAAAAAAAAAATGAGTGGATCTTCTACATCGATGAAGAATTCGGATCCAAAAGATTGTTCACGAGATATTGATTCACTAAGGCGGGAATACCCATCGTTCGCCTCTAGATTTGACGGAGCACGTTTTAATTCTTTGATGGCTAGGATTAATGGCCGCTCCGATGGCGGAGTGGAAGACGATCCTCACATTCCCGAAGGGTGCCATGGCGGGGGTAATAGACGGAATGGAGTGACAATACTACAACCACTACGTGGCACTCGGGTGGGAGCCGAATATCACCGACCGGGAACGCCGCCACCACCTAGCTGGAGAGCCGATCGACGAGGGGACGTGTCGGACGTGACAACCAAAATTGCACAAGATTCATTGAACCTAGACACCCTTACAATTGCGCAAGATTCATTGCACCTAGACACGCTTGAAATTGCGCAAGATTCATTGCACCTAGACATGCTTGCGCATGATTCATTGAACCTAGACACGGTTGAAAATGAATTGAAAGAGGCTATTTCGGGAAGAGATCTAGCATATCTGGCTGAAAATGCAAAGGGACACCCTAGTATGGAAAAGATCTTGCATTATCTTCGTAAGGATTGGGGCTATCTTTGTGCGATTCTTAATCTGCGGTACCCCAACCACACGCCGTGAATTCCATAGTGTCCTCGGCTATGATCACATCGCCGGCAATCATCACGCCGGCCATAAAAGCCACGGTGAATGAAAACCCTAGAATTGAGCCCGTGACGGAAACGAGGGTTTCCTCATCGCCAAATCCACAAGCTGAATCATTGGCTGCCCCCTCACAATCGAACGAAGTACCAAGGCCGACGTTAAATGACAAATTTGGAGGTTGCGGTGGCGCCTACATCGACGGGCAATGGTGGGAACACACTGGGAATCATATCGGCAGTACAACATGCGAATGGCCCTAGGGTTTCTGAACCCGTTCTGACGCCATTGTTCACAGATATTCTCAAAGGGAGACGTCCATCTCCACCTACCGATACTCGTCGACGGACTGATAGGGTTCACCTCCAGTATACTGCACTTGTGCTTGTCGATGGAATGATTGAGGTTCAGCCAACTAAAGAGATAGCGTCGAAGGGCTGCCTTCGATGGGCCAATACAGAGGTGGGATATTTCCTAGGACGCAAACCTTACTTTCCACATGTGGATCGCCATTTCCGCGCAAGATGGCCGGGGCTGGTGGAAGTGCGTGCTACCTTGAATGGCTTCTTCAAATTCTGTTTCGACTCCACAACTACGATGGTTGATGCTTTGGAGGGTGGCCCATGGTTATTGTATGGTCAGCCCCTCTTTCTTGAGGAATAGTGGCAAGGGATGACTCTGGAAAAGCGACCGCGTGATGAGGTCCCAACGTGGGTTCGTTTTTGCCACCTCCCATCAGAATACTAGACTCCGGAGGGATTAGGACTCCTGGCCAGCGCGGTTGGTACACCGTTATTTCCCGATGCTTTTGCGATCAACATGGAGCATATCGACTTTGTGCGTGTTTGTGTTATGAAGAAGATCGCTAATCCATATGTGGAAACTTTCAACCTTCGCCTACCCAATACGGACAGGGTGATCACGATTCGAGCGGATTATGAACAGAAACCACCGCGATGTTCGACGTGTTCGACTATGGGTCATTCGACTGGTGCATGCCCCACGACCGCCCCAACGGCCCCGAAGGCTACGACAAATCGGGCAGCCCCGACTATTACGCGGATCTGGCGTCCAATCGCGAAGGCCAAGTCTACGGGTGAGACACGCCGCGTAGCCATTGAGCAAGTGAGCAGCAGGTAGAATGTTCCAGGCAACCTCATCATGGATCCTCTCCAGACTCGGCGAGTATGGGAGGCGTGATTCGGCCAACCATCGTGAATAGCATGGTGGTGGTGCCAACCCCTGGTTAGACGACACCACCTACTACGAACCCGTTTGACATGCTTCACCTCATTGATGAAGATGGGGACTTTCTACATCCGGGCCCTGATAATGACTCAGCCCTTCATGGGGTTGTTTTATGATACCATTTGGCTGCTGGAATGTACGTGGTCTCAACAAGACAGACCATGGGAGAACGGTGGGGATTTGATTCGTCGGTTTGACCTTAAACTTGTTGGATTACTAGAAACACGAGTAACAGTGGCAAACTCTGATTCGATTGCCAACAGTATTAAGCAGTGGACATGGTTCTTCGATTATGATATGAGCCCCGAGAAGCGTATCTGGCTAGGATGGGACGTGCGATATCTTCGTGTTGATGTTATCGGGATGATGACGCAAGCCCTATGCTCCAGAGTTTTATCGTTGGCGACTCGTATTGTTTATGGTAGTTTA
Source organism: Linderniella brevidens (assembly GCA_004919715.1). Classification (NCBI taxonomy): domain Eukaryota; kingdom Viridiplantae; phylum Streptophyta; class Magnoliopsida; order Lamiales; family Linderniaceae; genus Linderniella; species Linderniella brevidens. The sequence continues at coordinate 52,854 of SWDC01000014.1, forward strand.
CGGTAGTTTGTTTGGTGGATAGAGATTAGATCCATCTTGTACACAGTGGCATGTCACCGGTCTTTGCGACATGAATCCTATCATGTGCGCTTCACTGTCCTTTATTTCATTTATTTAGTGAACGTTCCCAGAAAAAAAAAGAATGCCTTGTTGAACAAGTCGAATGCCCTGTTGAACATGTTGAATGCCTTGTTGACCAAGTCAAACGCCTTGTTCACCAAGTAATGCCTTGTTCAACAAGTTAAATGCCTTATTGACAAGTAACAAGGCATTCGTCGTGTTTGGCAGGAGAGGAACATTTGGCAGGAGAGGAACCGACGTTGGAAGGAGCATACTCGCGGTTCTCCTGCGCACGTGATTGCTTTGGTTCTGGGGAACGCTTGCCTACAATTGGATACTGTGGCTGCTAGATATCTTTTACAGGTTGCTGGTATTCGCCGTGTTTGGCGAGTCACATGTTATCACATTTGGTAGGAGAGGAACCGACGTTGGAAGGAGCATACTCGCGGTTCTCTTGCGCATGTGATTGCTTTGGTTCTGGGGAACGCTTGCCTACAATAGGATATTGTGGCTGCTAGATATCCTTTACAGGTTGCTGGTATTCGTCGTGTTTGGCGAGTCGCATGGTAGTTGGTTTCGAGCTGTAGTTGTAGTTGTCGATGTCGTTTGTTGATATCGTAGTTGTACCCGATAGCATGTTATCGGTTGATGTGTCATGAGTTTTTCTCCTGCGCCGCTCTTTTGTATTCTTCTTTTCAAATATATATATAGAAAGGAACATTAAACCAAAAAAATAATGCGTTGTTGAACAAGTCGAATGCATTGTTGACAAAGTATTCGCCTTGTTGAACAAGTCGACTGCCTTGTTGAGTAAGAAGAATGATTGGTATGCCTTGTTGACCAAGTTCAATGCCCTTTTGCACAAGTAATGCCTTGTTGAACTAGTTGAATGCCTTGTTGACCAAGTTATGCCTTGTTGAACAAGTCAATTGCCAAGTTGACCAAGTCATGCCTTGAATGCCTTGTTGACCAAGTCGAATGCCTATTCGAACAAGTAGAATGCATTGTTCCAAAAGTCGAATGCCTTGATGAACAACTCAAATGCCTTGTTGACCAAGTCGAATACCGTGTTGAACAAGTCGAATGCCTTGTTCACCAAGACCAATGCCTTGTTCACCAAGTAATGCCTTATTCAACAAGTTAAATGCCTTATTGACCAGTAATGCCTTATTAAACAAGTGGAATGCCTTGTTGAAAAGTAGAATGCCTTGTTGAACAAGTCGAATGCCTTGTTGAGAAGTAGAATGCATTGTTGAACAAGTCGAATGCCTTATTGACCGAGTCAAAGGCCCATTCGAACAACTCAAATGCCTTGTTAAACAAGTTGAATGCCTTGTTGACGAGTCGAATACCAAGTTGACCAAGTCAAATGTATTGTTGACAAGTCGAATACGTTGTTGAACAAGTCGAATGCCTTGTTGACCAACTCATGCCTCGTTGACCAAGTAGAATGCCTCGTTGAACAAGAAGAATGCCTTAAATGTCTTGTTGACCAAGTCGAATGCCTTGTTGAAGAACTCGAATGTCTTGAAAAGTCGAATGCCGTGTTGAACAAGTGGAATGCCGTGTTGAACAAGTGGAATGCCCTGTTGAACAACTCGAATGCCTTGTTGACCAAGTCGAATGCCTTGTTGACCAAGTAATGCCTTGTTGAACAAACTGAATGAATTGTTGAACAAGTCGAATCCCAAGTTTACCAAGTAGAATGCCTTGTTGAACAAGTCGAATGCCTTGTTGACCAAGTCGAATGCCTTGTTGACCAAGTACAATGCCTTTGTTGAACAAGTCGAATGCCTTGTTTACCAAGTGGAATGCATTGTTGAACATGTCGAATGCCTTGTTGGCTAAGTCGACTGCTTTGTTCACCAAGTAATGCTTTGTTCAACAAGTCAAATGCCATGTTGACCCAGTAATACCTTGTTGAACGAGTTGAATGCCTTGTTGACCAAGTAATGCTTTTTTGAACAAAGTGAATGCTTTGTTGACCAAGTCATGCCTTGTTGACCAAGTAGAATGCTGTGTTGAACAAGTCGAGTTCCTTGTTGAGAAGTAGAATGCATTGTTGAACAAGTCGAATGCCTTGTTGAGAAGTAGAATGCCTTGTTGAACAAGTCGAATGTCTTGTTGAAAAAGTCGAATGCCTTGTTGACCAAGTCATCCCTTGTTAACCAAGTAGAATGCCTTGTTGAACAAGTCGAATGCCTTGTTGACAAAGTCATGCGTTGTTCACCAAGAGAATTCCTTGTTGAACAAGTCGAATGCATTGTTGACAAAGTTGAATCCGTTGTTGAACAAGTCGACTGCCTTGTTGAAGAAGAACGATCGGTATGCCTTGTTAAAATAGTCGAATGCCCTGTTGACCAAGTTATGCCTTGTTGAACAAGTCAATTGCCAAGTTGACCAAGTCATGCTTTGTTTAAGTAGAATGCGTTGTTGACAAAGTCAGGTCTTGTTATCCAAGAAAATGCCGTGTTGAACAAGTCGAATGTCTTATTTATGAAGTAGAATGCCTTGTTGAACAAGTCAAATGCCTCGTTGAACAAGAAGAATGCCTTGAATGCGTTCTTGACCAAGTCGAATGCCCATTCGAACAAGTAGAATGCCTTGTTAAAAAAGTCTAATGCCTTGTTGAACAACTCCAATGCCTTGTTCAAAAGGTCGAATGCCTTGTTGAACAACTCCAATGCCTTGTTGACCAAGTCGAATGCCGTGTTGAAAAAGTCGAATACCGTGTTGAACAAGTGGAATGCCCTGTTGAACAAGTCGAATGTCTTGTTAACCAAGTCGAATGCCTTGTTCACCAAGTAACGCCTTGTTCAACAAGTTAAATGCCTTATTGACCAGTAATGCCTTGTTGAACAAGTCGAATACCTTGTTGAAAAGTAGAATACCTTGTTGAACAAGTCGAATGCCTTGTTGAGAAGTAGAATGCCTTGTTGAACATGTTCAATGCCTTGTTGACCGAGTCGAATGCCCATTCAAACAACTCAAATGCCTTGTTAAACAAGTCGAATGCCGTGTTGAACAAGTCGAATGCCATGTTGAACAAGTCGAATGCCCTATTAAACAAGTCGAATGTCTTCTTGACCAAGTCGAATGCCTTGTTCACCAAGTAACGCCTTGTTCAACAAGTTAAATGCCTTATTGAGCAGTAATGCCTTGTTGAACAAGTCGAATGCCTTGTTGAAAAGTCGAATGCCTTGTTGAACAAGTCGAATGCCTTGTTGAGAAGTAGAATGCCTTGTTGAACAAGTTCAATGCCTTGTTGACCGAGTCGAATGCCCATTCGAACAACTCAAATGCCTTGTTAAACAAGTCGAATGCCCTGTTGACCAAGTTATGCCTTGTTGAACAAGTCAATTGCCAAGTTGACCAAGTCATGCTTTGTTTAAGTAGAATGCGTTGTTGACAAAGTCAAGTCTTGTTATCCAAGAAAATGCCGTGTTGAACAAGTCGAATGTCTTATTTATGAAGTAGAATGCCTTGTTGAACAAGTCAAATGCCTCGTTGAACAAGAAGAATGCCTTGAATGCGTTCTTGACCAAGTCGAATGCCCATTCGAACAAGTAGAATGCCTTGTTAAAAAAGTCTAATGCCTTGTTGAACAACTCCAATGCCTTGTTCAAAAGGTCGAATGCCTTGTTGAACAACTCCAATGCCTTGTTGACCAAGTCGAATGCCGTGTTGAAAAAGTCGAATACCGTGTTGAACAAGTGGAATGCCCTGTTGAACAAGTCGAATGTCTTGTTAACCAAGTCGAATGCCTTGTTCACCAAGTAACGCCTTGTTCAACAAGTTAAATGTCTTATTGACCAGTAATGCCTTGTTGAACAAGTCGAATACCTTGTTGAAAAGTAGAATACCTTGTTGAACAAGTCGAATGCCTTGTTGAGAAGTAGAATGCCTTGTTGAACAAGTTCAATGCCTTGTTGACCGAGTCGAATGCCCATTCAAACAACTCAAATGCCTTGTTAAACAAGTCGAATGTCGTGTTGAACAAGTCGAATGCCATGTTGAACAAGTCGAATACCCTATTAAACAAGTCGAATGTCTTCTTGACCAAGTCGAATGCCTTGTTCACCAAGTAACGCCTTGTTCAACAAGTTAAATGCCTTATTGAGCAGTAATGCCTTGTTGAACAAGTCGAATGCCTTGTTGAAAAGTCGAATGCCTTGTTGAACAAGTCGAATGCCTTGTTGAGAAGTAGAATGCCTTGTTGAACAAGTTCAATGCCTTGTTGACCGAGTCGAATGCCCATTCGAACAACTCAAATGCCTTGTTAAACAAGTCGAATGCCGTGTTTAACAAGTCGAATGCCATGTTGAACAAGTCGAATGCCCTATTAAACAAGTCGAATGTCTTGTTGACCAAGTAGAATGCCTTGTTCACCAAGTAATGCCTTGTTGAACAAGTTCAATGCCTTATTGACTCAGTAATGCCTTGTTGACCAGGTAATGCCTTTTCGAACAAGTCGATTGCCTTGTTGAACTAGTAGAATGCCTTATTGAACGAGTCGAATGCCAAGTTGACAAAGTCATGCCTTGTTGACAAGTCGAATGCCTTATTGAACTAGTCGAATGCCTTGTTGACAAAATCATGCCTCGTTGACCAAGTAGAATGCCTTGTTGAAAAAGTCGAATGCTTTGTTGAACAAGTGTAATGCCTCGTTAAACAAGAAGAATGCCTTGAATGCCTTGTTGACCAAGTCGAATGTCACGTTAAACAAGTCGAATGCCATGTTGAACACGTCGAATGCCTTTTTGAACAAGTCAAATGCCTTGTTCACCAAGTAATGCCTTGTTCAACAAGTTAAATGCCGTATTTACCAGTAATGCGCTGTTGAACAAGTCGAATGCCTTGTTGACCAAGTAATGCCTTATTGAACAAATTGAATGAATTCTTGAACAAGTCGAATGCCAAGTTGACCAAGTCATGCCTTGTTAACCAAGTAGAATGTCTTGTTGAACAAGTCGAATACCTTTTTGACAAAGTCATGCCTTGCTGACCATGAGAATGCCTTGTTGAAGAAGTCGAATGCCTTGTTCACCAAGTCGAATGCCTTGTTGACCAAGTCGAATGCCTTGTTCAACAAGTCGAATGCCTTGTTGACCAAGTGGAATGCCTTGTTGAACAAGTTGAATGCGTTCTTAACAAGTCGAATGCCTTGTTTTTTTTGGGGAACATCGAATGCCTTGTTCACTAAGTCGAATGTCTTGTTCACCAAGTAATGCCTTGTTGAACAAGTCAAATGCCTTGTTGACCCAGTAATGCCTTGTTGAACAAGTCGATTGCCTTGTTGACAAACTAATGTCTAGTTGAACAAAGTGAATGCCTTGTTGAACAAGTCGAATGCCAAGTAGACCATGTCATGCCTTGTTGACCAAGTAGAATGCCGTGTTGAACAAGTCGAATCCCTTGTTGAACAAGTCGAATGCCTTGGTTAAAAGTTGAATGCCTTGGTTAACAAGTCGAATACCTTGTTGAGAAGTAGAATGCCTTGTTGACCGAGTCGAATGCCCATTTGAACAACTCAAATGCCTTATTAAACAAGTCGAATGCCGAGTTGAACAAGTAGAATGCCATGTTGAACATGTCGAATGCCCTATTAAACAAGTCGAATGTCTTTGTTGACCAAGTCGAATGCCTTGTTCACCAAGTAATGCCTTGTTGAACAAGTTCAATGCCTTATTGACTCAGTAATGCCTTGTTGACCAAGTAATGCCTTTTTGAACAAGTCGATTGCCTTGTTGAACTAGTTGAATGCCTTATTGAACGAGTCGAATGCCAAGTTGACCAAGTAATGCCTTGTTGACAAGTCGAATGCCTTATTGAACAAGTCGAATGCCTTGTTGACCAAATCTTGCCTCGTTGACCAAGTAGAATGCCTTGTTGAAATAGTCGAATGCTTTGTTGAACAAGCCTAATGCCTCGTTAAACAAGAAGAATGCCTTGTTGACCAAGTCGAATGTCATGTTAAACAAGTCGAATGCCATGTTGAACACGTCGAATGCCCAGTTGAACAAGTCAAATGCCTTGTTCACCAAGTAATTCCTTGTTCAACAAGTTAAATGGCTTATTGACCAGTAATGCACTGTTGAACAAGTCGAATGCCTTGTTGACCAAGTAATGCCTTGTTGAACAAGCTGAATGAATTTTTGAACATGTCGAATGCCAAGTTGACCAAGTCATGCCTTGTTGACCAAGTAGAATGTCTTGTTGAACAAGTCGAATGCCTTGTTAATAAAAAGAATGCCTAGTATACCTTGTTGACCAAGTCTAATGCCCTTTCGAACAAGTAGATTTCCTTGTTTACCAAGTCGGGTGCCTTGTTGACAAAGTCATGCCTTGTTGAACAAGTCGAATGCCTTGTTGACCAAGTCGAATGTCTTGTTGACCAAGTCATGCCTTGTTGACCAAGTGGAATGCCTTGTTGAACAAGTCAAATGCGTTGTTGAACAAGTCGAATGCCTTGTTTTTTTGGGGAACGTCGAATGCCTTGTTCACCAAGTAATGCCTTGTTTTTTTTCAGATTAATGTCCCTTTATATATATATATATATATATATATATGAAAAGAAGAATACAAAAGAGCGGCGCAGGAGAAAAACTTATGCCAAATCAACCGATAACATGCTATGGGTACAACTACGATATCAACAACGACATCGACAACTACAACTACAGCTCGAAACCAACTACCATGCGATTCGCCAAACACGGGAAATATCAGCAACCTGTAAAGGATATCTAGCAGCCACAATATCCAATCTTAGGCAAGTATTCCCCAGAACCAAAGCAATCACGTGCGCAGGAGAACCGCGAGTATGCTCCTTCCAACGTCGGTTCCTCTCCTGCCAAATGTGATAAATGAGCGATGACAGAACATGACAATAAGCGACATGGGAAAGACGATGCCCGCGCCATCTAGTCGCTGCCCAGGTGACACCGACACTCCATTCTCGGAACGGCCATTGCCATCTAATCTTACGGCGCAACAACCCCAAGCAACGCCTCGAGAATCTACACTCAAAGAATAAATGGTTATGCGTCTTACGTATGTTATCATCGCACAGCATGCATGCATCCGTTCCCGCCCGTTGTTCCACCCATGCAAAATCACGTGTCGAAAGACGCCCCCGGATCCCCTGCCATAGGATGAATTCATACCGTGGGACTCGTAAACTACCGCCAAATAGCATAGAACAACCCACCGGTTCACGTCTGAAACGAATGGCTTCTCGTACCTTAGCAGCCGAGTAACGGCCATCCGGAACACCTTCCCACCGCACTAAGTCCGGACGTGACGGGTCTACTTCCGGCAGTTGTGGACTAATCTCAATGAACTCAATAGTAGATTGGGCAGGCTACATCCTTCCCTGTGTTGAGATAACAGCGCTAAGATGAGCATCCTGTGGTACCATAACCAACAGGCCCCGAGGAAACCGATCCGTCGATGGTGTTGCTTCTGCGAGCCTCATTCGGGAGGCGCTGCGGCCTCGTCAGGACGGTGTGCTTTGGGCGAGTCTGTTTGGTGGCCCTTTACGGGTCCCTCGACATGAGTTCTCCCTCTGGATGGGTGTTCGTGGCCGACTCTCGACTAGGGATAAGGCTTGGGTTGCTACTAGAGCGGGGACACAGGCTTGCGGACTTTATTCCTCGGCTCAGGTGGAGACGGCTTCCCATCTTTTTTTCGACTGCGATTTCTCTCGCCGCTGTTTGAGGCTCCTTCGGAAGCGGGTGCGCTGGAACTGGCCTCACCGGGACTGGCCGTAGGGTTTTCTTTGGGCTGCTCAACGGTGGCGTGGGCATCATTTATTGCATGCGGCGTCTTGGCATCTTCTGGCATCCCTGGTGTATCATATTTGGCTTGCTCGGAATCGGCAGTGGCGAGAGAATGTTACGACCTAGCCGGAACGATTAGTTGCTGGTGTTTTGGACATTTGTTGTTTGCGTCTTAACGGTCTCTCTGCAAAGTATGCTTTGCAGATTGCGGCCATTAGGCGGCTTTGGCGTGTTGCGTGGTAGTTTTTCCTGTCACGCATGTACTGACTTCCTTACTATTTATTTATACGGGCTTTTACCAAAAAAAAACAATAGAAATGGAAATAACCAGGGGTCCTTCCATAACCAAATGGAAGAACCATTCCCAATCTGAAAGGAGATGAGAGACCTAAGTAGAGGCCGTAGCTTCAGCATCTTCTTCCAGCTCCAAGCATCATTAGGTGACGGACGCACCACCCAAAAAGAATTGGTGCGGAGGCGATTGAGAAACAACCAATCCACCCAAAACGAGCTCTCCTCTCGGGAAACAACAATCCATATATGATGCAAAAGGAGGGCCTTGTTATCCGTCGCAATCGAACGAATCCCAAGGCCTCCCTCAGCAATGGGTAAACAAATGTCCACCCATGCTACCTTGGCCGGCGACCCAGCTCAAAGAAACCGTCTAAATCGAGCCTCCAAAGCCACAATGATTCCCTTAAAAACCCCCGACCAATATCCATGCATGGAGGAAAAGACCGATTTGATTAGTTGTACCCGCCCCGCATATGAAAGGGATTTGTTGAGCCACGATCCCAGCCGCACATCTACCTTGTGCAACAATGGGGCACAATATGCTAACGTCAAGCGAGAATGAAGCAAAGGAACTCCCAAATAACGAACAGGCAATTGTCCCCTCACAAATCCCATGAGGCCTTGCATGTCATTCGCAAGACTCTCCGCCCGCTTGGCGACAAACATCTCGCTTTTGGTCGGGTTAGGATGAAGACCAGAAAGCGCCGCAAACTCCACCAAGGCTTCCTTGAGCACCCCTGCCGTCACAAGATATGCATTACAGAACATGAGGAGATCGTCTGCAAAAGCGAGCATAGCAAGTCGATTGGCCTCGCACCGCCAATGATAGCGAAACCGAGGCTCGCGGCTGATCCGATGTAACGATGCCATACGACACCTCCATGACTAGCGTAAAGATATACGGCGACAGAGGATCGCCCTGCCGCAGACCACGCTTCCCCTCGAGTAATACCTTGTTGAAAAGGTCAAATGCCTTGTTGATCCAGTAATGCCTTGTTAACAAACTAATGCCTTGTTGAACAAGTCGAATGCCAAGTTGACCATGTCATGCCTTGTTGACCAAGTAGAATGCCGTGTTGAACAAGTCGAATGCCTTGTTGAACAAGTCGAATGTCATATTGAACAAGAATAATGCATGGTTGACCTAGTCGAAGGCCCTTTTGAACAAGTAGATTGCCTTGTTGAACAAGTCGAATGCCTTGTTGACCAAGTAATACCTTGTTGAAAAACTCGAATGCCTTTAAGTCGAATGCCTTGTCGACCCTGTAGAATGCCTTGTTGAATAAGTAGAATGCCTTGATGACCAAGTAGGATGCCTTGTTGATCAAGTCGAATGCCATTTTGAACAAGTCGAATGCCCTTTTGAACAAGTAGAATGCCTTGTTGAACAACACAAATGCCTTGTTGATCAAGTATTGCCTTGTTGAAAAAGTCGAATGCTTTGTTGACCAAGTCGAATGCCTTGTTGAACATGTAGAATGTCTGTATGCCTTGATGATTAAGTCGAATGCCCTTTTGATCAAGTAGAATGCCTTGTTCAACAAGTCGAATGCGTTGTTGACCAAGTCGAATGCCTTTTTGACCAAGTATTGCCTTGTTGAATAAGTCGGATGCCTTGTTGAGTCATGCCTTGTTAACCAAGTAGAATAACTTGTTGAACAAGTTGAATGCCTAGTTGAACAAGTCGAACGCTTTGTTTAATTAGTCTAATGCCTTCTTCAAAAAGCCGAATGCTTTGTTGACCAAGTAGAATGCTTTGTTGAATAAGTCGATTGCCTTGTTGAACAAGAAGAATGCCTCGTATGCCTGGTTGACCTGGTCAAATGCCCTTTCGAATAAGTAGAATGCCCTGTTGACCAAGTCGAATGCCTTGATCACCAAGTCGAATTCCCTTTTGAACAAGTAGAATGCCTTGTTGACCAAGTCGAATGCCTTGTTGACCAAGTAATGCCTTGTTGATTATGCTGAATGCCTGGTTGAACAAGTTGAATGCCATGTTGAACAAGTTGAATGCCTTGTTGAACAAGTCGAATGCCTTGTTGAACAAGTCGAATGCCTTGTTCACCAAGTCGAATGCCCTTTTGAACAAGTAGAATGCCTTGTTGAACAACACAAATGCCTTGTTGACCAAGTCAAATGCCGTGTTGACCAAGTATTGCCTTGCTGAAAAAGTCTGCTTTGTTGACCAAGTCAAATAAATGCGTTGTTGACCAAGGAGAATGTCTTGTTGAACAAGTCGAATGCCTTGTTGAACATGTAGAATGTCTGTATGCCTTGTTGACCAAGTCGAATGCCCTTTTGATCAAGTAGAATGCCTTGTTCAACAAGTCGAATGCGTTGTTGACCAAGTCGAATGCCTTTTTGACCAAGTATTGCCTTGTTGAATAAGTCGGATGCCTTGTTGAGTCATGCCTTGTTAACCAAGTAGAATAACTTTTTGAACAAGTTGAATGCCTAGTTGAACAAGTCGAACGCTTTGTTTAATTAGTCTAATGCCATCTTCAAAAAGCCGAATGCTTTGTTGACCAAGTAGAATGCTTTGTTGAATAAGTCGATTGCCTTGTTGAACAAGAAGAATGCCTCGTATGCCTGGTTGACCTAGTCAAATGCCCTTTCGAATAAGTAGAATGCCCTGTTGACCAAGTCGAATGGCTTAATCACCAAGTCGAATTCCCTTTTGAACAAGTAGAATGCCTTGTTGATTATGCTGAATGCCTGGTTGAACAAGTTGAATGCCTTGTTGAACAAGTCGAATGCCTTGTTGAACAAGTCGAATGCCTTGTTCACCAAGTCGAATGCCCTTTTGAACAAGTAGAATGCCTTGTTGAACAACACAAATGCCTTGTTGACCAAGTCAAATGCCGTGTTGACCAAGTATTGCCTTGCTGAAAAAGTCTGTTTGTTGACCAAGTCAAATGCGTTGTTGACCAAGGAGAATGTCTTGTTGAACAAGTCGAATGCCTTGTTGAACATGTAGAATGTCTGTATGCCTTGTTGACCAAGTCGAATGCCCTTTTGATCAAGTAGAATGCCTTGTTCAACAAGCCGAATGCGTTGTTGACCAAGTCGAATTCCTTTTTGACCAAGTATTGCCTTGTTGAATAAGTCGGATGCCTTGTTGAGTCATGCCTTGTTAACCAAGTAGAATAACTTGTTGAACAAGTTGAATGCCTAGTTGAACAAGTCGAACGCTTTGTTTAATTAGTCTAATGCCTTCTTCAAAAAGCCGAATGCTTTGTTGACCAAGTAGAATGCTTTGTTGAATAAGTCGATTGCCTTGTTGAACAAGAAGAATGCCTCGTATGCCTGGTTGACCTGGTCAAATGCCCTTTCGAATAAGTAGAATGCCCTGTTGACCAAGTCGAATGCCTTGATCACCAAGTCGAATTCCCTTTTGAACAAGTAGAATGCCTTGTTGACCAAGTCGAATGCCTTGTTGACCAAGTAATGCCTTGTTGATTATGCTGAATGCCTGGTTGAACAAGTTGAATGCCATGTTGAACAAGTTGAATGCCTTGTTGAACAAGTCGAATGCCTTGTTGAACAAGTCGAATGCCTTGTTCACCAAGTCGAATGCCCTTTTGAACAAGTAGAATGCCTTGTTGAACAACACAAATGCCATGTTGACCAAGTCAAATGCCGTGTTGACCATGTATTGCCTTGCTGAAAAAGTCTGCTTTGTTGACCAAGTCAAATAAATGCGTTGTTGACCAAGGAGAATGTCTTGTTGAACAAGTCGAATGCCTTGTTGAACATGTAGAATGTCTGTATGCCTTGTTGACCAAGTCGAATGCCCTTTTGATCAAGTAGAATGCCTTGTTCAACAAGCCGAATGCGTTGTTGACCAAGTCGAATGCCTTTTTGACCAAGTATTGCCTTGTTGAATAAGTCGGATGCCTTGTTGAGTCATGCCTTGTTAACCAAGTAGAATAACTTGTTGAACAAGTTGAATGCCTAGTTGAACAAGTCGAACGCTTTGTTTAATTAGTCTAATGCCTTCTTCAAAAAGCCGAATGCTTTGTTGACCAAGTAGAATGCTATGTTGAATAAGTCGATTGCCTTGTTGAACAAGAAGAATGCCTGGTATGCCTGGTTGACCTAGTCGAATGCCCTTTCGAACAAGTAGAATGCCTTGTTGACCAAGTCGAATGCCCTTTCGAATACGTACAATGCCTTAGTGAACAAGTCGAATGCGTTGTAGACCAAGTTGGATGCCTTGTTGAACAACTCGAATGCCTTGTTGACCAAGTCGAATGCCTTGTTGAACAAGTTGAATGCCTGATTGAACAAGTTGAATGCCATGTTGAACAAGTCGAATGCCTTGTTCACCAAGTCGAATGCCCTTTTGAACAAATAGAATGCCTTGTTGACCAAGTCGAATGCCTTGTTGACCAAGTAGAATGACTTGTTGGACAAGTTGAATGCCTAGTTGAACAAGTCGACCGCTTTGTTTAATTAGTCTAATGTCTTCTTCAAAAAGTCGAATGCTTTGTTGACCAAGTAGAATGCTTTGTTGAATAAGTCGATTGCCTTGTTGAACAAGAAGAATGCCTGGTATGCGTGGTTGACCTAGTCGAATGCCCTTTCGAACAAGTAGAATGCCATGTTGACCAAGTCGAATGCTTTGATGACCAAGTAATGCCTTGTTGAACAAGTCGAATGCCTTGTTGATCATGTTGAATGCCTTCTTGACCAAATAGAATGCCTTGTTTAACAAGTCAAACGCCTTGTTGAAAAAGTCGATTGTCCTGTTGAACAAGTAGAATGCCTGGTTGACCTAGTCGAAGGCCCTTTTGAACAAGTAGATTGTCTTGTTGAACAAGTCGAATGCCTTGTTGGCCAAGTAATGCCTTGTTGAAAACCTCGAATGCCTTGTTGAAAAACTCGAATGCCTTGTCGACCATGTAGAATGCCTTGTTGAACAAGAGGAATGTCGTGTATGCCTTGTTCACCAAGTCGAATGCCATTTCGAACAAGTAGAATGCCTTGTTGAACAAGTCGAATGCCTTGCTAAACAAGTCAAATGCCTTATTGACCAAGTAATTCCTTGTCGAACAAGTTGAATTCCTTGTTGAACAATTCGGATGCCATGTTGAACAAGTTGAATGCTTTGTTCAACAAGTCGAATGTCATGTTCACCAAGTCGAAAGCCATTTTGAACATGTAGAATGCCTTGTTGAACAACACAAATGCCTTGTTGACCAAGTCAAATTCTTTGTTGACCAAGTATTGCCTTGTTGAAAAAGTCGAATGCCTTGTTGACGAAGTCGAATGCGTTGTTGGCCAAGGTGAATGTCTTGTTGAACAAGTCGAATGCCTTGTTGAACAAGCAGAATGTTTGGTATGCCTTGTTGACCAAGTCGAATGCCCTTTCGAACAAGTAGAATGCCTTGTTCAACAAGTCGAATGCGTTGTTGACCAGGTCGAATCCCTTTTTGACCAAGTAATGCCTTGTTAAATAAGTCGAATGCCTTGTTGAGTTATGCCTTGTTAACCAAGTAGAATGGCTTGTTGAACAAGTAGAATGCCTAGTTGAACAAGTCGAGTGCCTTATTGAATTAGTCTAATGCCTTCTTCAAAAAGTCGAATGCTTTGTTGACCGAGTAGAATGCTTTGTTGAATAAGTCGATTACCTTGTTGAACAAGAAGAATGCCTGGTATGCCTGGTTGACCTAGTCGAATGCCCTTTCGAACAAGTAGAATGCCTTGTTGACCAAGTCGAATGCCCTTTCGAATACGTACAATGCCTTAGTGAACAAGTCGAATGCGTTGTAGACCAAGTTGGATGCCCTTTTGAGCAACTCGAATGCCTTGTTGACCAAGTCGAATGCCTTGTTGAACAAGTTGAATGCCTGATTGAACAAGTTGAATGCCATGTTGAACAAGTCGAATGCCTTATTCACCAAGTCGAATGCCCTTTTGAACAAGTAGAATGCCTTGTTGACCAAGTAGAATGACTTGTTGAACAAGTTGAATGCCTAGTTGAACAAGTCGACCGCTTTGTTTAATTAGTCTAATGCCTTCTTCAAAAAGTCGAATGCTTTATTGACCAAGTAGAATGTTTTGTTGAATAAGTCGATTGCCTTGTTGAACAAGAAGAATGCCTGGTATGTGTGGTTGACCTAGTCGAATGCCCTTTCGAACAAGTAGAATGCCATGTTGACCAAGTCGAATGCCTTGTTGAACAAGTCGAATGCCTTCTTGATCATGTTGAATGCCTTCTTGACCAAGTAGAATGCCTTGTTGAACAAGTCAAACGCCTTGTTGAAAAAGTCGATTGTCTTGTTGAACAAGTAGAATGCCTGGTTGACCTAGTCGAAGGCCCTTTTGAACAAGTAGATTGTCTTGTTGAACAAGTCGAATGCCTTGTTGGCCAAGTAATGCCTTATTGAAAAACTCGAATGCCCTGTTGAAAAACTCGAATGCTTTCGAGTCGAATGCCTTGTCGACCATGTAGAATGCCTTGTTGAACAAGTAGAATGCTTTGTTGAACAAGAGGAATGTCGTGTATGCCTTGTTGACCAAGTCGAATGCCATTTCGAACAAGTAGAATGCCTTGTTAAACAAGTCGAATGCCTTGTTGACCAAGTAATTCCTTGTTGAACAAGTTGAATTCCTTGTTGAACAATTCAGATGCCATGTTGAACAAGTTGAATGCTTTGTTCAACAAGTCGAATATCATGTTCACCAAGTTGAAAGCCATTTTGAACATGTAGAATGCCTTGTTGAACAACACAAATGCCTTGTTGACCAAGTCAAATTCTTTGTTGACCAAGTATTGCCTTGGTGAAAAAGTCGAATGCCTTGTTGACGAAGTCGAATACGTTGTTGACCAAGGTGAATGTCTTGTTGAACAAGTCGAATGCCTTGTTGAACAAGCAGAATGTTTGGTATGCCTTGTTGACCAAGTCGAATGCCCTTTCAAACAAGTACAATGCCTTGTTCAACAAGTCGAATGCGTTGTTGACCAAGTCGAATCCTTTTTGACCAAGTAATGCCTTGTTAAATAAGTCGAATGCCTTGTTGAACAAGTTGAATGCCTGGTTGAACAAGTGGAATGACATGTTGAACAAGTCGAATGCCTTGTTGAACAAGTCGAATGCCTTGTTCACCAAGTCGAATGCCCTTTTGAACAAGTAGAATGCCTTGTTGACCAAGTCGAATGCCTTGTTGACCAGGTAATGCCTTGTTGATTAAGTTGAATGCCTGGTTGAACAAGTTGAATGCCATGTTGAACAAGTCGAATGCCTTGTTCACCAAGTCGAATGCCCTTTTGAACAAGTAGAATGCCTTGTTGAACAACACAAATGCCTTGTTGACCAAGTCAAATGCCTTGGTTACCAAGTATTTTTTTTTGGTAAAAGCCCGTATAAATAAATAGTAAGGAAGTCAGTACATGCGTGACAGGAAAAACTATCACGCAACACGCCAAAGCCGCCTAATGGCCGCAATCTGCAAAGCATACTTTGCAGAGAGACCGTTAAGACGCAAACAACAAATGTCCAAAACACCAGCAACTAATCGTTCCGGCGAGGTCGTAACATTCTCTCGCCACCGCCGATTCCGAGCAAGCCAAATATGATACACCAGGGATGCCAGAAGATGCCGAGACGCCGCATGCAATAAATGATGCCCACGCCACCGTTGAGCAGCCCAAAGAAAACCCTGCGGCCAGTCCCGGTGAGGCCAGTTCCAGCGCACCCGCTTCCGAAGGAGCCTCAAACAGCGGCGAGAGAAATCGCAGTCGAATAAAAGATGGGAAGCCGTCTCCACCTGAGCCGAGGAACAAAGTCCGCAAGCCTGTGTCCCCGCTCTAGTAGCAATCCAAGCCTTATCCCTAGTCGAGAGTCAGCCACGAACACCCATCCAGAGGGAGAACTCATGTCGAGGGACCCGTAAAGGGCCACCAAACAGACTCGCCCAAAGCACACCGTCCTGACGAGGCCGCAGCGCCTCCCGAATAAGGCTCGCAGAAGCAACACCATTGGCAGACCCTCGCCAGGAAACACTGTCCCGGTGGTCGGGACGAACCGGGGGAAGCTCGGGACTAAATTCAAGGTACTCCACATTAGTACGACCCGGCCAGTTCCAGCCCTGCGCAGAAATAACAGAGGCAAGACGGGTGCCCACAGGGAGGCCCATAGCAACAGGTCCCCGAGGAAAGCGATCCAGAAGGGAACCACCTGGCAGCCAAGGGTCCTCCCACAAACGAATGGAGTTACCGTCACCAATGTGGAAGACAATGTGATTCTTCATCTCCGCCCTAAACCTCAATAACTTTCGCTAGCTCCAAGAAGAAGTCGAAGAAACAGGAGCCATCCAAATAGTATCTGACCTCAACCGACTTGCATACAGCCAGGTCACCCAAATAGAGTCCGGGGCCCGCGTAATGACCCGCCACAAGAGGCGAAAAAGAAGAACCTTATTATCAACCGCCACCGAACGAATGCCCAAACCGCCCTCCGCAGTGGGCAAACACACGTCACTTGTTGACCAAGTATTGCCTTGTTGAAAAAGTCGAATGCTTCGTTGACCAAGTCGAATGCGTTGTTGAACAAGGAGAATGTCTTGTTGAACAAGTCGAATGCCTTGTTGAACAAGTAGAATGCCTGTATGCCTTGTTGACCAAGTCGAATGCCCTTTTGACCAAGTAGAATGCCTTGTTCAACAAGTCCATTGCGTTGTTGACCAAGTCGAATGCCTTTTTGACCAATTAATGACTTGTTGAATAAGTCGAATGCCTTGTTGAGTCATGCCTTGTTAACCAAGTAGAATGACTTGTTGAACAAGTTGAATGCCGAGTTCCACGCTACGAATTCATTCTATGGCTGGCGATTCGGAGACGTCGTTCAACTCGAGAATTTGCATGGGTGGAACAGCGAGCGGTAATAGATACACGCCTGTTGTGTGACAATAACATACGAGAGACACATAACCATTTGTTCTTTGATTGTCGCTTCTCGAGATGCTGTTTGAGGCTTTTGAGCCGCCAGATTAGATGGAGATGGTCGTTTCGTGAGTGGCGTGTTGATGTCATATGGGCAGCGGCTAAGTGGCGAGGGCATCATCTTTACCATGTAGCCTATCGTCATGTTTTGTCGTCGCTTGTTTACCACATTTGGCAGGAACGGAATACACGGTGGAAGGAGCATAGACGCGGCTCCCCTGAGCAAGTGATTGCTTTAGTTCTGGGGAATGCTTGTTTACGATTCGACACTGTAGCACATAGATATCCTTTACAAGTAGCTGCTATTCGCCGTCTGTGGCGAGTTGCATGGTAGCTTATTTCGAGCTTTAGTTGTCGTTGCAGTCGTAGTCGATGTCGTAGTTGATGTCGTTGTTATCCGATAGCTTGTTATCGGTTGTTTGCGGCATGAGTTTCTACTCATACGTGCTATTTTGTATTTTTCTTCATATATATATATATATATAATGGGACATTCATCCAAAAAAAAAAGTTGAATGCCTAGTTGAACAAGTCGAACGCTTTGTTTAATTAGTCTAATGCCTTCTTCAAAAAGTCGAATGCTTTGTTGACCAAGTAGAATGCTTTGTTGAATAATTCGATTGCCTTGTTGAACAAGAAGAATGCCTGGTATGCATGGTTGACCTAGTCGAATGCCCTTTCGAACAAGTAGAATGCCATGTTGACCAAGTCGAATGCCTTGTTGACCAAGTAATGCCTTGTTGAACAAGTCGAATGCCTTGTTGACCATGTTGAATGCCTTGTTGACCAAGTAGAATGCCTTGTTGAATAAGTCAAACGCCTTGTTGAAAAAGTCGATTGTCTTGTTGAACAAGAAGAATGCTTGGTTGACCTAGTCGAAGCTTTTGAACAAGTAGATGGCCTTGTTGAACAAGTCGAATGCCTTGTTGACCAAGTAATGCCTTGCTGAAAAAGTCGAATGCCTCAAGTCGAAAGCCTTGTCGGCCAAGTAGAATGCCTTGTGGACCAAGTAATGCCTTTTTAAAAAAGTCAAATGCCTTCAAGTGGAATGTCTTGTCAACCAAATAGAATGCCTTGTTGAACAAGTAGAATGCCTTGATGACCAAGTAGAATGCCTTGTTGAACAAGAAGAATGCCGTGTATGCCTTGTTGACCAAGTCGAATGCCATTTCGATCAAGTAGAATGCCTTGTTGAACAAGTCGAATGCCTTGTTAAACAAGTCGAATGACTTGTTGACCAAGTAATTCCTTGTTGAACAAGTTGAATGCCTTGTTGAACAATTCAGATAGCATGTTGAACAGGTTGAATGCTTTGTTGAAAAGTCGAATGCCTTGTTCACCAAGTCGAATGCCATTTTGAACATGTAGAATGCCTTGTTGAACACACAAATGCCTTGTTGACCAAGTCAAATGCCTTGTTGTCCAAGTATTGCCTTGTTGAAAAATTCGAATGCCTTGTTGACCAAGTCGAATGCGTTGTTGACCAAGGAGAATGTCTTGTTGAACAAGTCGAATGACTTGTTGAACAAGCAGAATGATTGGTATGTCTTGTTGACCAAGTCAATTGCCCTTTCGAACAAGTAGAATGCCTTGTTCAACAAGTCCAATGCGTTGTTGACCAAGTCGAATGCCTTTTTGACCAAGTAATGCCTTGTTAAATAAGTGGAATGCGTTGTTGAGTCATGCCTTGTTAACCAAGTAGAAGGGCTTGTTGAACAAGTAGAATACCTAGTTGAACAAGTCGAGCGCCTTATTGAATTAGTCTAATGCCTTCTTCAAAAAGTCGAATGCTTTGTTGACCAAGTAGAATGCTTTGTTGAATAAGTCAATTGCATTGTTGAACAAGAAGAATGACTGGTACGCCTGGTTGACCTAGTCGAATGCCCTTTCGAACAAGTATAATGCCTTGTTGACCAAGTCGAGTGCGTTGTTGACCAAGTAATGGCTTGTTTAACAAGTCGAATGCCTTGTTGAATAAATAGAATGTCTTTTATGCATTGTTGACGAAGTGAATAGCCTTTTGAACAAGTAGAATGCCTTGTTGAACAAGTTGAATGCCTTCTTGAACAAGTCATGCCTGGTTGACCAAGTCGAATTTCTTGTTGACCAAGTCGAATGCCTTGTTGACCATGTAATGACTTGTTAAACAAGTTGAATGCCTCGTTCAACAAGTCGAATGCCATGTTGAACTAGTTAAATGTCTTGTTGAACAAGCCGAACGCCTTATTGAATAAGTCGAATGCCTTGTAGAACAAGTCGAATTCCTTGTTGGTCAAGTAGAATGCTTTGTTGAACAAGTCGAATGCCTTGTTGAACAAGAAGAATGCCTGGTACACCTGGTTGACCAAGTCAATTGAATGACCTTTCGAACAAGTAGAATGCATTGTTGACCAAGTAATGTCTTGTTGAACAATGCCTTGTTGACCATGTCGAATGCCTTCTTGACTAAGTAATGCCTTGTTGACCAAGTAGAAGGCCTTGTTGAACAAGTAGAATGCCTAGTTGAACAAGTCGAATGCCTCTTTGACCAAGTCGAATGCTTTGATGACCAAGTAGAATGCCTTGATGAATACATAGTTGAACAAGTCAAACGCCTTGTTGAACAAGTAGATAGGCTTGTTGAACAAGAAGAATGCCTGATATGTCTGGTTGACCTAGTCGAAAGCCCTTTTGGACAAGTAGAATGCCTTGTTGAACAAGTCCAATGCCTTGTGGACCAAGTAATGCCTTTTTAAAAAGTCGAATGCCTTCAAGTCGAATGCCTTGTCGACAAAGTAGAATGCCTTGATGACCAAGTAGAATGCCTTGTTGAACAAGAGGAATGCATTGTTGACCAAGTCGAATGCCCTTTCGAACAAGTAGAATGCCTTGTTAAACAAGTCGAATGCCTTGTTGACAAAGTTGAATGCCTTGTCGACCAAGTAATGCCTTGTTGAACTAGTTGAATGCCTTCAAATCAAATGCCTTGTAGACCAAGTCGAATGCGTTGTTGACCTAGGAGAATGTCTTGTTGAACAAGTCGAATGCCTTGTTGAACAAGTAGAATGTATGTATGCCTTGTTGACCAAGTCGAATGCCCTTTTGACCAAGTAGAATGCCTTGTTCAACAAGTCGAATGCCTTTTTGACCAAGTAATGACTTGTTGAATAAGTCGAATGCCTTGTTGAGCCATGCCTTGTTAACCAAGTAGAATGACTTGTTGAACAAGTTGAATGCCTAGTTGAACAAGTCGAACGCTTTGTTTAAATAGTCTAATGCCTTCTTCAAAAGTCGAATGCATTGTTGACCAAGTAGAATGCTTTGTTGAATAAGTCGATTGCCTTGTTGAACAAGAAGAATGCCTGGTATGCCTGGTTGACCTAGTCGAATGCCCTTTCGAACAAGTAGAATGCCATGTTGACCAAGTCGAATGCCTTGTTGACCAAGTAATGCCTTGTTGAACAAGTCGAATGCCTTGTTGACCATGTTGAATGCCTTGTTGACCAAGTAGAATGCCTTGTTGAATAAGTCAAACGCCTTGTTGAAAAAGTCGATTGTCTTGTTGAACAAGAAGAATGCTTGGTTGACCTAGTCGAAGCTTTTGAACAAGTAGATGACCTTGTTGAACAAGTCGAATGCCTTGTTGACCGAGTAATGCCTTGCTGAAAAAGTCGAATGCCTTCAAGTCGAATGTCTTGTCGGCCAAGTAGAATGCCTTTAGACCAAGTAATGCCTTTTTAAAAAGTCATATGCCTTCAAGTGGAATGTCTTGTCAACCAAGTAGAATGACTTGTTGAACAAGTAGAATGCCTTGATGACCAAGTAGAATGCCTTGTTGAACAAGAGGAATGCCGTGTATGCCTTGTTGACCAAGTCGAATGCCATTTCGAACAAGTAGAATGCTTTGTTGAACAAGTCGAATGCCTTGTTAAACAAGTCGAATGACTTGTTGACCAAGTAATTCCTTGTTGAACAAGTTGAATGCCTTGTTGAACAATTGAGATGGCATGTTGAACAGGTTGAATGCTTTGTTGAACAAGTCGAATGCCTTGTTCACCAAATCGAATGCCATTTTGAACATGTAGAATGCCTTGTTGAACATTACAAATGCCTTGTTGACCAAGTCAAATGCCTTGTTGACCAAGTATTGCCTTGTTGAAAAATTCGAATGCCTTGTTGACCAACTCAAATGCGTTGTTGACCAAGGAGAATGTCTTGTTGAACTAGCCGAATGCCTTGTTGAACAAGCAGAATGTTTGGTATGCCTTGTTGACCAAGTCGAATGCCCTTTCGAACAAGTAGAATGCCTTGTTCAACAAGTCGAATGCGTTGTTGACCAGGTCGAATCCCTTTTTGACCAAGTAATGCCTTGTTAAATAAGTCGAAAAGAAGAGTTCGTTCGAGAAGGTGGAGTGGGTCGTGAAGTAACTCTGAGAGAAACGACAGAAAAGATTTCACAAACTCCAGTGTTAGAAGACACCGTAGAGCAGTCCAAGACTCAATCAGAGTTGTGCAGGTCTGGTAGAGTATCTCGCCAGCCTGAGAGATATGGAATGGTACACGTCGAGCACGGGGATGCTGCGACGGGGGGTAACGTCGGGGACGACCCCACTACCTATGACCAGGCAATGACGGATATAGACTCTGTAAGATGGCTTGAAGCTATGCAAGTCGAAATGGATTCAATGCACGAAAATCAGGTCTGGACACTTGTTGATCACCCAGATGGTTTTAGACCCATTGGGTGTAAGTGGATCTTCAAGAAAAAGATTGGATCAGACGGACTGGTGGATATATACAAAGCTAGGCTTGTAGCGAAAGGTTATAGTCAAAAAGAAGAAATTGACTATGAGGAAACCTTTTCGTCCGTTGCGATGATGAAGTCCATTCGGATATTACTTGCGATAGCAGCGTATAACGATTATGAGATCTGGCAGATGGATGTGAAAACCGCGTTCTTAAATGGATACCTCAAGGAGGAAATATATATGGAACAACCAAAGGGTTTTACATCACAAAAGGATGCTCATAAAGTATGCAAATTGAATAAGTCAATTTACGGACTTAAACAAGCCTCTAGGAGCTGGAATCTTCGGTTTGATGAAGTAGTTAAGAGCTACAGATTCAAAAGAACGAAGATGAACCATGCGTCTACAGAAAAAGCAGTGGGAGCAAGATATCGTTCCTCGTATTGTACGTCGATGACATCCTTTTGATAGGAAACGATATTAGGATGCTCTCGATGGTGAAAGCATGGCTTTCGACCGAATTCTCCATGAAAGACTTGGGAGAAGCGACCTACATCCTAGGAATTCGTGTCTATAGGGATAGAACGAATAAGATGTTAGGGTTCTCCCAAGCCCTGTACTTAGAAAATGTCCTGAAACGATATAACATGGACAATTCTAAGAAAGGGTTCTTACCTATGGGGCATGGGATACATCTCTCCAAAGCTATGTGTCCTCAAAGTGAGGCAGATAGAAAAGAGATGAATGGAATCCCCTATGCATCAGCAGTGGGTAGCTTGATGTACGCGATGCTTTGCACGCGACCGGACATAGCATACGCTGTGAGCGTAGTCAGTCGATTTCAAGCCAACCCGGGTAAAGAACATTGGACATCAGTCAAGAATATCCTCAAGTATCTTAGAAGAACAAAGGATATGATGCTGGTCTATGGAAATGGAGAATTAGAAGTGGAAGGATATACGGATTTGGATTTCCAGTCAGACGTGGACGACCGAAAATCCACTTCAAGTTTCGCCTTTACACTCAACGGTGGAACAGTATCTTGGAAAAGTTCCAAGCAGAGCACAACTGCTGATTCCACCTGCGAGGCTGAGTACATAGCCGCCTCAGAGGCAGCTAAAGAAGGAGTTTGGATGAGAAAGTTCTTGGAAGAACTGCAAGTGGTTCCGATTGCCGAAAAACCACTGCCACTGTGGTGCGACAATAGTGGTGCAATCGCGCAAGCGAAGGAACCAAGATCTCACAGTAAATCCAAACACATAGAAAGAAAATACCACGTGTTACGTGGATTCATTGAGAGTGGCTACATAGCCGTCCAGAAGATTGCGTTGCGGACAACGTGGCCGACCCATTCACCAAGCCTTTATCTCATGCAGTGCTGAACAAACATCTCGAGAAGATGGGTATTAGATACAACAGCGCATGGCATTAAGTGCAAGTGGGAGATTGTTAGGGATATGCCCTCGAATGCTATACGAAGATTGGATATGTATAGGGCATTAGCTTATTTATCATTCGATTGTTAATGTAATCAAACATTGTTTTACGTATTAATAAAGGCATTATTCGTTTATTGGTTATATGAGTTCTTTACTTAGCATCGGGTAAAGCAATAAATGAATAAATCCAAATGTGTCGAGTTGAGTCACTGTTCTCGATGGGTACGAGAGAGGAAGGCACCAGTGGGTGTTGGAAAACCAATCATGGCTTATTTGTAGATGACTTACCGTGTGCCGATATACCGCTTAGAAGCGGAAGTCATGACTTGTGATACGAGTCGAATCAAGGGATTGAATCGTTTCATGCACACTGACTCGCAGGTCGTACGATCAAACATGGCTTATTACTCAAGGAGTGTCAATGATCGACGACAAAACTATAGTAGTCTGCTTGAACCTTAGACCGAAAGGGGCTTTGACGGAGTTGACTTTGAAGTCTTGACTATCACTGGTTTCGCTAGATCCGATTTGCTATTGCATGGGTCAGCGGGACAGATGCGGTCTTGATGGATATTTGTGATTGCCGGGCTTAGACCGCCGAGTACGGATTCACAGTCTCGCAAATAATCGAGACAAGTGTCCTATGAGACTGACGACGGGAAATTACAAAATCCTTGGCCAAGGTATTAAACTAACTCATGTTAGACATGGAGGGTAGTTTGGTAATTTGCCTCGTGTCATTTTATCATAGTATCGAGTTTAGTGAGTTTGACAAATACCATGGCTCTCACTCGATCGGGACACAGCTGAAGGGTTTGTACGTAGTACTATAGTTAGGTTCGGGAATGAGAGTAGTTCGAAATTCGTGCTCAAGTCGGGATATGTCCAGTACTGCGGGATTGGCTAGGCACCTACCGGACTCTTGGATTCCTCCCTTGCCGATTGAGTCGAACCTAGAGAGTCGGGCTTAAAAAGGATCATCAATGTGTACCGAGAAGGAGAGATTGTGTTTTGGGCCTTAACGGGCCTCGGGTCGTTATGCCACGCCTTATTATTAAAACTAAAATTCGAATTTATATTTTATATAAATTTCGAAATTTATTTACCATATTTGAAGATATTTTAATATCTTAGTTAGTTTTCTATTTATAGTATGTTCCTTTAATAGAATTTTGAATTCAATTAGGAGAGATATTTTGGCAAGAATATCTCTCATATTTAGGAATAAATATTTCGAGATTTTAGCCTTGTTTAGGGCTGAAAATTTCGTCCTCCCCTACTATAAATAAGGGTGAGACCCTCGTCAAAGTAAAGGACACGGGAAGAGAATCGACGCGAAATTTCTCGACCCGAGAATCGAAACACGAACACACAAACGCAAACCACTCTCCCAAGCGACGGATCAATTCTCTCTAGCCATCTTCGGAGAATCGAAACCGTGGTACACTGCGAGGTCGGCGTGACGATCTAGACGATACCCAACACGACCACGGCGGACGACGCAATCGACGAGGAGCTGTCACTCGCTTCAAAGGTAATCTCTCACGGGTATGACCCGCCCTATTACGTGTCAACGTGATTAGAGTTTTCGATCCGAGCTGCGAAGGAACCCGGAAAAAATTTTATTCCGCACCGTATCCCGGGGCGTTGCGTCTCGGGTACAAACCGGGTACCTTTCCCAACAGTCGAGTGCCTTGTTGACCAAGTAATGGCTTGTTTAACAAGTCGAATGCCTTGTTGAATAAATAGAATGTCTTTTATGCCTTCTTGACCAAGTGAATACCTTTTTGAACAAGTAGAATGCCTTGTTGAACAAGTTGAATGCCTTCTTGAACAAGTCATGCCTGGTTGACCAAGTCGAATGCCTTGTTGACAAAGTTGAATGCCTTGTTAACCAAGTAATGCCTTGTTGAACTAGTTGAATGCCTTCAAATCAAATGCCTTGTAGACCAAGTCGAATGCGTTGTTGACCAAGGAGAATGTCTTGTTGAACAAGTAGAATGTCTGTATGCCTAGTTGACCAAGTTGAATGTCCTTTTGACCAAGTAAAATGCCTTGTTCAACAAGTCGAATGCGTTGTTGACCAAGTCGAGCCTTTTTGACCAAGTAATGACATGTTGAATAAGTCGAGCGCCTTATTGAATTAGTCTAATGCCTTCTTCAAAAAGTCGAATGCTTTGTTGACCAAGTAGAATGCTTTCTTGAATAAGTCGATTGCATTGTTGAACAAGAAGAATGCCTGGTACGCCTGGTTGACCTAGTCGAATGCCCTTTCGAACAAGTATAATGCCTTGTTGACCAAGTCGAGTGCCTTGTTGATCAAGTAATGGCTTGTTTAACAAGTCGAATGCCTTGTTGAATTTATAGAATGTCTTTTATGCCTTGTTGACCAAGTGAATACCCTTTTGAACAAGTAGAATGCCTTGTTGAACAACTCATGACTGTTTGACCAAGTCGAATGCCTTGTTGACCAAGTCGAATGCCTCGTTGACATGTAATGACTTGTTGAACAAGTTGAATGCCTTGTTGAACAAGTCGAATGCCATGTTGAACTATGTTGACCAAGAAGAATGCCTGGTATGTCTGGTTGACCTAGTCGAAAGCCCTTTTGAACAAGTAGAATGCCTTGTTGAACAAGTCCAACGCCTTGTGGACCAAGTAATGCCTTTTTAAAAAGTCGAATGCCTTCAAGTCGAATGCCTTGTCGACAAAGTAGAATGCCTTGATGACCAAGTAGAATGCCTTGTTGAACAAGAGGAATGCCTTGTATGCCTTGTTGACCAAGTAGAATGCCTTGTTGAACAAGAGGAATGCCTTGTTGAACAAGAGGAATGTCTTGTATGCCTTGTTGACCAAGTCGAATGCCCTTTCGAACAAGTAGAATGCCTTGTTAAACAAGTCGAATGCCTTGTTGACAAAGTTGAATGCCTTGTTGACCAAGTAATGCCTTGTTGAACTAGTTGAATGCCTTCAAATCAAATATCTTGTAGACCAAGTCGAATGCCTTGTCGACCAAGCGATGCCTTGTTGACCAAGTAGAATGCCTTGTTGAACAAGTAGAATGCCTAGTTGAACAAGTCAAATGCCTCTTTGAACAAGTCGAATGCCTTGATGACCAAGTAGAATGCCTTGATGAATAAGTCGAATGCCTTGTTGACCAAGTAGAATGCCCTGTTAAACAAGTGGAATGCCTTGTTGAGCAAGTAGAATGTCTTGTTGAACAAGTCGAATGCCTTGTCGAACAAATAGAATGTCTTGTATGCCTTGTTGAACAAGTCGAATGCTTTGTTGAACAAGAACAATGTCTTGTATGCCTTTTTGACCAAGTAGAATGCCTGGTTGAACAAGTCGAGCGCCTTGTTGAATTAGTCTAATGCCTTCATCAAAAAGTCGAATGCTTTGTTTACCAAGTAGAATGCTTTCTTGAATAAGTCGATTGCGTTGTTGAACAAGAAGAATGCCTGGTTGACCTAGTCGAATGCCCTTTCGAACAAGTAGAATGCCTTGTTGACCAAGTCGACTGCCTTGTTGACCAGGGAACGCCTTGTTTAACAAGTCGAATGCCTTGTTGAACAAATAGACTTTCTTGTATGCCTTGTTGACCAAGTCAAAAGCCTTTTTGAACCAGTAGAATGCCTTGTTGAAGAAGTTGAATACCTTGTTGACCAAGTCATGCCTTGTTGACCAAGTAGAATGCCTTGTTGAACAAGTCGAATACCTTTTTGACCAAGTCATGCCTTTTTTACCAAGGAGAATGCCTTGTTGAACAAGTCAAATGGCTTATTGGCCAACCAAAATGCGTGGTAAGTGTTGCTGACCAAGTCGAATGCCCTTTCTAACTAGTCGAATGCCTATTTAAACAAGTTGAATGCTTTGTTGACCAAGTCGAATGCCTTGTTGACCAAGTATAACCATGCCAAATGCCTTGTTGACCAAGTAAAATGGCTTTGTTGACCAAGTAAAATGCCTCTGTTGACCAAGTAATGCCTTGTTGACAAGTCGAATGCCTAGTTGACCAAGAAGAATGCCTGGTATGCCTTGTTGACCAAGTGGAATGCCTTGTTGACCAAGTGGAATGCAATGTTGAACACGTCGAATGCCTTGTTGAAAAAGTCGAATGCCTTATTGACCAACTAGAATGTCTTGTTGTTGAACAAATTGAATGTTTTGTATGCCTTGTTGACCAACTTGAATACCCTTTTGAACAATTCATATGCCATGTTGAACAAGTCAAATGTCTTGTTGAAAAAGTCGAATGTCTTGTTGACCAAGTAGAATGCCCTGTTGAACAAGTAGAATGCCTTGTTGAGCAAGTAGAATGCCTTGTTGACAAGTCGAATGCCTAGTTGACCAAGAAGAATGCCTGGTATGCCTTGTTGACCAAGTGGAATTCCTTGTTGACCAAGTGGAATGCAATGTTGAACACGTCGAATGCCTTGTTGAAAAAGTCGAATGCCTTATTGACCAACTAGAATGTCTTGTTGTTGAACAAATAGAATGTTTTGTATGCCTTGTTGACCAACTCGAATACTCTTTTGAACAATTCATATGCCATGTTGAACAAGTCAAATGTCTTGTTGAAAATGTCGAATGCCTTGTTGACCAAGTAGAATGCCCTGTTGAACAAGTGGAATGCCCTGTTGAGTA
Organism: Linderniella brevidens; assembly: GCA_004919715.1. Lineage (NCBI taxonomy): Eukaryota > Viridiplantae > Streptophyta > Magnoliopsida > Lamiales > Linderniaceae > Linderniella > Linderniella brevidens. Next base: position 80,749 of record SWDC01000014.1, read on the forward strand.
TGTAGAATGTCTTGGTGAACAAGTCGAATGCCTTGTCGAACAAATAGAATGTCTAATATGCCTTATTAACCAAGTCGAATGCCCTTTTGAACAAGTAGAATGCCTTGTTGAGCAAGTTGAATGCCTTCTTGAACAAGTCATGCCTTGTTGACCAAGTAGAATGCCTTGTTGAACACGTCGAATGCCTTGATGACCAATAGTATGCGTTGACAAGTCGAATGCTTTGTTAAACAAGAAGAATGTCTTGTATGCTTTGTTGACCAAGTCGAATGCCCTTCTAAACAAGTACACTGCCTAGTTGAAAAAGTCGAATGGATTGTTGACCAAGTCAGATGCCTTGTTGAACAAGCGAATGCCTTGTTCACCAAGTTGAATGCCTTGTTGACGAAGTAATGCCTTGTTGAACAAGTCAAATGCCTTGTTGAACAATTCAGATGCCATGTTGAACAAGTCAAATGCCTTATTGAAAAAGTCGAATGCGTTGCTGAATATGTCGAATGCCTTGTTGACCATGTAGAATGCATTGTTGAACAAGTCGAATGCCGTCTTGAGCAAGAAAAATGTCTTGTTGAACAAGGCGAATACCTTGTCCAACAAATAAAATGTCTTCTATGTTTTGTTGACCAAGTCGAATGCCCTTTTGAACAAGTAGAATGCCTTGTTAAAAAGTTAAATGCCTTCTTGAACATGTCATGCGTTGTTATCCAAGTAGAATGCCTTCTTTAACAAGTCCTGCCTTGTTAACCAAGTAGAACGCCTTGTTGAACAGGTCGAATGCCATGATGACCAAGTATAATGCCTTGTTGAACAAGTCGAATGCCTTATTGAACAAGAAAAATGCATTGTATGCCTTGTTGACCAAGTAGAATGCCCTTTCAAATAAGTACAATGCCTTGTTGAACAAGTCGAATGCCTTTTGACCAAGTCGGATGCCTTGTTGAACAAGTCGAATGCCTTGTTGACCAAGTCGAATGCCTTGTTGAACAAGTTGAATGCCTTGTTGAACAAGTCAAAAGCCATGTTGAACAAGTCGAATGCATTGTTGAACTAGCCGAACGCCATGTTGAGTAAGTCGAATGCCTTGTTGAACAAGTCGAATTCCTTGATGACCAAGTAGAATGCCTTGTTGAACAAGAGGAATGCCTTGTATGCCTTGTTGACCAAGTCGAATGCCCTTTCTAACAAGTAAAATGCCTTGTTGAACTAGTTGAATGCCTTCAAGTCAAATGCCTTGTAGACCAAGTCGAATGCATTGTCGACCATGCCATGCCTTGTTGACCAAGCCAAGTAGAACGCCTTGTTGAATAAGTCAACTGCCTTATTGAAAAAGTCGAATGCCTTGCTGAATATGTCGAATGCCTTGTTGACCATGTAGAATGCATTGTTGAACGAGTCGAATGCCTTCTTGAGCAAGTAAAATGTTTTGTTGAACAAGCTGAATGCCTTGTCCAACAAATAAAATGTCTTCTATGCTTTGTTGACAAGTCGAATGCCCTTTTGAACAAGTAGAATGCCTTGTTAAACAAGTTAAATGCCTGTTTGAGCATGTCATGCGTTGTTATACAAGTAGAATGCCTTCTTTAACAAGTCATGCCTTGTTAACCAAGTAGAACGCCATGTTGAACAAGTCGAATGCCTTGATGACCAAGTATAATGCCTTGTTGAACAAGTCGAATGCCCTATTGAACAAGAAGAATGCATTGTATGCCTTGTTGACCAAGTCGAATGCCCTTTCAAATAAGTACAATGCCTTGTTGAACAAGTCGAATGCCTTGTTGACCAAGTCGAATGCCTTGTTAACCAAGTAGTGACTTGTTGAAATAGTTGAATGCCTTGTTGAACAAGTCGAATGCCATGTTGAATAAGTTGAATGCCTTGTGGAACAAGTCGAATGCCTTATTGAACAAGAAGAATGCATTGTATGCCTTGTTGACCAAGTCGAATGCCCTTTCAAATAAGTACAATGCCTTGTTGAACAAGTCGAATGCCTTTTTGACCAAGTCGGATGACTTGTCGAACAAGTTGACTGCCTTGTTGACCAAGTCGAATGCCCTATTAACCAAGTAGTGACTTGTTGAACAAGTTGAATGCCTTGTTGAACTAGCCGAACGCCTTGTTGAATAAGTCGAATGCCTTGTTGAACAAGTCGAATTCCTTATTGGTCAAGTAGAATGCTTTGTTAAACAAGTCGAATGGATTATTGAACAAGAAGAATGCCTGGTTGACCAAGTCGAATGCGCTTTCGAACAAGTAGAATGCTTTGTTAACCAAGTATTGCCTTGTTAACAAGTCGAATACCTTGTTGAACAATGCCTTGTGGACCATGTCGAATGCCTTGTTGACCAAGTAATGCCTTGTTGACCAAGTAGAATGGCTTGTTGAACAAGTAGAATGCGTTGTTGAACAAGTCAAACGCCTTGTTAAACAAGTCGATTGTCATGTTGAACAAGAAGAATGCCTAGTATGCATGGTTCACCTAGTCGAAGGCCCTTTTGAACAAGTAGAATGCCTTGTCGAACAAGTCGAATGCCTAGTATGCATGGTTCACCTAGTCGAAGGCCCTTTTGAAAAAGTAGAATGCCTTGTCGAACAAGTCGAATGCCTTGTGGACCAAGTAATGCCTTTTTAAAAAGTTGGATGCCTTCAAGTCGAATGCCTTGTCGGCCAAGTAGAATGCCTTGTTTAACAAGTAGAATGCCTTGATGACCAAGTAGAATGCCTTGTTGAACAAGTGCAATGCGTTGTATGCCTTGTTGACCAAGTCGAATGCCCTTTCCAACAAGTAGAATGCCTTGTTAAACAAGTCGAATGCCACTTAGACCAAGTTGAATGCCTTGTTGACTAAGTAATGCCTTGTTGAACTAGTCGAATGCCTTCAAGTCAAATGCCTTGTAGACCAAGTCGAATGCATTGTCGACCAAGCAATGCCTTGTTGACCAAGACAAGTAGAATGCCTTGTTGAACAAGTAGATTGCCTTGTTTAAGAAGTAGAATGCCTTGATGACCAAGTAGAATTCCTTGTTGTACAAGTGGAATGCGTTGTATGCCTTGTTGACCAAGTCGAATGCCATTTCCAACAAGTAGAATGCCTTGTTAAACAAGTCGAATGCCACTTAGACCAAGTTGAATGCCTTCTTGACTAAGTAATGCCTTGTTGAACTAGTTGAATGCCTTCAAGTCAAATGCCTTGTAGACCAAGTCGAATGCATTGTCGACCAAGCAATGCCTTGTTGACCAAGACAAGTAGAATGCCTTGTTGAACAAGTAGAATGCCTAGTTGAACAAGTCGAATGCCTTTTTGAACAAGTCGAATGCCTCGATGACCAAGTAGAATGCCTTGATGACCAAGTAGAATGCCTTGTTCACCCAGTAGAACGCCTTGTTGAACAAGTCGAATGCCTTGATGACCAAGTAGAATGCCTTATTGAACAAGTGGAATGCCTTATTGAACAAGAAAAATGCATTGTATGCCTTGTTGACCAAGTCGAATGCCCTTTCAAATAAGTACAATGCCTTGTTGAACAAGTCGAATGCCTTGTTGACCAAGTTGAATGCCTTGTTGATTAAGTAATGCCTTGTTGAACTAGTTGAATGCCTTCAAGTCAAATGCCTTGTAGACCAAGTCGAATGCATTGTCGACCAAGCAATGCCTTGTTGACCAAGCCAAGTAGAATGCCTTGTTGAATAAGTCAAATGCCTTATTAAAAAAGTCGAATGCCTTGCTGAATATGTCGAATGCCTTGTTGAACATGTAGAATGCATTGTTCAACAAGTCGAATGCCTTCTTGAGCAAGTAAAATGTCTTGTTGAACAAGCCGAATGCCTTGTCCAACAAATAAAATGTCTTCTATGCTTTGTTGACCAAGTCGAATGCCCTTTTGAACAAGTAGAATGCCTTGTTAAACAAGTTAAATGCCTTGTTTAGCATGTCATTCGTTGTTATACAAGTAGAATGCCTTCTTTAACAAGTCATGTCTTGTTAACCAAGTAGAACACAATGTTGAACAAGTTGAATGCCTTGATGACAAAGTATAATGGCTTGTTGAATAAGTCGAATGCCTTATTGAACAAGAAGAATGCATTGTATGCCTTGTTGACAAAGTCAAATGCCCTTTCAAATAAGTACAATGCCTTGTTGAACAAGTCGAATGCGTTTTTGACCAAGTCGGATGCCTTGTTGAACAAGTCGAATGCCTTGTTGACCAAGTCGAATGCCTTGTTAACCAAGTAGTGACTCGTTGAACAAGTTGAATGCCTTGTTGAACAAGTCGAATGCCATGTTGAATAAGTCGAATGCCTTGTTGAACAAGTCGAATGCCATGTTGAATAAGTCGAATGCCTGGTTGAACAAGTCGAATGCCTTATTGAACAAGAAGAATGCATTGTATGCCTTGTTGACCAAGTCGAATGCCCTTTCAAATAAGTACAATGCCTTGTTGAACAAGTCGAATGCCTTTTTGACCAAGTCGGATGCCTTGTCGAACAAGTTGAATGCCTTGTCGACTAAATCGAATGCCTTGTTAACCAAGTAGTGACTTGTTAAACAAGTTGAATGCCTTGTTGAAAAGTCGAATGCCATGTTGAACAAGTTCAATGCCTTGTTGAACTAGCCAAACGCCTTGTTGAATAAGTCGAATGCCTTGTTGAACAAGTCGAATTCCTTGTTGGTCAAGTGGAATGCTTTGTTAAACAAGTCGAATGGATTATTGAACAAGAAGAATGCCTGGTATGCCTGGTTGACCAAGTCGAATGCGCTTTCGAACAAGTAGAATGCCTTGTTACCCAAGTAATGCCTTGTTAACAAGTCGAATACCTTGTTGAACAATGCCTTGTTGACCAAGGAGAATGCCTTGTTGAACAAGTAGAATGCCTAGTTGAACAAGTCAAACGCCTTGTTGAACAAGTCGATTGTCTTGTTGAACAAGAAGAATGCCTAGTATGCATGGTTGACCTAGTCCAAGGCCCTTTTGAACAAGTAGAATGCCTTCTTGAACAAGTCGAATGCCTTGTGGACCAAATAATGCCGTTTTAAAAAGTCGAATCCGTTCAAGTAGAACGCCTTGTTGAACAAGTGGAATGCCTTATTGAACAAGAAGAATGCATTGTATGCCTTGTTGACCAAGTCGAATGCCTTGTTGAATAAGTTTAATGCCTTATTGAAAAAGTCGAATGCCAAGCTGAATATGTCCAATGCCTTGTTGACCATGTAGAATGCAGTGTTGCACAAGTCGAATGCCTTCTTGAGCAAGTAAAATGTCTTCTTGAACAAGCCGATTGCCTAGTTCAACAAAAAAAATGTCATCTATGCTTTTGTTGACCAAGTCGAATGCCCTTTTGAACAAGTAGAATGCCTTGTTAAACAAGTAAAATGCCTTGTTGAACATGTCATGCGTTGTTATCCAAGTAGAATGCCTTCTTTAACAAGTCATGCCATGTTAACCAAGTAGAACACCTTGTTGAACAAGTCGAATGCCTTGATGACCAAGTAGAATGCCTTGTTGAACAAGTCGAATGCCTTATTGAACAAGAAGAATGCATTGTATGCCTTGTTGACCAAGTTGAATGCCCATTCAAATAAGTACAATGCCTTGTTGAACAAGTCGAATGCCTTTTTGACCAAGTCGGATGCCTTGTTGAACAAGTGGAATGCCTTGTTGACCAAGTCGAATGCCTTGTTGAACAAGTCGAATGCCATGTTGAACAAGTTAAATGCCTTGTTGAACTAGCCGAACGCCTTGTTGAATAACTCGAATGCCTTGTTGAACAAGTCGAATTCCTTGTTGGTCAAGTAGAATGCTTTGTTAAACAAGTCGAATGGATTATTGAACAAGAAGAATGCCTGGTTGACCAAGTCGAATGCGCTTTCGAACCAGTAGAATGCCTTGTTAACCAAGTATTGCCTTGTTAAAGTGTCGAATACCTTGTTGAACAATGCCGTGTGGACCATGTCGAATGCCTTGTTGACCAAGTAATGCCTTGTTGACCAAGTAGAATGCCTTGTTGAACAAGTATAATGCCTAGTTGAACAAGTCCAACGCCTTGTTGAACAAGTCGATTGTCATGTTGAACAAGAAGAATGCCTAGTATGCATGGTTGACCTAGTCAAAGGCCCTTTTGAACAAGTAGAATGCCTTGTTGAACAAGTCGAATTCCTTGTGGACCAAATAATGCCTTTTTAAAAAGTCGAATCCCTTCAAGTGGAATGCCTTGTCGACCAAGTAGAATGCCTTGTTGAAGAAGTAGAATGCCTTGTTGAATAAGTAGAATGCCTTGTATGCCTTTGACCAAGTCGAATGCCCTTTCCAACAAGTCGAATGCCTTGTTGACCAAGTTGAATGCCTTGTTGACTAAGTAATGCCTTGTTGAACTAGTTGACTGCCTTTAATTCAAATGCCTTGAAGACCAAGTCGAATGCATTGTCGACCAAGCAATGCCTTGTTGACCAAGTAGAATACCTTGCTGAACAAGTAGAATGCCTAGTTGAACAAGTCGAATGCCTTTTTGAACAAGCCGAATGCCTTGATGACCAAGTAGAATGCCTTGATGACCAAGTAGAATGCCTTGTTGACAAAGTAGAACGCCTTGTTGAACAAGTCGAATGCCTTGATGACCGAGTAGAATGCCTTATTGAACAAGTTGAATGCCTTATTGAACAAGAAGAATGCATTGTATGCCTTGTTGAACAAGTCGAATGCCATGTTGAACAAGTTAAATGCCTTGTTGAACTAGCCGAACGCCTTGTTGAATAACTCGAATGCCTTGTTGAACAAGTCGAATTCCTTGTTGGTCAAGTAGAATGCTTTGTTAACCAAGTCGAATGGATTATTTAACAAGAAGAATGCCTGGTTGACCAAGTAGAATGCTTTGTTAACCAAGTATTGCCTTGTTAACAAGTCGAATACCTTGTTGAACAATGCCTTGTGGACCATGTCGAATGCCTTGTTGACCAAGTAATGCCTTGTTGACCAAGTAGAATGGCTTGTTGAACAAGTAGAATGCGTTGTTGAACAAGTCAAACGCCTTGTTGAACAAGTCGATTGTCATGTTGAACAAGAAGAATGCCTAGTATGCATGGTTCACCTAGTCGAAGGCCCTTTTGAACAAGTAGAATGCCTTGTCGAACAAGTCGAATGCCTAGTATGCATGGTTCACTAGTCGAAGGCCCTTTTGAAAAAGTAATGCCTTGTCGAACAGTCGAATGCCTTGTAGACCTTGTAATGCCTTTTTAAAAAGTTGGATGCCTTCAAGTCGAATGCCTTGCGGCCAAGTAGAATGCTGTGTTTAACAAGTAGAATGCCTTGATGACCAAGTAGAATGCCTTGTTGAACAAGTGGAATGCGTTGTATGCCTTGTTGACCAAGTCGAATGCCCTTTCCAACAAGTAGAATGCTTGTTAAACAAGTCGAATGCCACTTAGACCAAGTTGAATGCCTTGTTGACTAAGTAATGCCTTGTTGAACTAGTCGAATGCCTTCAGTCAAATGCCTTGTAGACCAAGTCGAATGCATTGTCGACCAAGCAATGCCTTGTTGAACAAGTCGAATTCCTTGTGGCCAAGTAGAATGCTTTGTTGAATAAGTCAAATGGCTTGTTGAAAAGAAGAATGATGGTATACCTGGTATGCCATTTTAAAAAGTCAAATGCCTGCAAGTCGAATGCCTTATCGACCAAGTAGAATGCCTTGTTGAACAAGTGCAATGCCTTATTGAACAAGAAGAATGCATTGTATGCCTTGTTGACCAAGTCGAATGCCTTGCTGAATATGTCCAATGCCTTGTTGACCATGTAGAATGCAGTGTTGAACAAGTCGAATGCCTTCTAGAGCAAGTAAAATGTCTTCTTGAACGAGCCGAATGCCTTGTTCAACAAAAAAATGTCATCTATGCTTTGTTGACCAAGTTGAATGCCCTTTTGAACAAGTAGAATACCTTGTTAAACAAGTAAAATGCCTTTTTGACCAAATCGGATACCTTGTTGAACAAGTTGAATGCCTTGTTGACCAAGTCGAATGCCTTGTTAACCAAGTAGTGACTTGTTGAACAAGTCGAATGCCATGTTGAACAAGTTAAATGCCTTGTTGAACTAGCCGAACGCCTTGTTGAATAACTCGAATGCCTTGTTGAACAAGTCGAATTCCTTGTTGGTCAAGTAGAATGCTTTGTTAACCAAGTCGAATGGATTATTTAACAAGAAGAATGCCTGGTTGACCAAGTCGAATGCGCTTTCGAACAAGTAGAATGCTTTGTTAACCAAGTATTGCCTTGTTAACAAGTCGAATACCTTGTTGAACAATGCCTTGTGGACATGTCGAATGCCTGTTGACCAAGTAATGCCTTGTTGACCAAGTAGAATGGCTTGTTGAACAAGTAGAATGCGTTGTTGAACAAGTCAAACGCCTTGTTAAACAAGTCGATTGTCATGTTGAACAAGAAGAATGCCTAGTATGCATGGTTCACCTAGTCGAAGGCCCTTTTGAACAAGTAGAATGCCTTGTCGAACAAGTCGAATGCCTAGTATGCATGGTTCACCTAGTCGAAGGCCCTTTTGAAAAAGTAGAATGCCTTGTCGAACAAGTCGAATGCCTTGTGGACCAAGTAATGCCTTTTTAAAAAGTTGGATGCCTTCAAGTCGAATGCCTTGTCGGCCAAGTAGAATGCCTTGTTTAACAAGTAGAATGCCTTGATGACCAAGTAGAATGCCTTGTTGAACAAGTGGAATGCGTTGTATGCCTTGTTGACCAAGTCGAATGCCTTTCCAACAAGTAGAATGCCTTGTTAAACAAGTCGAATGCCACTTAGACCAAGTTGAATGCCTTGTTGACTAAGTAATGCCTTGTTGAACTAGTCGAATGCCTTCAAGTCAAATGCCTTGTAGACCAAGTCGAATGCATTGTCGACCAAGCAATGTCTTGTTGAACAAGTCGAATTCCTTGTTGGCCAAGTAGAATGCTTTGTTGAATAAGTCAAATGGCTTGTTGAACAAGAAGAATGCCTGGTATGCCTGGTATGCCATTTTAAAAAGTCAAATGCCTGCAAGTCGAATGCCTTATCGACCAAGTAGAATGCCTTTTTGAACAAGTCGAATGCCTTGATGACCAAGTAGAATGCCTTGATGACCAAGTAGAATGCCTTGTTGACCAAGTAGAACGCCTTGTTGAACAAGTCGAATGCCTTGATAACCAACTAGAATGCCTTGGTGAACAAGTCGAATGCCTTATTGAACAAGAAAAATGCATTGTATGCCTTGTTGACCAAGTTGAATGCCCTTTCAAATAAGCACAATGCCTTGTTGAACAGGTCGAATGCCTTTTTGACCAAGTCAGATGCCTTGTTGAACAAGTCGAATGCATTTTTGAACAAGTCGAATGCCTTGATTACCAAGTTGAATGCCTTGATGACCAAGTAGAATGCCTTGTTGACCAAGTAGAACGCCTTGTTGAACAAGTCGAATGCCTTGATGACCAAGTAGAATGCATTGTTGAACAAGTCGAATCTCTTATTGAACAAGAAGAATGCATTGTATGCCTTGTTGACCAAGTCGAATGCCCTTTCAAATAAGTACAATGCCTTGTTGAACAAGTCGAATGCCTTTTTGACCAAGTCGGATGCCTTGTTGAACAAGTCGAATGCCTTGTTGACCAAGTCAAATGCCTTGTTCACCAAGTAATGACTTGTTGAACAAGTTGAATGCCTTGTTGAACAAGTCGAATGCCATGTTGAAAAAGTTAAATGCCTTGTTGAACAAGTCGAATTCCTTGTTGGCCAAGTAGAATGCTTTGTTGAACAAGTCGAATGGCTTGTTGAACAAGAAGAATGCCTGGTATGCCATTTTAATAAGTCAAATGCCTTCAAGTCGAATGCCTTATCGACCAAGTAGAATGCCTTGTTGAACAAGTAGAATGCCTTGATGACCAAGTAGAATGCCTTGTGGAACAAGAGGAATGCCTTGTATGCCTTGTTGACCAAGTCGAATGCCCTTTCCAACAAGTAGAATGCCTTGTTAAACAAGTCGAATGCGTTGTTGACCAAGTTGAATGCTTTGTTGACTAAGTAATGCCTTGTTGAACTAGTTGAATGCCTTTAAGTCAAATGCCTTGTAGACCAAGTCGAATGCATTGTCGACCAAGCAATGCCTTGTTGACCAAGTAGAATGCCTAGTTGAACAAGTCGGATGCCTTTCGAACAAGTCGAATGCCTTGATGACCAAGTAGAATGCCTTGTTGACCAAGTAGAACGCCTTGTTGAACAAGTCGAATGCCTTGATGACCAAGTAGAATGCCTTGTTGAACAAGTCGAATGCCTTATTGAACAAGAAGAATGCATTGCATGCCTTGTTGACCAAGTCGAATGCCCTTTCAAATAAGTACAATGCCTTGTTGAACAAGTCGAATGCATTTTTAACAAGTCGGATGCCTTGTTGACCAAGTCAAATGCCTTGTTAACCAAGTAATGACTTGTTGAACATGTTGAATAACTTGTTGAACAAGTCGAAGGCCATGTTTAAGAAGTGAAATGCCTTGTTGAACTAGCCAAACGCCTTGTTGAATAAGTCGAATGCCTTGTAAAACAAATCGAATTCGTTGTTGGCCAAGTAGAATGCTTTGTTGAACAAGTTGAATGGCTTGTTGAACAAGAAGAATGTCTGGTATGCCGGGTTGACCAAGTCGAATGCCCTTTCGAACAAGTAGAGTGCCTTGTTGACCAAGTAATGCCTTATTAACAAGTCGAAAACGTTGTTGAACAATGCCTTGTTGACCAAGTAGAATGCCTTGTTAAACAAGTAGAATGCCTTGTTGAACAAGTAGAATGCCTAATTGAACAAGTCAAATGCCTTGTTGAACAAGTCGATTGTCTAGTTGAATAAGAAGAATGCCTAGTATGCATGGTTGACCTAGTCAAAGGCCCTTTTGAACAAGTAGAATGCCTTGTTGAACAATCGAATGCCTTGTGGACCAAGTAATGCCTTTTTAAAAAGTCGAATGCCTTCAAGTCGAATGCCTTGTCGACCAAGTAGAATGCCTTGTTGAACAAGTAGAATGCCTTGATGACCAACTAGAATGCCTTGTTGAACAAGAGGAATGCCTTGTATGCCTTGTTGACCAAGTCGAATGCCCTTTCCAACAAGTAGAATGCCTTGTTCAACAAGTCGAATGCCTTGTTGACCAAGTTGAATGCCTTGTTGACTAAGTAATGCCTTGTTGAACTAGTTGAATGCCTTTAAGTCAAATGCCTTGTAGACCAAGTCGAATGCATTGTCGACCAAGCAATGCTTTGTTGACCAAGTAGAATGCCTTGTTGAACAAGTAGAATGCCTAGTTAAAAAGGTCGAATGCCTTTTTGAACAAGTCGAATGCCTTGATGACCAAGTAGAATGCCTTGATGACCAAGTAGAATGCCTTGTTGACCAAGTAGAACGCCTTGTTGAACAAGTCGAATGCCTTGATGACCAAGTAGAATGCCTTGTTGAACAAGTCGAATGCCTTATTGAACAAGAAGAATGCATTGTATGCCATGTTGGCCAAGTCGAATGCCCTTTCAAATAAGTACAATGCCTTGTTGAATAAGTCGAATGCCTTTTTGACCAAGTCGGATGCCTTGTTGAACAAGTCGAATGCATTTTTGAACAAGTCGAATGCCTTGATTACCAAGTAGAATGCCTTGATGACCAGGTAGAATGCCTTGTTGACCAAGTAGAACGCCTTGTTGAACAAGTCGAATGCCTTGATGACCAAGTAGAATGCATTGTTGAACAAGTCGAATGTCTTATTGAACAAGAAGAATGCATTGTATGCCTTGTTGACCAAGTCGAATGCCCTTTCAAATAAGTACAATGCCTTGTTGAACAAGTCGAATGCCTTTTTGACCAAGTCGGATGCCTTGTTGAACAAGTCGAATGCCTTGTTGAACAAGTCGAATTCCTTGTTGACCGAGTCAAATGCCTTGTTCACCAAGTAATGACTTGTTGAACAAGTTGAATGCCTTGTTGAACAAGTCGAATGCCATGTTGAAAAAGTTAAATGCCTTGTTGAACAAGTCGAATTCCTTGTTGGCCAAGTAGAATGCTTTGTTGAACAAGTCGAATGGCTTGTTGAACAAGAAGAATGCTTGGTATGCCTGGTATGCCATTTTAATAAGTCAAATGCCTTCAAGTCGAATGCCTTATCGACCAAGTAGAATGCCTTGTTGAACAAGTAGAATGCCTTGATGACCAAGTAGAATGCCTTGTGGAACAAGAGGAATGCCTTGTATGCCTTGTTGACCAAGTCGAATGCCCTTTACAACAAGTAGAATGCCTTGTTAAACAAGTCGAATGCGTTGTTGACCAAGTTGAATGCTTTGTTGACTAAGTAATGCCTTGTTGAACTAGTTGAATGCCTTTAAGTCAAATGCCTTGTAGACCAAGTCGAATGCATTGTCGACCAAGCAATGCCTTGTTGACCAAGTAGAATGCCTAGTTGAACAAGTCGAATGCCTTTCGACCAAGTCGAATGCCTTGATGACCAAGTAGAATGCCTTGTTGACCAAGTAGAACGCCTTGTTGAACAAGTCGAATGCCTTGATGACCAAGTAGAATGCCTTGTTGAACAAGTCGAATGCCTTATTGAACAAGAAGAATGCATTGCATGCCTTGTTGACCAAGTCGAATGCCCTTTCAAATAAGTACAATGCCTTGTTGAACAAGTCGAATGCATTTTTAACAAGTCGGATGCCTCTTTGACCAAGTCGAATGCCTTATTGAACAAGTGGCGACAAGTGGGAGCTCCTGGTAAGGCTGTGCGCACTCCACCTCGAGGGGTGATCTCACCCGCTACGGATAGGCCGTTGCATGGAGATACCATGCCACCTGGTAATCCTTCACGATCTTCACCTCCACCTGAACGGAGTGGGGATGCTTCTTTTCTGGATACTAATCCTTTTGCTGTCGTCCGCTCCATCGATTCAAGCGATATGGATATTTCCACCACTCTGGGCCCTGAAGTTATTGCAGCCCGCTTGCCGGGTGTCCCATGATCAGAGTCGGCTCATGGAATGTCCGTGGTCTAAATAGGGTAGACCACAGGAAAGCGGTGGGGGAGTGGATTTCTAGACAAAGTATTCAGCTGGTTGGTTTGCTTGAGACGCGGGTCAGCGAGGGTAATGCCACCCGACTGTCGCAAGGCTTAAGGCCCCTTTGGTCCTGGTTTTTTGAGTATGAAGCTGGCCCGGGCTCGCGCATTTGGGTGGGTTGGGATCCGACGGCCATCTCGGTCAGTATTGTGGCCTTCACTGATCAGGTTGTTCATTGTCGGGTTGTGCAGCTGGGGTCCAGGGCTGTTCTTTTTGTTTCTTTTGCTTATGGTCGCTCATTTCGCGGGGAGAGGGTTCCTTTATGGGATGAGCTTGTCCAGTTCTCCTCCTCTCGGGTTGACGACCAGTGGATTGTGGCAGGGGATTTTAATACCATCTTGAGTTCGGCTGAAGGGCGAGGGGGATCACCTAATTTGCTGAGCATGTCTGACTTTGGTAATGCGCTTCTTCGAGCGGATCTCTCGACTATTCCATCTACTGGTCCACCATTCACGTGGTATAACCAGCAAGGAGGCGCATCTGCTATCTGGAGACGCCTCGACCGTATTTTGGCGAATCCTACTTGGATCGCGGCTTGGCCGGATGCCTTTGTTCACGGCGATCTCCCTGCTACGTCAGATCGCCTCTTATCTTGGGGACCGTCCCGGGTCACTCTTTTCGGACCTGCTTCAGGTTTGAGAATTTTCTGACTAAGGATGCGAGTTTTCTTTCTGTTGTTCGCAGCATTTGGGATCGCCCGGTCCGTGGGTTTCCGATGTTCACGGTGGTTGATCGCCTGAAGCGTCTTAAACCTCTCTTCTATAAGCTGCGTCGGGCCAAAGGAGATCTCGCGGCTAACGTTTCCTAGGCGCGGAGGTTTTTAGACGTTGCCCAGCGGTACACTTTGCTCCATCCGTTCGACGACAGTCTCCGCTTGCTCGAAAGTTGCTGTAGGTTGGTCTATTCGAGAGCAGTTGAGATGGAGCACTCGGCATTGGCACAGCGAGCCAAGATGGCTTGGCTGAAGGATGGGGATCAGTGCTCTGCCTTTTTCTTTCGTAAGGTTGCGCTCAGACGTAGGTATAACAAGATCCTTACGCTCGAATCCACTTCCGGAGAGTTGCTGACGTCTTTGGATGCGGTTGATTCTGAGTTGCTGGGTTTTTACGAGGATCTTCTTGGCAAATCCTCTCTTCTTTCGCCGGTGCTGTTACCCGATGTCCAAGATTTCATCTCACGAAGACTTTTACAGTCCGCGGCTGCATCTATGGTTCTTCCCCTGGATGATGCGGAGGTGCGTAAAGCAGTTTTTTCTATGGGTGCTGAGAAGGTTCCGGGCCCTGATGGCTTTACCGCGGCCTTCTTCCAAGCTGCGTGGTCTGTTGTGGGACCCGATGTCACTGCTGCGGTCCGGGACTTCTTCGTCACGGGGCGCCTCTTGCGGGGTCTGAACAGTACTTGGCTCACGCTTATTCCGAAGATGGAGTCTCCTCGGCGGGCCTCAGATTTTCGGCCGATCTCGTGCTGTAATGTTATCTACAAGATTATCTCAAAGATTTTGGCCGATCGTCTCAAGCCTGCCCTTCCTAGCCTTGTTCATGGTTGCCAGACTGCCTTCATCCCGGGACGTCACATCTCGGATAACATCCTTCTTGCCCAGGAGCTGTGTCATGGTTACAACGGCCATCGTCACCCTCCTCGAGCGCTGTTCAAAGTGGACCTGGCGAAGGCCTATGACCGGGTGGAATGGAGTTTTGTTTTGGCTACGTTGCAGGCAATGGGACTCCATCCGCAATTTATCGAGTGGACCAGGACCTGTCTTACTACGACAACGTTCTCCCTTTGCGTTAGTGGTCGCCCTATGGGGTTCTTTAAGGGCAGGCGGGGTCTCCGTCAAGGTGACCCTATTTCTCCCTACCTTTTCACTTTGGTTATGGAGGTTCTCCATGGCATTGTGTGTAAGCGTATTAGTGAGGAACCGCGGTTTCGTTATCATTGGCGATGCGAGCCTCTATCCTTACCTATGCTTATTTTTGCGGATGATCTGTTATTGTTCTGCCATGCTGACGGGATTTCTGTTGGGGTCCTTAAGGGTCGGTGGACTGTTTCTCGACTCTTTCGGGTTTATACCCAAACTCAGCTAAGAGTGAGTGTTTTCTTTCTCGCCCGGCTCTCTCCCTCGCACCGCAGCTGCAGCCCATTTTTTGTTTTCCCTTGGGCTCTTTGCCAGTTCGGTATCTGGGGGTTCCATTGATTACCTCTCGTCTTTCGCTTGCTGACTGTAGCCCGCTCTTGTCTCGTGTTGATCATCGTCTGGGTTCATGGTTGAACCGACCCTCTCTTATGCTGGACGTGTCCAGTTGATCCGTTCTGTTCTTCAGGCGCTGCATGTTTACTGGTCGGGGGTGTTCCTTCTCCCCATGGGTGTGGTGAGGGCTTTGCAAGCTAAATTTCGTCATTTTTACCAAAAAAAGCTAAATTTCGTCAGTTTCTTTGGGCGGGGTCTACAGCTAAGGTGGCATAGACTGACATGTGTTTGCCCACTGCGGAGGGCGGTTTGGGCATTCGTTCGGTGGCAGTTGATAATAAGGTGCTTCTTTTTCGCCTCTTGTGGAGGATCCTTACGAGGGCCCCGGACTCTATTTGGGTTACCTGGCTGTATGCCAGTCGTTTGAGGTCTGATACTATTTGGACGGCTCCTGTTTCTTCGACGACTTCTTGGAGCTGGCGTCAGTTATTGAGGTTTAGGTCTGAGATTAAAAGTCACATTGTCTTCCACATTGGTGACGGTTCCTCCATTCGTTTATGGGAGGACCCTTGGATGCCGGGTGGTTCTCTTCTGGATCGCTTTCCTCGGGGACTTGTTGCTATGGGCCTCCCTGTGGGCACCCGTCTTGCATCTGTTATTTTAGAGCATGGCTGGAACTGGCGGGGTCGTACTACTGTTGAATATCTTGATTTTAGTCCCGACCTCCCCCCGGTTCGTCCCGACCAACGGGACAATGTTTCCTGGCGTGGGTCTGTTGATGGCATTGCTTCTGCCAGCCTCATTCGGGAGGCGCTGCGGCCTCGTCAGGATGGTGTGATTGGGCGAGTCTGTTTGGTGGTCCTTTACGGGTCCCTCGACATGAGTTCTCCCTCTGGATGGGTGTTCGTGGCCGACTCTCGACTAGGGATAAGGCTTGGGTTGCTTCTCGTGCGGGGACACAGGCTTGTGGTCTTTGCTCCTCGGCTCAGGTGGAGACGGCCTCCCATCTTTTTTCGACTGCGATTTCTCTCGTCGCTGTTTGCGGATCCTTCGGAGGCGGGTTCGCTGGGACTGGCCTCACCGGGACTGGACGCAGTTGTCTTTGGGCTGCTCACCGGTGGCGTGGAAATCATTTATTGCATGCGGCATATCGGCATCTTCTGGCATCCCTGGTTTATCATATTTGGCTTGCTCGGAATCGACGCTGGCGTGAGGATGTTACGACCACGCCGGAACGATTAGTTGCTTGTGTTTTTGACATTTGTTGTTTGCGTCTTTTCAGTCTTTCTGCAAAGTATGCTTTGCAGATTGCGGCCATTAGGCGGCTTTGGCGTGTTGCGTGGTAGTTTTCCTGTCACGCATGTTCTGACTTTCTTTTCTTTTTATTTATATACGGAATTTTACCAAAAAAAATGGATATAATCTCTATCCACCAAACAAACTACCATAAATAACGTTCATACATCTACCAAGCAATGTGCCACAGGCGATGCAGGGCACAATACTGTAGCTCATATCGACACGGTAGTAATGATAGGTGCATAAGCAATACCCTCACAATATCCTCAACGAGCTGCTGGGGATGCTGCTGTCTGCCATCAGTCCAACGGTGGTTTCGCTTAGTCCAGATGTGGTGAATCGTCGAAGCCAGAACATGTCGATATGCCAGATGCTGGAGGTGCATACCTTTTCACCGCAGGCCAGCCCACCTAATCCCTGCTGCCAATCGCGGTAAGGCCAGAGAAACCGAATCTGCCGCCGAAGAAGTCGTAAGCATCGAGATGTGTATGGGCAATCAAAGAAAAGGTGATTGATCGTCTCCATCTCATCCGCGTCACACAATAAGCAAGCACTCGACGCGGCCTTGAGCGCAACCCAAGGCTTATCTCTAGTAGCTAGGCGTTCACGAATAGCAAGCCATAAGATGAATTCATAGCTTGGGACCCTAAGCACCCCCCCAAATAGGGCTGCCCAATGAACCGGCGAGCGTTTCTGCCGGAACGCATCCCGAGCAGAAGAAGTGGTGAAAAGTCCTGTGGGAGACGGTAGCCATCGGTAAGAGTTAGCTTCCAATGGGTGAACGTTCGGGAGCATGGGTTCAATCATTAGAAATTCCATCGAGGAAGTCGTTGGCCACCTCCAACCGTCACTAGCAATGACTCGACTCAAACGTGAATCATCAGAAAGGCCCATAATCATCGATCCCCGTGGAAATTGTTCCAGAAGCGGCCTATCATCGATCCATGGGTCCTGCCACAACCAAATAGTTTCACCATTACCAATACCCATGCAGCGCAGCAAGGACTGAACGGATCAACTTTACCCTCCCAGCATATGAAAGAGAGCGATTGAGCCAAGAGCCTAAGCGTTGGTCAATGCGCTGTAGAAGTGGATTACAGTCCTGAATAGTCAGTCGTGATGTAAGTAACGGGACACCCAAATACCTCACTGGTAAATTGCCTAAAGGAAAACCCATAATAGATAATAAGGGTTGGCAGCCGCTCGCCCGTTTGGAAAGAAACATCTCGCTCTTTCCAGGGTTAGCCCTTAACCCCCAAAGTATCGCAAATTCATCCAACCCCGCTCGGAAAGTCTGGATGGATTCAGTGTCCGCGTGACTGAAAAGAAGAAGATCATCGGCAAATGTCAGCATGAAAATACGGGAAGGCTCGCATCTCCAATGGAAAGTAAATCTCCCCTCTGAAAGAATCGTGTTCCGAAGAATACCATGAAGCACCTCCATGGCCAACGTAAAAGATACGGAGATATAGGATCGCCCTGACGAAGACCCCGCTGTCCCGGAAAATACCCCTCCGCTCGACCATTGATATTGATCGAGTAATAAGGAGTCGTCAAACACACCTGGATCCATGCAACGAACCGCGAAGGAAAACCCATGGCCTCCAACACACACACTAAAAAGTCCCACTCGACATGATCGTATGCCTTTGCCAAGTCAACCTTCATTGTATGCCTTGTTGACCAAGTCGAATGCCCTTTCAAATAAGTACAATGCCTTGTTGAACAAGTCGAATGCCTTTTTGACCAAGTCGGATGCCTTGTTGAACAAGTCGAATGCCTTATTGACCAAGTAGAACGCCTTGTTGAACAAGTCGAATGCTTTGATGACCAAGTAGAACGCCTTGTTCTTGGCTGCCAGGTGGTTCCCTTCTGGATCGCTTTCCTCGGGGACCTGTTGCTATGGGCTTCCCTGTGGGCACCCGTCTTGCCTCTGTTATTTCTGCGCAGGGCTGGAACTGGCCGGGTCGTACTACTGTGGAGTACCTTGAATTTAGTCCCGAGCTTCCCCCGGTTAGTCCCGACCACCGGGACAGTGTTTCCTGGCGAGGGTCTGCCGATGGTGTTGCTTCTGCGAGCCTCATTCGGGAGGCGCTGCGGCCTCGTCAGGACGGTGTGCTTTGGGCGAGTCTGTTTGGTGGCCCTTTACGGGTCCCTCGACATGAGTTCTCCCTCTGGATGGGTGTTCGTGGCCGACTCTCGACTAGGGATAAGGCTTGGGTTGCTACTAGAGCGGGGACACAGGCTTGCGGACTTTGTTCCTCGGCTCAGGTGGAGACGGCTTCCCATCTTTTTTTCGATTGCGATTTCTCTCGCCGCTGTTTGAGGCTCCTTCGGAAGCGGGTACGCTGGAACTGGCCTCACCGGGACTGGCCGCAGGGTTTTCTTTGGGCTGCTCAACGGTGGCGTGGGCATCATTTATTGCATGCGGCGTCTCGGCATCTTCTGGCATCCCTAGTGTATCATATTTGGCTTGCTCGGAATCGGCGGTGGCGAGAAAATGTTACGACCTCGCCGGAACGATTAGTTGCTGGTGTTTTGGACATTTGTTGTTTGCGTCTTAACGGTCTCTCTGCAAAGTATGCTTTGCAGATTGCGGCCATTAGGCGGCTTTGGCATGTTGCGTGGTAGTTTTTCCTGTCACGCATGTACTGACTTCCTTACTATTTATTTATACGGGCTTTTACCAAAAAAAAAAAAGTAGAACGCCTTGTTAAACAAGTCGAATGCCTTATTGAACAAGAATGCATTGTATGCCTTGTGACCAAGTCGAATGCCCTTTCAAATAAGTACAATGCCTTGTTGAACAAGTCGAATGCCTTTTTGACCAAGTCGGATGCCTTGTTGAACAAGTCGAATGCCTTGTTAACCAAGTAATGACTTGTTGAACAAGTTGAAGGCCTTGTTGAACAAGTCGAATGCCATGTTGAACAAGTTAAATGCCTTGTTGAACTAGCCGAACGCCTTGTTGAATAAGTCGAATGCCTTGTTGAACAAGTCGAATTCCTTGTTGGTCAAGTAGAATGCTTTGTTGAAAAAGTCGAATGGCTTGTTGAACAAGAAGAATGCCTGGTATGCCTGGTTGACCAAGTCGAATGTCATTTCGAACAAGTAGAATGCCTTGTTGACCAAGTAATGCCTTGTTAACAAGTCGAATACCTTGTTGAACAATGCCTTGTTGACCATGTAGAATGCCTTGTTGACCAAGTAGAATCCTTGTTGAACAAGTAGAATGCCTTGTTGAACAAGTAGAATGGCTTGATGACCAAGTAGAATGCGTTGTTGAACAAGTAGAATGCCTTGTTGAACAAGTCGAATGCTTTGTTGAGCAAGAACAATGTCTTGTATGCCTTGTTGACCAAGTCGAATGCCCTTTCGAACAAGTACAATGCCTTGTTGAACAAGTCGAATGCATTGTGGACCAAGTCGGATGCCGTGTTGAACAAGCGTATGCCTTGTTCAACCTAGTCGAATGCCTTGTTGACCATGTAATTCCTTGTTGAACAAGTCGAATGACTTGTTGAACAATTCAGATGCCTTGTTGAACAAGTCGAATTCCTTGTTGGTCAAGTAGAATGCTTTGTTGAAAAAGTCGAATGGCTTGTTGAACAAGAAGAATGCCTGGTATGCCTGGTTGACCAAGTCGAATGTCATTTCGAACAAGTAGAATGCCTTGTTGACCAAGTAATGCCTTGTTAACAAGTCGAATACCTTGTTGAACAATGCCTTGTTGACCATGTAGAATGCCTTGTTGACAAAGTAGAATCCTTGTTGAACAAGTAGAATGCCTTGTTGAACAAGTAGAATGGCTTGATGACCAAGTAGAATGCGTTGTTGAACAAGTAGAATGCCTTGTTGAACAAGTCGAATGCTTTGTTGAGCAAGAACAATGTCTTGTATGCCTTGTTGACCAAGTCGAATGCCCTTTCGAACAAGTACAATGCCTTGTTGAACAAGTCGAATGCATTGTGGACCAAGTCGGATGCCGTGTTGAACAAGCGTATGCCTTGTTCAACCTAGTCGAATGCCTTGTTGACCATGTAATTCCTTGTTGAACAAGTCGAATGACTTGTTGAACAATTCAGATGCCTTGTTGAACAAGTCGAATTCCTTGTTGGTCAAGTAGAATGCTTTGTTGAAAAAGTCGAATGGCTTGTTGAACAAGAAGAATGCCTTGTATGCCTGGTTGACCAAGTCGAATGTCATTTCGAACAAGTAGAATGCCTTGTTGACCAAGTAATGCCTTGTTAACAAGTCGAATACCTTGTTGAACAATGCCTTGTTGACCATGTAGAATGCCTTGTTCACCAAGTAGAATCCTTGTTGAACAAGTAGAATGGCTTGATGACCAAGTAGAATGCGTTGTTGAACAAGTAGAATGCCTTGTTGAACAAGTCGAATGCTTTGTTGAGCAAGAACAATGTCTTGTATGCCTTGTTGACCAAGTCGAATGCCCTTTCGAACAAGTACAATGCCTTGTTGAACAAGTCGAATGCATTGTGGACCAAGTCGGATGCCGTGTTGAACAAGCGTATGCCTTGTTCAACCTAGTCGAATGCCTTGTTGACCATGTAATTCCTTGTTGAACAAGTCAAATGACTTGTTGAACAATTCAGATGCCATGTTGAACAAGTTGAATGCCTTGTTGAACAAGTCGATTGCGGTGTTCACCAATTCGAATGTTCTTTTGAACAGGTAGAATGCCTTCTTGAACAACACAAATGCCTTGTTGACCAAGTATTGCCTTGTTGAATGCCATGTTGACCAAGTCGAATGCGTTGTTGACCAAGGAGAATGTCTTGTTGAACAAGTCGAATGCCTTGTTGAACAAGCAGAATGATTGGTATGCCTTGTTGACCAAGTCGAATGCCCTTTCGAACAAGTAGAATGCCTTGTTGAACAAATAGAATGCCTAGTTGAACAAGTCAAACGCCTTGTTAAACAAGTCTATTGTATTGTTCAACAAGAACAATGCCTAGTATGCATGGTTGACCTAGTCGAAGGCCCTTTTGAACAAGTAGAATGCCTTATTATACAAGTCGAATGCCTTGTGGACCAAGTAATGCCTTTTGAAAAAGTCGAATGCCTTCAAGTCGAATGCCTTGTCGACCAAGTAGAATGCCTTGTTGAACAAGTAGAATGCCTTGATGACCAAGTAGAATGCCTTGTTGAACAAGAGGAATGCCTTGTACGCCTAGTTGACCAAGTCGAATACCCTTTCCAAAAAGTAGAATGCCTTGTTCAACAAGTCGAATGCCTTGTTGACCAAGTTGAATGACTTGTTGACTAAGTAATGCCTTGTTGAACTAGTTAAATGCCTTTAAGTCAAATGCCTTGTAGACCAAGTCGAATGCATTGTCGACCAAGCAATGCCTTGTTGACCAAGTAGAATGCCTTGTTGAACAAGTAGAATGTCTAGTTGAACAAGTCGAATGCCTTTTTGAACAAGTCGAATGCCTTGATGACAAAGTAGAATGCCTTGATGACCAAGTAGATTGCCTTGTTGACCAAGTAGAACGCCTTGTTGAACAAGTCGAATGCCTTGATGACCAAGTAGAATGCCTTGTTGAACAAGTCGAATGCCTTATTGAACATGAAGAATGCATTGTATGCCTTGTTGACCAAGTCGAATGACCTTTCAAATAGGTACAATGCCTTGTTGAACAAGTCGGATGCCTTTTTGACCAAGTCGGATGCCTTGTTGAACAAGTCGAATGCCATGTTGAACAAGTTCAATGCCTTGTTGAACTAGCCGAATGCCTTGTTGACCATGTCGAATGCCTTGTTGACCAAGTAGAATGCCTTGTTGAACAAGTAGAATGCCTAGTTGAATAAGTCAAACGCCTTGTTGAACAAGTCTATGGTATTGTTCAATAAGAAGAATGCCTAGTATGCATGGTTGACCTAGTCGAAGGCCCTTTTGAACAAGTAGAATGCCTTGTTGAACAAGTCGAATGCCTTGTGGACCAAGTAATGCCTTTTTAAAAAATTGAATGCCTTGTCGACCAAATAGAATGCCTTGTTGAACAAGTAGAATCTCTTGCTGACCAAGTAGAATGCCTTGTTGAACAAGAGGAATGGCTTGTATGCCTTGTTGACCAAGGAGAATGTCTTGTTGAACAAGTCGAATGCCTTGTTGAACAAGCAGAATGATTGGTATGCCTTGTTGACCAAGTCGAATGCCCTTTCGAACAAGTAGAATGCCTTGTTGAACAAATAGAATGCCTAGTTGAACAAGTCAAACGCCTTGTTAAACAAGTCTATTGTATTGTTCAACAAGAACAATGCCTAGTATGCATGGTTGACCTAGTCGAAGGCCCTTTTGAACAAGTAGAATGCCTTATTATACAAGTCGAATGCCTTGTGGACCAAGTAATGCCTTTTGAAAAAGTCGAATGCCTTCAAGTCGAATGCCTTGTCGACCAAGTAGAATGCCTTGTTGAACAAGTAGAATGCCTTGATGACCAAGTAGAATGCCTTGTTGAACAAGAGGAATGCCTTGTACGCCTAGTTGACCAAGTCGAATACCCTTTCCAACAAGTAGAATGACTTGTTAAACAAGTCGAATGACTTATTGACCAAGTTGAATTTCTTGTGGACTAAGTAATCCCTGGTTGAACTAGTTGAATGTCTTTAAGTCAAATGCCTTGGAGACCAAGTCGAATGCATTGTCAACCAAGCAATGCCTCGTTGACCAACTAGAATGCTTGTTGAACAAGTAGAATGCCTAGTTGAACAAGTCGAATGCCTTTTTGAACAAGTCGAATGCCTTGATGACCAAGTAGAATGCCTTGATGACCAAGTAGAATGCCTTGTTGACCAAGTAGAACGCCTTGTTGAACAAGTCGAATGCCTTGATGACCAAGTAGAATGCCTTGTTGAACAAGTCGAATGCCTTATTGAACAAGAAGAATGCATTGTATGCCTTGTTGACCAAGTCGAATGCCCATTCAAATAAGTACAATGCCTTGTTGAACAAGTCGAATGCCTTTTTGACCAAGTCGGAGGCCTTGTTGAACAAGTCGAATGCCTTTTGAAAAAGTCGAATGCCTTGATGACCAAGTAGAATGCCTTGATGACCAAGTAGAATGTCTTGTTGTCCAAGTAGAACGCCTTGTTGAACAAGTAGAATGCCTTGTTAAACAAGTCGAATGCCTTATTGAACAAGTCGAATGCATTGTTCAACAAGAAGAATGCCTAGTATGCATGGTTGACCTAATCGAATGCCCTTTTGCAAAAGTCGAATGCATTGTGGACCAAGTCGGATGCCTTGTTGAACAAGCGAATGCATTGTGGACCAAGTCGGATGCATTGTTGAACAAGCGAATGCCTTGTTCAACCTAGTCGAATGCCTTGTTGACCAAGTAATTCCTTGTTGAACAAGTCGAATGACTTGTTGAACAATCAGATGCCATGTTGAACAAGTTGAATGACTTGTTGAACAAGTCGATTGTCGTGTTCACCAAGTCGAATGCCCTTTTGATCAGGTAGAATGCCTTGTTGAACAACACAAATGCCTTGTTGACCAAGTATTGCCTTGTTGAATGCTTTGTTGACCAAGTCGAATGCGTTGTTGACCAAGGAGAATGGCTTGTTGAACAAGTCGAATGCCTTGTTGAACAAGTCGAACGCCTTGTTGAACAAGCAGAATGTTTGGTATGCCTTGTTGACCAAGTCGAATGCCCTTTCGAACAAGTAAAATGCCTTGTTCAACAAGTCGAATGCGTTGTTGACCAAGTCGAATGTCTTTTTGACCAATTAATGTATTGTTAAATAAGTCGAATGCCTTGTTAACCAAGTAGAATGGCTTGTTGAACAATTAGATTGCCTGGTTGATCAAGCCGAGCATCTTGTTGAATTAGTCTATGCCTTCTTCAAAAAGTGGAATGCTTTGTTGACCAAGTAGAATGCTTTGGTGAATAAGTCGATTGTCTTGTTGAACAAGAAGAATGCCTGGTATGCCTGGTTGACCAAGTCGAATGCCCTTTCAAACAAGGAGAATGCGTTATTGACCAAGTAATGCGTTGTTAACCAGTCGAATTCCTTGTTGAACAATGCCTTGTTGCACAATACCTTGTTGACCATGTCGAATGTCTTGTTGACCAAGCAATGCCTTGTTGACCAAGTAGAATGCCTTGTTGAACAAGTAGAATGCGTAGTTGAACAAGTTGAATGCCTTTTTGAACAAGTCGAATGCCTAGTTGAACAAGTAGAATGCCGTCTTGACCAAGTAATGCATTGTTAACGAGTCGAATGCCTTGTTGAACAATGTCTTGTTGACCAAGTAATGCCTTGTTGAACAAGTCCAATGCCTAGTATGCATGGTTGACCTAGTCGAAGGCCCTTTTGAACAAGTAGAATGCCTTGTTGAACAAGTCGAATGCCTTGTGGACCAAGTAATGCCTTTTTAAAAGTAGAATGCCTTCAAGTCGAATGCATTGTCGACCAAGTAGAATGCCTTGTTGAACAAGTAGAATGTCTTGATGACCAAGTAGAATGCCTTGTTGAACAAGATGAATGCCTTGTATGCCTTGTTGACAAAGTCGAATGCCCTTTCGAACAAGTAGAATGTCTTGTTAAACAAGACGAATGCCTTGTTGACCAAGTTGAATGCCTTGTTGACCAAGTAATGCCTTGTTGAAGTAGTTGAATGCCTTCAAGTCAAATGCCCTGTAGACCAAGTCGAATGCATTGTCGACCAAGCAATGCATTTACTACCAAGTAGAATGCCTTGTTGAACAAAGAGAATGCCTAGTTGAATAAGTTGAATGCATTTTTGAACGAGTTGAATGCATTTTTGAACAAGTCAAATGCATTGATGACCAAGTAGAATACCTTGATGACCAAGTTGAATGTCTTGTTGAACAAGTAGAATGCCTTGTTGAACAAGTCGAATGCTTTGTTGAGCAAGAACAATGTCTTGTATGCCTTGTTGACCAAGTCGAATGCCCTTTCAAATAAGTACAATGCCTTGTTGAACAAGTCGGATGCCTTTGACCAAGTCGGATGCCTTGTTGACCAATTCGAATGCCTTGTTGACCAAGTCGAATGCCTTGTTAACCAAGTTGAATGACTTGTTGAACAAGTTGAATGCCTTGTTGAACAAGTCGAATGCCATGTTGAACAAGCTAAATGCCTTGTTGAACTAGCCGAACGCCTTGTTGAATAAGTCGAATGCCTTGTTGAACAAGTCGAATTCCTTGTTGGTCGAGTAGAATGCTTTGTTGAACAAGTCGAATGGCTTGTTGAACAAGAAGAATGCCTGGTGCCTGGTTGACGAAGTTGAATGCCCTTTCGAACAAGTAGAATGAGTTGTTGACCAAGTAATGCCTTGTGAACAAGTCGAATACCTTGTTGAACAATGCCTTGTCGACCATGTCGAATGCCTTGTTGACCAAGTAGAATGCCTTGTTGAACAAGTAGAATGCCTAGTTGAACAAGTCAAACGCCTTGTCGAACAAGTCTATTGTATTGTTCAACAAGAAGAATGCCTAGTATGCATGGTTGACCTAGTCGAAGGCCCTTTTGAACAAGTAGAATGCCTTGTGGACCAAGTAATGCCTTTTTAAAAAGTCGAATGCCTTCAAGTCGAATGCCTTGTCGACCAAGTAGAATGCCTTGTTGAACAAGTAGAATCCCTTGCTGACCAAGTAGAATGCCTTGTTGAATAAGAGGAATGCCTTGTATGCCTTGTTGACCAATTCAAATGCTCTTTCCAACAAGTAGAATGCCTTGTTAAACAAGTCGAATGCCTTGTTGACCAAGTTGAATGCCTTGTGGACTAAGTAATCCTTTGTTGAACTAGTTGAATGCCTTTAAGTCAAATGCCTTGTAGACCAAGTCGAATGCATTGTCGACCAAGCAATGCCTTATTGACCAAGTAGAATGCCTTGTTTAACAAGTAGAATGCCTAGTTGAACAAGTCGAATGCCTTTTTGAACAAGTCGAATGCCTTGATGACCAAGTAGAATGCCTGAAGACCAAGTAGAATGCCTTGTTGAACAAGTCGAATGCTTTGTTGAGCAAGAAAAATGTCTTGTACACCTTATTGACCAGGTCGAATGCCCTTTCGAACAAGTACAATGCCTTGTTGAACAAGTCGAATGCATTGTGGACCAAGTCGGATGCCTTATTGAACAAGCGAATGCCTTGTTCACCTAGTCGAATGCCTTGTTGACCATGTTCCTTGTTCAACAAGTCGAATGCCTTGTTGAACAATTCAGATGCCATGTTGAAGAAGTTGAATGCCTTGTTGAACAAGTCGATTTCTGTGTTCACCAAGTCGAATGTCCTTTTGAACAGGTTGAATGCCTTGTTGAACAACACAAATGCCTTGTTGACCAAGTATTGCCTTGTCGAATGCGTTGTTGACCAAGGAGAATGTGTTGTTGAACAAGTCGAATGCCTTGTTGAAAAAGCAGAATGTTTGGTATGCCTTGTTGACCAAGTCGAATGCCCTTTCGAACAAGTAGAATGCCTTGTTCAACAAGTCGAATGCATTGTTGACCAAGTCAAATGTCTTTTTGACCAAGTAATGTATTGTTAAATAAGTCTAATGCCTTGTAACCAAGTAGAATGGCTTGTTGAACAATTAGATTGCCTGGTTGATCAAGCCGAGCATCTTATTGAATTAGTTTAATGCCTTCTTCAAAAAGTGGAATGCTTTGTTGACCAAGTAGAATGCTTTGTTGAATAAGTCGATTGTCTTGTTGAACAAGAAGAATACCTGGTATGCCTGGTTGACCAAGTCGAATGCCCTTTCAAACAAGTAGAATGCCTTGTTGACCAAGTAATGCCTTGTTAACCAGTCGAATGCCTTGTTGAACAATGTCTTGTTGAACAATACCTTGTTAACCATGTCGAATGCCTTGTTGACCAAGCAATGCCTTGTTGACCAAGTAGAATGCCTTGTTGAACAAGTAGAATGCCTAGTCGAACAAGTCAAACACCTTGTTGAACAAGTCGATTGTCTTGTTGAACAAAAAGAAAGCCTAGTATGCATGGTTGACCTAGTCGAAGGCCCTTTTGAACAAGTAGAATGCCTTGTTGAACAAGTCGAATGCCTTGTGGACCAAGTAATGCCTTTTTAAAAGTAGAATGCCTTCAAGTCGAATGCATTGTCGACCAAGTAGAATGCCTTGTTGAACAAGTAGAATGTCTTGATGACCAGGTAGAATGCCTTGTTGAACAAGAGGAATGCCTTGTATGCCCTTTCGAACAAGTAGAATGTCTTGTTAAACAAGTCGAATGCCTTGTTGACCAAGTTGAATGCCTTGTTGACCAAGTAATGCCTTGTTGAAGTAGTTGAATGCCTTCAAGTCAAATGCCCTGTAGACCAAGTCGAATGCATTGTCGACCAAGCAATGCCTTTACTACCAAGTAGAATGCATTGTTGAACAAAGAGAATGCCTAGTTGAATAAGTCAAATGCATTTTTGAACGAGTCGAATGCATTTTCTGTTTACATTCGGTTTTTTATTCGGGAAATTTTACCAAAAAAAAAAGTAGAATGTCTTGTTGAACAAGTAGAATGCCTTGTTGAACAAGTCGAATGCTTTTTTGAGCAAGAACAATGTCTTGTATGCATTGTTGACCAAGTCGAATGCCCCTTCGAACAAGAACAATGTCTTGTTGAACAAGTCGAATTCATTGTTGACCAAGTCGGACGCCTTGTTGAACAAGCGAATGCCTTGTTCACCTAGTCGAATGCCTTGTTGACTAATTAATTCGTTGTTGAACAAGTCGAATGTCTTGTTGAACAATTCAGATGCCATGTTGAACAAGTTGAATGCCTTGTTGAACAACTCGATTTCCGTGTTCACCAAGTCGAATGCCATTTTGAACAGGTAGAATGCCTTGTTGAACAACATAAATGCCTTGTTGACCAAGTCGAATGTCTTTTTTGACCAAGTAATGTATTGTTAAATAAGTCGAATGCCTTGTTAACCAACCAAGTAGAATGGCTTATTCAAACAATTAGATTGCCTGGTTGATCAAGCCGAGCGTCTTGTTTAATTAGTCTAATGTCTTGTTCAAAAAGTGGAATGCTTTGTTGACCAAGTAGAATGCTTTGTTGAATAAGTCGATTGTCTTGTTGAACAAGAAGAATGTCTGTTATGCCTGGTTGACCTAGTCGAATGCCCTTTCGAACAAGTAGAATGCCTTGTTGACCAAGTCGACTGCCTTGTTGACCAGGTAATGCCTTGTTTAACAAGTCGAATGCCTTGTTAAACAAATGGAATGTCTTATATGCCTGGTTGACCAAGTCGAATGCCCTTTCAAACAAGTAGAATGCCTTGTTGACCAAGTAATGCGTTGTTAACAAGTCGAATGCCTTGTTGAACAATGCCTTGTTGAACAATACCTTGTTGACCATGTCGAATGTCTTGTTGACCAAGTAACGCCTTGTTGACCAAGTAGAATGCCTTGTTGAACAAGTAGAATGCCTAGTTGAACAAGTCAAACGCCTAGTATGCATGGTTGACCTAGTCAAAGGCCCTTTTGAACAAGTAGAATGCCTTGTTGAACAAGTCGAATGCCTTGTGGACCAAGTAATGCCTTTTTAAAAAGTAGAATGTCTTCAAGTCGAATGCATTGTCGACCAAGTAGAATGCCTTGTTGAACAAGAGGAATGTCTTCTATGCCTTGTTAACGAAGTCGAATGCCCTTTCGAACAAGTAGAATGTCTTGTTAAACAAGTCGAATGCCTTGTTGACCAAGTTGAATGCCTTGTTGACCAAGTAATGCCTTGTTGAACTAGTTGAATGACTTCAAGTCAAATGCCATGTAGACCAAGTTGAATGCATTGTCGACCAAGCAATGCCTTTTTTACCAAGTAGAATGCCTTGTTTAACAAGTAGAATGCCTAGTTGAACAAGTCAAATGCATTTTTGAACAAGTCGAATGCATTGATGACCAAGTAGAATGCCTTGATGACCAAGTAGAATGCCTTGTTGAACAAGTCGAATGCTTTGTTGAGAAAGAACAATGTCTTGTATGCCTTGTTGACCAAGTCGAATGCCCTTTCGAACAAGTACAATGCCTTGTTGAACAAGTCCAATGCATTGCTGACCAAGTCGGATGCCTTGTTGAACAAGCGAATGCCTTATTCACCTAGTCGAATGCCTTGTTGACAAAGTAATTCCTTTTTGAACAAGTCGAATGCCTTGTTGAACAATTCAGATGCCATGTTGAAGAAGTTGAATGCCTTGTTGAACAAGTCGATTTCTGTGTTCACCAAGTCGAATGCCCTTTTGAACAGGTTGAATGCCTTGTTGAACAACACAAATGCCTTGTTGACCAAGTATTGCCTTGTCGAATGCGTTGTTGACCTAGGAGAATGTGTTGTTGAACAAGTCGAATGCCTTGTTGAACAAGTCGAATGCCTTGTTGAACAAGCCGAATGCCTTGTTGAAAAAGCAGAATGTTTGGTATGCCTTGTTGACCAAGTCGAATGCCCTTTCGAACAAGTAGAATGCCTTGTTCAACAAGTCGAATGCGTTGTTGACCAAGTCAAATGTCTTTTTGACCAAGTAATGTATTGTTAAATAAGTCTAATGCCTTGTTAACCAAGTAGAATGGCTTGTTGAACAATTAGATTGCCTGGTTGATCAAGCCGAGCGTCTTGTTGAATTAGTCTAATGCCTTGTTCAAAAAGTGGAATGCTTTGTTGACCAATTAGAATGCTTTGTTGAATAAGTCGATTGTCTTGTTTTTTTTGGATGAATGTCCCAGTATATATATATATATATATATATATATATATATATATGAAGAGAAAAATACAAAATAGCACGTATGAGTAGAAACTCATGCCGCAAACAACCGATAACAAGCTATCGGATAACAACGACATTAACTACGACATCGACTACGACTGCGACGACAACTAAAGCTCGAAACAAGCTACCATGCAACTCGCCACAGACGGCGAATAGCAGCTACTTGTAAAGGATATCTATGTGCTACAGTGTCCAATCGTAAACAAGCATTCCCCAGAACCAAAGCAATCACTTGCTCAGGGGAGCCGCGTCTATGCTCCTTCCACCGTGTATTCCGTTCCTGCCAAATGTGATAAACAAGCGACGACAAAACATGACGATAGGCTACATGGTAAAGATGATGCCCTCGCCACTTAGCCGCTGCCCATATGACATCAACACGCCACTCACGAAACGGCCATCTCCATCTAATCTGGCGGCTCAAAAGCCTCAAACAGCGTCTCGAGAAGCGACAATCAAAGAACAAATGGTTATGTGTCTCTCGTATGTTATTGTCACACAACATGCATGTATCTGTTCCCGCTCGCTGTTCCACCCATGCAAATTCTCGAGTCGAAAGACGTCCCCGAATCGCCAGCCATAGAATGAATTCTTAGCGTGGAACTCGTAAACATCCGCCAAATAGCATAGCCCAACCCACCGGATCACTTCTCAATCGGATCGCTTCTCGGACTGATTTTGTCGAGAAATGACCATTCGGAGTGCCTTCCCACCGCAGTAAGTCACGACGTGACGGGTCCACTGCTGGTAGATGGGGACTAAGCTCAATGAACTCAATTGTAGATTGAGCAGACCACATCCACCCATGTGTCGAGATAACAGCGCTAAGAGGAGCATCATGTGGTAGTCCCATAACCAGCGGGCCTCGTGGAAAACGATCCATCAATGGATATGAAAACAACCAGGGGTCCTTCCATAGGGAAATGGCAGAATCATTTCCTATATGAAAAGAAATGAGTGACCTAAGTAGAGGCCGTAACTTCAGCATCTTCTTCCAGCTCCAAGCGTCATTAGGTGCAGGACGCACCACCCAAAAAGAATTGGAGCGGAGTCGATTGAGAAGCAACCACTCCACCCAAATCGAGCTCTCCTCTCGGGAGACAACACTCCATAAATGCCGCAAAAGGAGGGCCTTGTTATCCGTAGCAATGGAACGAATTCCAAGACCTCCCTCAGCAACAGGTAAGCAAATGTCCACCCACGCAACTTTTGCCGGCAACCCTGCCCAGAGAAAGCGTCGAAAACGAGCCTCCAAAGCCGCAATGATCCCCTTCGGCAATAGGAAAACCCCCGACCAATACGCATGCGTGGTAGTCAGTACCGACTTGATAAGTTGAACCCGCCCCGCATATGACAGGGAGCGGTTAAGCCATGATCCCAGTCGCGCATCAACCTTGTGTAACAATGGGTTACAATCTGCTAGCGTCAATCGAGAGTGAAGTAGCGGAACTCCTAGATATCGTACAGGCAACTGTCCCCTTAGAAAACCCATGAGATCGTGGAGGTCATTCGCAAGGCTCTCCGCCCGCTTGGCAACAAACATCTCGCTTTTGGCCGGGTTCGGATGAAGTCCAGAAAGCATTGCAAATTCCACTAATGCTTCCTCGATAACTCCAGCCGACACAAGATCGGCGTGACAGAACATGAGGAGATCGTCAGCAAAAGAGAGCATAGAAAGTCTATTCGCCTCGCATCGCCAATGATAACGGAACTGAGGCTCACGGCTGATCCGATGTGTGACGATGCCATGTAGCACCTCCATGACTAATGTAAATATATACGGCGATATAGGATCGCCTTGCCGAAGACCACGCTTCCCTGCAAAGTATCCCGCTGGGTGTCCATGGATATTAATCGAGAAAGTCGTCGTGGTCATACAACATCTCACCCAATGGATAAAGATAGAATGAAACTTCATAGCCGTGAGCGTGGCTAACACGAAGCTCCACTCAACCTTATCATAAGCCTTAGCCAGGTCAATCTTGAAGGTTACATGAGGAGGGCGCCTATTGCATCGATAGCCTGAACAAATCTCCTGTGCTAACAAGATATTATCACTAATGCGTCGCCCAGGGATAAACGCCGTCTGAGAAGAGTGAACCAAACTTCCTAACCGTGGCTTGAGCCGATTGGCCATAATCTTCGAGATAACCTGGAAGAGAACATTACAGCACGAAATTGGCCGAAAATCCGACGCTTTCCTCGGGGAATCACCCTTTGGAATAAGTGTAAGAAGCGTGTTATTCAGTCCTTTTAGCAAATGGCCTGACGAAAAAAACTCCTGGACGGCCTGAATCAAGGCATCACCAATAACTCCCCACGCTGCCTTGAAAAACCCCGCCGAATAGCCATCCGGTCCCGGGGCCTTTTCATCCCCCATCGAGAAAAGTGCCTCCTTAATCTCTAAAGCACTATATTGGGTGCGATCATACCAGCACCAGTGCACCGGATCCCATCAGAACTCCGAAGTTAAGCGTGCTTGGGCGAGAGAAGTACTAGGATGGGTGACCCCCTGGGAAGTCCTCCTCGTGTTGCACCCCCTTATTTTGGGTCGATTGTCTTGTTGAACAAGAAGAATGTCTGGTATGCCTGGTTGACCTAGTCGAATGCCCTTTCGAACAAGTAGAATGCCTTGTTGACCAAGTCGACTGCCTTGTTGACCAGGTAATGCCTTGTTTAACAAGTCGAATGCCTTGCTGAACAAATTAATGTCTTGTATGCCTGGTTAACCAAGTCGAATGCCCTTTCAAACAAGTAGAATGCCTTGTTGCCCAAGTAATGCGTTGTTAACAAGTCGAATGCCTTGTTGAACAATGCCTTGTTGAACAATCCCTTGTTCACCATGTCAAATGCCTTGTTGACCAAGTAACGCCTTGTAGACCAAGTAGAATGCCTTGTTGAACAAGTAGAATGCCTAGTTGAACAAGTCAAACGCCTTGTTGAACAAGTCGATTGTCTTGTTGAACAAGAAGAATGCCTAGTATGCATGGTTGACCTACTCGAAGGCCCTTTTGAACATGTAGAATGCCTTGTTGAACAAGTCGAATGCCTTGTGGACCAAGTAATGCCTTTTTAAAAAGTAGAATGCCTTCAAGTCGAATGCATTGTCGACCAAGTAGAATGCCTTGTTGAACAAGTAGAATGCCTTGATGACTAAGTAGAATGCCTTGTTGAACAAGAGGAATGCCTTGTATGCCTCGTTGACCAAGTCGAATACCCTTTCGAACAAGTAGAATGTCTTGTTAAACAAGTCGAATGCCTTGTTGACCAAGTTGAATGCCTTGTTGACCAAGTAATGCCATGTTGAACTAGTTGAATGCCTTCAAGTCAAATGCCCTGTAGACCAAGTCGAATGCATTGTCGACCAAGCAATGCCTTTTTTACCAAGTAGAATGCCTTGTTGAACAAGTAAAATTCCTAGTTGAATAAGTCGAATGCATTTTTGAACAAGTCGAATGCATTGATGACCAAGTAGAATGCCTTGATGACCAAGTAGAATGCCTTGTTGAACAAGTCGAATGCTTTGTTGAGAAAGAACAATGTCTTGTATGCCTTGTTAACCAAGTCGAATGCCCTTTCGAACAAGTACAATGCCTTGTTGAACAAGTTCAATGCATTGTTGACCAAGTCAGATGCCTTGTTGAACAAGCGAATGCCTTGTTCACCTAGTCGAATGCCTTGTTGACCAAGTAATTCCTTATTGAACACGTCGAATGCCTTGTTGAACAATTCAGATGCCATGTTGAAGAAGTTGAATGCCTTGTTGAACAAGTCGATTTCTGTGTTCACCAAGTCGAATGCCCTTTTGAACAGGTGGAATGCCTTGTTGAACAACACAAATGCCTTGTTGACCAAGTATGTCTTGTCGAATGCGTTGTTGACCAAGGAGAATGTGTTGTTGAACAAGTCGAATGCCTTGTTGAAAAAGCATAATGTTTGGTATGCCTTGTTGACCAAGTCGAATGCCCTTTCGAACAAGTAGAATGCCTTGTTCAACAAGTCGAATGCGTTGTTGACCAAGTCAAATGTCTTTTTGACCAAGTAATGTATTGTTAAATAAGTCTAATGCCTTGTTAACCAAGTAGAATGGCTTGTTGAACAATTAGATTGCCTGGTTGATCAAGCCGAGCGTCTTGTTGAATTAGTCTAATGCCTTGTTCAAAAAGTGGAATGCTTTGTTGACCAATTAGAATGCTTTGTTGAATAAGTCGATTGTCTTGTTTTTTTTGGATGAATGTCCCAGTATATATATATATATATATATGAAGAGAAAAATACAAAATAGCACGTATGAGTAGAAACTCATGCCGCAAACAACCGATAACAAGCTATCGGATAACAACGACATTAACTACGACATCGACGACAACTAAAGCTCGAAACAAGCTACCATGCAACTCGCCACAGACGGCGAATAGCAGCTACTTGTAAAGGATATCTATGTGCTACAGTGTCCAATCGTAAACAAGCATTCCCCAGAACCAAAGCAATCACTTGCTCAGGGGAGCCGCGTCTATGCTCCTTCCACCGTGTATTCCGTTCCTGCCAAATGTGATAAACAAGCGACGACAAAACATGACGATAGGCTACATGGTAAAGATGATGCCCTCGCCACTTAGCCGCTGCTCATATGACATCAACACGCCACTCACGAAACGGCCATATCCATCTAATCTGGCGGCTCAAAAGCTTCAAACAGCGTCTCGAGAAGCGACAATCAAAGAACAAATGGTTATGTGTCTCTCGTATGTTATTGTCACACAACATGCATGTATCTGTTCCCGCTCGCTGTTCCACCCATGCAAATTCTCGAGTCGAAAGACGTCCCCGAATCGCCAGCCATAGAATGAATTCGTAGCGTGGAACTCGTAAACATCCGCCAAATAGCATAGCCCAACCCACCGGATCACTTCTCAATCGGATCGCTTCTCGGACTGATTTTGTCGAGAAATGACCATTCGGAGTGCCTTCCCACCGCAGTAAGTCACGACGTGACGGGTCCACTGCCTTGTTGACCAAGTCATGCCTTGTTGACCGAGAAGAATGCCTTGTTGAACAAGTCGAATGCCTTGTTGACCAAGTAAAATGCCTTGTTGAACAACTAAAATGCATTGTGGACCAAGTCGAAGTCCTTTTGAATAATTAGAATGCCTTGTTCACCAAGTAGAATGCCTTGCTGACAACTCGAATGCCTTGTTGAACAAGAAGAATACCTTGTATGTCTTGTTCACCAAGTCGAATGCCCCTTCGAACAAGTAGATTGCCTTGTTGAACACGTCGAATGCCCTTTTGAACAAGTAGAATGCCTTGTTCTACAAGTCAAATGCCTTATTGATCACCTAAAATGCGTTGTAGACCAAGTCATATGCCTTGTTTAACAAGTTGAATAATTTGTTGACCAAGCAGAATGCATTGTTGACCAAGGAGAATGCCCTGTTGAACAAGTTGAATGCCTGGTTGAAAATGTCGAATACCTTGTTGACCAAGTAGAATGCCTTGTTGAACAAGTCAAATGCCTTATTGAACAAATAAAATGTCTTGTATGCGTTGTTAACCAAGTGGAATGCCCTTTTAAACAAGTAGAATGCCTTGTTGAACAAGTCGAATGTCTTGTTGAACAAGAAGAATGTCTTGTAGGCCTTGTTGACCAAGTCGAATGCCCTTTCCAATAAGTAGAATGCCTTGTTGAACAAGTAAAATGCCTTGTTGACCAAGTCGAATGCCTTATTGAACAAGTCGAATGCCTTGTTCACCAAGTCGAATGTCTTTTTGAACAACTCAAATGCTGTGTTGACCAAGTAATGCCTTATTAAAAAGGTCGAATGCCTTGATAAACAAGTCGAATGCCTTGTTGACCAAGTCATGCTTTGTTGACCGAGAAGAATGCCTTGTTGAACAAGTAAAATGACTTGTTGACCAAGTAAAATGCCTTGTGAAACAAGTCGAATGCCTTGTTCACCAAGTAGAATGCCTTGCTGAACAACTTGAATGCCTTGTTGAACAAGAAGAATACCTTGTACGCCTAGTTCAACAAGTCGAATGCCCTTTCGAACAAGTAGATTGCCTTGTTGAACAAGTCGAATTCCCTTTTGAACAAGTAGAATACCTTGTTGACCAGGAGAATGATTTGTTGAAGAAGTCGAATGCCTTGTTGACCGAGTCGAATGCCTTGTATGCCTTGTTGACCGAGTCGAAAGCTCTTTCCAACAAGTAGAATGCCTTGTTGAACAAGAAAAATGCATTGCTAAACAAGTCGAATGCCTTGTTGAACACATAGAATGTTTTGTATGCCTTGTTGACCAACTCGAATGTCTTTTTGAACAAGTACAATACCTTGTTCAACCAGTCAAATGCCTTGTCTATCAACTAAAATGCCTTGTAGACCAAGTCATATGCCTTGTTGAACAAGTAGAATGCCTTGTTGACCAAGTAGAATGCCTTGTTGAACAAGTCAAATGCCTTGTTGACCAAGGAGAATGCCCTTTTCAAAAAGTAGAATGCCTTGTTGAACAAGTGGAATGTCTATTTGACCAAGGAGAATGCCTTGTTGAACAAGTTGAATGCCTGGTTAAAAATGTCGAATGCCTTGTTGAACAAGTCGAATGCCTTATTGAACAAATAAAATGTTTTGTATGCGTTGTTAACCAAGTCGAATGCCCTTTTAAACAAGTAGAATGCCTTGTTGAACAAGTCGAATGTCTTGTTGAACAAGAAGAATGCCTTGTAGGCCTTGTTGACCAAGTCGAATGCCCTTTCCAATAAGTAGAATGCCTTGTTGAACAAGTAAAATGCCTTGTTGACCAAGTCGAATGCCTTATTGAACAAGTCGAATGCCTTGTTCACCAAGTCGAATGCCTTTTTGAACAACTCAAATGCCGTGTTGACCAAGTAATGCCTTATTAAAAAGGTCGAATGCCTTGTTGACCAAGTCATGCTTTGTTGACCGAGAAGAATGCCTTGTTGAACAAGTAAAATGCCTTGTTGACCAAGTAAAATGCCTTGTGAAACAAGTCGAATGCCTTGTTCACCAAGTAGAATGCCTTGCTGAACAACTCGAATGCCTTGTTGATCAAGAAGAATACCTTGTACGCCTAGTTCAACAAGTCGAATGCCCTTTCGAACAAGTAGATTGCCTTGTTGAACAAGTCGAATTCCCTTTTGAACAAGTAGAATACCTTGTTGACCAGGAGAATGATTTGTTGAAGAAGTCGAATGCCTTGTTGACCGAGTCGAATGCTCTTTCCAACAAGTAGAATGCCTTGTTGAACAAGTAAAATGCATTGCTGAACAAGTCGAATTCCTTGTTAAACACATAGAATGTTTTGTATGCCTTGTTGACAAAGTCGAATGCCTTTTTGAACAAGTACAATACCTTGTTCAACAAGTCAAATGCCTTGTCGATCAACTAAAATGCCTTGTAGACCAAGTCATATGCCTTGTTGAACAAGTAGAATGCCTTGTTGACCAAGTAGACTGCCTTGTTGAACAAGTCAAATGCCTTGTTGACCAAGGATAATGCCTTGTCGACCAAGTCGAATGCCCTTTTCAACAAATAGAATGCCTTGTTGAACAAGTGGAATGTCTATTTGACCAAGGAGAATACCTTGTTGGACAAGTTGAATGTCTGGTTAGATCTGGTTGGAGACATAGAAGAAAGAATTCTAAAAACGCCCTCTCTCTAGAAAACGCTCTGCCCTCTCACTAGAATTCCAACGGTCTCAACCTTTCACCGAGCATGGAGACGGCCTCCGATGGTCCTCCGCCCGCGCCCGGTGGTCCTCCGCCCGCGCCTGGCGTCACGGAAACGGCGATGCCCGATCTTCCGGCCCTGGCAGCCGCTTATCCGACGTTCCCACTAGACTTCGACATGGCCATGTTCATCGCCTTGGTCAAACGACTTGATGGAGGGCCGATGAAGACCCCCACCGGGGCTGCCTCCTCGCCTCCCCTACACGGCGACACCCCTAACGTTGCTGCGCCCTCGCCCCACCCCCACTGCGGCTCAAATCCATTCCTTGCCGCTTTCAATTCACGTGACCCTTCACCTTCCGGCCGTGTTGCGCGCCGGATCGCTACTCGTCCCTATTGGCCACGGCGGGGATGTTCGGCTACCACCCATGCACGCGGGCCGCGGCCGGGTCCGATCACTACCGGTGCCGTGCTTGACGGTGCGACGATGGCGGCCGCGGGGGCCCTTGCATCGTCCATGGAAGACGAAACGGCGATGATGGCCGCGGGGGCCCTGGAAGCGCCCATGGAAGCTGAACGGAATCGGGGAGATGAACCGCCACATCACGGCGAGGCGGGCCAAGGCGCCTCTAACGACGCCGGACTGCTGCCGGAACCCGCCATCATTGGAGCGCCATCCGCTGGGATGGAGCGGGAGATCGAAAAGGCCACTGCCGTTCCTGCCGAAGAAGCTCGGGCCCCGGGAGCCAAAGAGTCATCGATTGGTATTGAGGTAGCCGAAGAGTCACATGTGTCCGCTGCGAGCCTGGATGTGCATATGGACGAGGTCCCGGAGGGAGTTGGGGCCTCGGGGATCGGCACCGAGGACCCTCGGCCGATGGTTCATGGACCCCCCCCATGCCGTCTCCCGGGCATGCCGGTGGTTCTTCTATGATGCCCAAAGCTTCGTTTGCACGGGTGGCTGCTCGGGATATTGGGCCACGCCATGCGCATGGGGATAGACGGGAAGGAGCTACGCGTCGGGTCCCTTTGTCCTTTACGGCGCCGGCGGGTCTCGTAAACGGAATTGTTGAAGTTGCGCCGTCGTGGGATATTGCTAAGCTTGGCTTGTCGCGTTGGGCGTACACGCTGGTGGGTTTTTTCTTGGGACGTAAACCATATTTCCCCACTGTCGAGCGTTATTGGCGGGCTCGCTGGCCGGAACTAGTTGAAGTCCGTGCTACGATTAATGGCTTCTTCAAGTTCCGGTTTGCATCGGAAGCGGCCATGCGTGCCGTTCTTGAAGGTGGCCCGTGGATCCTTATTGGGCAGCCCTTGTTCCTTGAGGAATGGCGTCCCGGCATGTCTTTTGAAAGACAGGAGATCACTGAAGTTCCCCTCTGGGTTAAAATGTGGAACGTGCCAGGCGAATTCTGGACTGCTGAGGGGCTCGGAGTCCTTGCGAGCGCGGTGGGAAAGCCGTTATTTACTGACGGGATAACGGCGGATGGGGAGCGCATTGATTTTGCTCGCGTCTGTGTCATGAAGCGCCTCGCTGACCCCTTCATTGAGATTGTTAACCTTCGCATGCCTAATGCTGAGGGCGGAGTGACGGGTCTTATTCCGGTCCGGGTGGAGTATGAATGGAAGCCAGCAAGATGTGATAGTTGCAGCACTTGGACCCATGGGCCATTAAATTGCCCAAATCATCCCGCCCCCACCCTCGGCTGATTCGACGGGGGGGACCGCGCCAGGTCCCCGGAATCGCTCTCCTCGCTTTTCGAAACCCACCGTGGTTACTAGTTCACATCTGCCCTCCCGCCCCGATCCCTCCTCTTCCCAACAAGTCCGTTCCCCTCCTAAGGGTATTACCTCACCCACGGCTGTTGCGCCTAAGGCATCAGCCCAGAATCCAGGTATTCTCTCGACTTCTTCACGCTCCTTGTCTAAGGGGTCGGAGTGGCGACAAGTGGGAGCTCGTGGTAAGGCTGTGGGCACTCCACCTCGAGGGGTGATCTCACCCGCTGCGGATAGGCCGTTGCATGGAGATACCATGCCACCTGGTAATCCTTCACGATCTTCACCTCCACCTGAACGGAGTGGGGATGCTTCTTTTCTGGATACTAATCCTTTTGCTGTCCTTCGCTCCATCGATTCAAGCGATATGGATATTTCCACCACTCTGGGCCCTGAACTTATTGCAGCCCGCTTGCCGGGTGTCCCATGATCAGAGTCGGCTCATGGAATGTCCGTGGTCTAAATAGGGTAGACCACAGGAAAGCGGTGGGGGAGTGGATTTCTAGACAAAGTATTCAGCTGGTTGGTTTGCTTGAGACGCGGGTCAGCGAGGGTAATGCCACCCGACTGTCGCAAGGCTTAAGGCCCCTTTGGTCCTGGTTTTTTGAGTATGAAGCTGGCCCGGGCTCGCGCATTTGGGTGGGTTGGGATCCGACGGCCATCTCGGTCAGTATTGTGGCCGTCACTGATCAGGTTGTTCATTGTCGGGTTGTGCAGCTGGGGTCCGGGGCTGTTCTTTTTGTTTCTTTTGCTTATGGTCGCTCATTTCGCGGGGAGAGGGTTCCTTTATGGGATGAGCTTGTCCAGTTCTCCTCCTCTCGGGTTGACGATCAGTGGATTGTGGCAGGGGATTTCAATACCATCTTGAGTTCGGCTGAAGGGCGAGGGGGATCACCTAATTTGCTGAGCATGTCTGACTTTGGTAATGCGCTTCTTCGAGCGGATCTCTCGACTATTCCATCTACTGGTCCACCATTCACGTGGTATAACCAGCAAGGAGGCGCATCTGCTATCTGGAGACGCCTCGACCGTATTTTGGCAAATCCTACTTGGATCGCGGCCTGGCCGGATGCCTTTGTTCACGGCAGTCTCCCTGCTACGTCAGATCATTCGCCTCTTATCTTGAGGACCGTCCCGGGTCACTCTTTTCGGACCTGCTTCAGGTTTGAGAATTTTCTAACTAAGGATCCGAGTTTTCTTTCTGTTGTTCGCAGCATTTGGGATCGCCCGGTCCGTGGGTTTCCGATGTTCACGGTGGTTGATCGCCTGAAGCGTCTTAAACCTCTCTTAT
This sequence comes from Linderniella brevidens, assembly GCA_004919715.1. Classification (NCBI taxonomy): domain Eukaryota; kingdom Viridiplantae; phylum Streptophyta; class Magnoliopsida; order Lamiales; family Linderniaceae; genus Linderniella; species Linderniella brevidens. The sequence goes on from SWDC01000014.1 coordinate 121,878, forward strand.
AAGCTGCGTCGGGCCAAAGGAGATCTCGCGGCTAACGTTTCCTAGGCGCGGAGGTTTTTAGACGTTGCCCAGCGGTACACTTCGCTCCATCCGTTCGACGACAGTCTCCGCTTGCTCGAAAGTTGCTGTAGGTTGGTCTATTCGAGAGCAGTTGAGATGGAGCACTCGGCATTGGCACAGCGAGCCAAGATGGCTTGGCTGAAGGATGGGGATCAGTGCTCTGCCTTTTTCTTTCGTAAGGTTGCGCTCAGACGTAGGTATAACAAGATCCTTACGCTCGAATCCACTTCCGGAGAGTTGCTAACGTCTTTGGATGCGGTTGATTCTGAGTTGATGGGTTTTTACGAGGATCTTCTTGGCAAATCCTCTCTTCCTTCGCCGGTGCTGTTACCCGATGTCCAAGATTTCATCTCACGAAGACTTTCACAGTCCGCGGCTGCATATATGGTTCTTCCCCTGGATGATGCGGAGGTGCGTAAAGCTGTTTAGTCTATGGGTGCTGAGAAGGTTCCGGGCCCTGATGGCTTTACCGCGGCCTTCTTCCAAGCTGCGTGGTCTGTTGTGGGACCCGATGTCACTGCTGCGGTCCGGGACTTCTTCGTCACGGGGCGCCTCTTGCGGGGTCTGAACAGTACTTGGCTCACGCTTATTCCGAAGATGGAGTCTCCTCGGCGGGCCTCAGATTTTCGGCCGATCTCGTGCTGTAATGTCATCTACAAGATTATCTCAAAGATTTTGGCCGATCGTCTCAAGCCTGCCCTTCCTAGCCTTGTTCATGGTTGCCAGACTGCCTTCATCCCGGGACGTCACATCTCGGATAACATCCTTCTTGCCCAGGAGCTGTGTCATGGCTACAACGGCCATCGTCACCCTCCTCGAGCGCTGTTCAAAGTGGACCTGGCGAAGGCCTATGACCGGGTGGAATGGAGTTTTGTTTTGGCTACGTTGCAGGCAATGGGACTCCATCCGCAATTTATCGAGTGGATCAGGACCTGTCTTACTACGACAACATTCTCCCTTTGCGTTAGTGGTCGCCCTATGGGGTTCTTTGAGGGCAGGCGGGGTCTCCGTCAAGGTGACCCTATTTCTCCCTACTTTTCACTTTGGTTATGGAGGTTCTCCATGGCATTGTGTGTAAGCGTATTAGTGAGGAACCGCGGTTTCGTTATCATTGGCGATGCGAGCCTCTATCCTTACCTATGCTTATTTTTGCGGATGATCTGTTATTGTTCTGCCATGCTGACGGGATTTCTGTTGGGGTCCTTAAGGCGTCGGTCGACTGTTTCTCGACTCTTTCGGGTTTATACCCAAACCCAGCTAAGAGTGAGTGTTTTCTTTCTCGCTCGGCTCTCTCCCTCGCACCGCAGCTGCAGCCCATTTTTTATTTTCCCTTGGGCTCTTTGCCAGTTCGGTATCTGGGGGTTCCATTGATTACCTCTCGTCTTTCGCTTGCTGACTGTAGCCCGCTCTTGTCTCGTGTTGATCATCGTCTGGGTTCATGGTTGAACCAGACCCTCTCTTATGCTGGACGTGTCCAGTTGATCCGTTCTGTTCTTCAGGCGCTGCATGTTTACTGGTCGGGGTGTTCCTTCTCCCCATGGGTGTGGTGAGGGCTTTGGAAGCTAAATTTCGTCAGTTTCTTTGGGCGGGGTCTACAGCTAAGGTGGCATGGACTGACGTGTGTTTGCCCACTGCGGAGGGCGGTTTGGGCATTCGTTCGGTGGCAGTTGATAATAAGGTGCTTCTTTTTCGCCTCTTGTGGAGGATCCTTACGAGGGCCCCGGACTCTATTTGGGTTACCTGGCTGTATGCCAGTCGTTTGAGGTCTGATACTATTTGGACGGCTCCTGTTTCTTCGACGACTTCTTGGAGCTGGCGTCAGTTATTGAGGTTTAGGGCTGAAATTAAAAGTCACATTGTCTTCCACATTGGTGACGGTTCCTCCATTCGTTTATGGGAGGACCCTTGGATGCCGGGTGGTTCTCTTCTGGATCGCTTTCCTCGGGGACCTGTTGCTATGGGTCTCCCTGTGGGCACCCGTCTTGCATCTGTTATTTCAGAGCATGGCTGGAACTGGCCGGGTCGTACTACTGTTGAATATCTTGATTTTAGTCCCGACCTCCCCCCGGTTCGTCCCGACCAACGGGACAATGTTTCCTGGCGTGGGTCTGTTGATGGCGTTGCTTCTGCCAGCCTCATTCGGGAGGCGCTGCGGCCTCGTCAGGATGGTGTGATTTGGGCGAGTCTGTTTGGTGGTCCTTTACGGGTCCCTCGACATGAGTTCTCCCTCTGGATGGGTGGTCGTGGCCGACTCTCGACTAGGGATAAGGCTTGGGTTGCTTCTCGTGCGGGGACACAGGCTTGTGGTCTTTGCTCCTCGGCTCAGGTGAAGACGGCCTCCCATCTTTTTTTCGACTGCGATTTCTCTCGTCGCTGTTTGCGGATCCTTCGGAGGCGGGTTCGCTGGGACTGGCCTCACCGGGACTGGACGCAGGGTTGTCTTTGGGCTGCTCACCGGTGGCGTGGAAATCATTTATTGCATGTGGCATATCGACATCTTCTGGCATCCCTGGTTTATCATATTTGGCTTGCTCGGAATCGACGCTGGCGTGAGGATGTTACGACCACGCCGGAACGATTAGTTGCTTGTGTTTTTGACATTTGTTGTTTGCGTCTTTTCGGTCTTTCTGCAAAGTATGCTTTGCAGATTGCGGCCATTAGGCGGCTTTGGCGTGTTGCGTGGTAGTTTTTCCTGTCACGCATGTTCTGACTTTCTTTTCTTTTTATATATATACGGAATTTTACCAAAAAAAAAAAAGTTGAATGTCTGGTTGAAAATGTCGAATGTCTTGTTGACCAAGTAGAATGCCTTGTTGAACAAGTCAAATGCCTTTTTGAACAAATAAAATGTCTTCTATGCGTTGTTAACCAAGTCGAATGCCCTTTTAAACAAGTAGAATGCCTTGTTGAACAAGTCGAATGTCTTGTTGATCAAGAAGAATGCCTTGTATGCCTTGTTGACCAAGTCGAATGCCCTTTCCAACAAGTAGAATGCCTTGTCGAACAAATTGAATGCCTTGTTGACCAAGTCGAATGCCTTATTGAACAAGTCGAATGCATTGTCCACCAAGTCGAATGCCTTTTTGAACAACTCAAATGCCTTGTTGACCAAGTAATGCCTTATTAAAAATGTCGAATGCCTTGAGAAACAAGTCGAATGCCTTGTTGACCAAGTCATGCCTTGTTGACCGAGAAGAATGCCTTGTTGAACAAGTCGAATGCCTTGTTGACCATGGAGAATGCCTTGTTGAACAACTAAAATGCATTGTGGACCAAGTCGAATGTCCTTTTGAACAGCTAGAATGCCTTGTTCACCAAGTAGAATGCCTTGCTGAACAACTCGAATGCCTTGTTGACCAAGAAGAATACCTTGTATGTCTTGTTCACCAAGTCGAATGCCGTTTCGAACAAGTAGATTGCCTTGTTGAACACGTCGAATGCCCTTTTGAACAAGTAGAATGCCTTGTTCTACAACTCAAATATCTTATTGATCACCTAAAATGCGTTGTAGACCAAGTCCTAGTCCTTGTTTAACAACTTGAATAATTTGTTGACCAAGTAGAATGCCTTGTTGATCAAGGAGAATGCCTTGTTGAAAGAGTTGAATGCCTGGTTGAAAATGTCGAATGCCTTCTTGACCAAGTAGATAGCCTTGTTGAACAAGTCAAATGCCTTATTGAACAAATAAAATGTCTTGTATGCGTTGTTAACCAAGTGGAATGCCCTTTTAAACAAGTAGAATGCCTTGTTGAACAAGTCGAATGTCTTGTTGAATAAGAAGAATGCATTGTAGGCCTTGTTGACCAAGTCGAATGCCCTTTCCAATAAGTAGAATGCCTTGTTGAACAAGTAAAATGCCTTGTTGACCAAGTCGAATGCCTTATTGAACAAGTCGAATGCCTTGTTCACCAAGTCGAATGCCTTTTTGAACAACTCAAATGCCGTGTTGACCAAGTAATGCCTTATTAAAAAGGTCGAATGCCTTGATAAACAAGTCGAATGCCTTGTTGACCAAGTCATGCTTTGTTGACCGAGAAGAATGTCTTGTTGAACAAGTAAAATGCCATGTTGGCCAAGTAAAATGCCTTGTCAAACAAGTCGAATGCCTTGTTCACCAAGTAGAATGCCTTGCTGAACAACTCGAATGCCTTATTGAACAAGAAGAATACCTTGTATGCCTAGTTCACCAAGTCGAATGCCCTTTCGAACAAGTAGATTGCCTTGTTGAACAAGTCGAATTCCCTTTTGAACAAGTAGAATGCCTTGTTGACCAAGGAGAATGCCTTGTTGAACAAGTCGAATGCCTTGTTGAACAAGAGGAATGCCTTGTATGCCTTGTTGACCGAGTCGAATGCTCTTTCCAACAAATAGAATGCCTTGTTGAACAATTAAAATGCGTTGCTGAACAAGTCGAATGCCTTGTTCAACAGATAGAATGTTTTGTATGCCTTGTTGACAAAGTCGAATGCCTTTTTGAACAAGTACAATACCGTGTTCAACAAGTCAAATTGCCTTGTCGATCAACTAAAATGCCTTATAGACCAAGTCATATGCCTTGTTGAACAAGTAGAATGCCTTGTTGACCAAGTAGAATGCCTTGTTGAACAAGTCAAATGCCTTGTTGACCAAGGAGAATGCCTTGTCGACCAAGTCGAATGCCCTTTTCAACAAGTAGAATGCCTTGTTGAACAAGTGGAATGTCTATTTGACCAAGGGGAATGCCTTGTTGTACAAGTTGAATGCCTGGTTGAAAATGCCGAATGCCTTGTTGACCAAGTAGAATGCCTTGTTGAACAAGTCGAATGCTTTATTGAACAAATAAAATGTCTTGTATGCGTTGTTAACCAAGTCAAATGCCCTTTTAAACAAGTAGAATGCCTTGCTGAACAAGTCAAATGTCTTCTTGAACAAGAAGAATGCCTTGTATGCCTTGTTGACCAAGTCGAATGCCTTTTCTAACAAGTAGAATTCCTTGACGAACAAGTTGAATGCCTTGTTGACCAAGTCGAATGCCTTATTGAACAAGTCGAATGCCTTGTCCACCAAGTCGAATGCCTTTTTGAACAACTCAAATGCCTTGTTGACCAAGTAATGCCTTATTAAAAAGGTCGAATGCCTTGAGAAACAAGTCGAATGCCTTGTTGACCAAGTCATGCCTTGTTGACCGAGAAGAATGCCTTGTTGAACAAGTCAAATGCCTTGTTGAACAACTAAAATGCATTGTGGACCAAGTCGAATGTCCTTTTGAACAATTAGAATGCCTTGTTCACGTCGGATCCACAGTTTGGCTCTGTCGTAAGCTCAGGGTGGCAGCTTCTTATTTCGGGATACCCGATGTTTCGGGTCCTTGCACGTCTGAAGGCCCTCAAGCGAGCGTTCAAGGATATGAGGCGTGCTAAAGGGAATCTGGCGCGTAAGCTCAGGGTGGCAGCCTCTTATTTCGGGATACCCGATGTTTCGGGTCCTTGCACGTCTGAAGGCCCTCAAGCGAGCGTTAAGGATATGAGGCGTGCTAAAGGGAATCTGGCGCGTAACGTGGTGGAGTCGCGAAATTTCCTTGACATTGCCCAGGAGTTTGTCTCATTGTTTCCGCATGATGATCGTTTTCTGGTACTACAATCTATATGTCGACGTCTCTATGCAGCTGCGGTAGCAATGGAGCAATCGGCCCTAGCACAACGGGCCAAAATGACTTGGCTCAAAGAAGGCGACCGTTGCTCCGCTTTTTTCTTCAAGAAGGTTGCCATACGACGAGTGGCAAACCGTATCTTCTCGCTTGAGGATGATGCTGAGAACTTAATTGAAGGGGAGCCACAAGTAAAGGGCGAGCTTCTTAGACACTACAAGAACCTCTTGGGTACGACCGCTCGGAGCGGCCCGCTGGATCGCTCTGCTATCTATGCGGCCATATCTCGTACATTACCCAATCACGCACCGGGAGATCTACTTCGGCTCATCGACGAAGGTGAGATTAAGCTGGCGCTTTCTTCTATTACGGATGACAAAGCACCGGGTCCGGATGGCTTCACTTCGGCTTTCTTTAAAGCCGCTTGGCCTACTATTGGAGGGGACATCATATCTGCTATTCAGGAATTTTATCGTACAAGCCATCTTCTGAGGGAGCTGAATACTACAGTTCTTACGTTGATCCCTAAGCGGGACTCCCCACGACGACCTGCTGACTTTCGGCCTATATCGTGCTGTAATGTCTTATACAAGATTATTTCGAAGATCTTGGCTAATCGTCTGAAGACTTATCTCCCAGGCTTAGTGGATGTCTCCCAGACTGCATTTATCCCTAGTCGCAGGATCAGCGATAATATTCTCCTCGCTCAGGAGTTATGCTCTGGCTACCGAAATCAGAGCTTACCGGCACGGGCTACGCTGAAGGTTGACTTGGCAAAGGCATACGATCATGTCGAGTGGGACTTTTTAGTGTGTGTGTTGGAGGCCATGGGTTTTCCTTCGCGATTCGTTGCATGGATCCAGGTGTGTTTGACGACTCCTTATTACTCGATCAATATCAATGGTCGAGCAGAGGGGTATTTTCCGGGACAACGGGGTCTTCGTCAGGGCGATCCTATATCTCCGTATCTTTTTACGTTGGCCATGGAGGTGCTTCATGGTATTCTTCGAAACAAGATTCTTTCGGAGGGGAGATTTACTTTCCATTGGAGATGCGAGCCTTCCCGTATTTTCATGCTGACATTTGCCGATGATCTTCTTCTTTTCAGTCAGGCGGACACTGAATCCATCCAGACTTTCCGAGCGGGGTTGGATGAATTTGCGATACTTTCGGGGTTAAGGGCTAACCCTGGAAAGAGCGAGATGTTTCTTTCCAAACGGGCAAGCGGCTGCCAACCCTTATTATCTATTATGGGTTTTCCTTTAGGCAATTTACCAGTGAGGTATTTGGGTGTCCCGTTACTTACATCACGACTAACTATTCAGGTCTGTAATCCACTTCTACAGCGCATTGACCAACGCTTAGGCTCTTGGCTCAATCGCTCTCTTTCATATGCTGGGAGGGTACAGTTGATCCGTTCAGTCCTTGCTGCGCTGCATGGGTATTTGTCCGGGGTGTTCATCCTGCCCAAAGGCGTTATTAGAGTGATTGAGCAACGATTCAGATCGTTCATCTGGGCGGGTTCTGCTGCCAAGGTTGATTGGGATGATGTATGTTTCCCGGTGGATGAGGGTGGTTTGGGCATTCGCTCGCTTGTGGACGATAACAAGGCCCTTCTTCTTAAGCACCTATGGAGTATTCTGAGCAAGGATCCCAATTCTATTTGGGTATCGTGACTTCTCGAGACGCGACTGCAAAATCGCTCGTTGTGGACTATATCGGAAACCGCCCAATCGGCGTGGAGTTAGAGAACTCTTACAACTTCGCCCTATGCTTCGATCGAAGGTTAGTATCCGTATTGGTAATGGCGAAACTATTTGGTTGTGGCAGGACCCATGGATCGATGATAGGCCGCTTCTGGAACGATTTCCACGGGGACCGATGATTATGGGCCTTTCTGATGATTCACGTTTGAGTCGAGTCATTGCTAGTGACGGTTGGAGGTGGCCAACGACTTCCTCGATGGAATTTCTGATGATTGAACCCATGCTCCCGGACGTTCACCCATTGGAAGCTAACTCTTACCGATGGCTACCGTCTCCCACAGGACTTTTCACCACTGCTTCTGCTCGGGATGCGTTCCAGCAGAAACGCTCGCCGGTTCATTGGGCAGCCCTATTTGGGGGGGTGCTTAGGGTCCCAAGCTATGAATTCATCTTATGGCTTGCTATTCGTGAACGCCTAGCTACCAGAGATAAGCCTTGGGTTGCGCTCAAGGCCGCGTCGAGTGCTTGCTTATTGTGTGACGCGGATGAGATGGAGACGATCAATCACCTTTTCTTTGATTGCCCATACACATCTCGATGCTTACGACTTCTTCGGCGGCAGATTCGGTTTCTCTGGCCTTACCGCGATTGGCAGCAGGGGATTAGGTGGGCTGGCCTGCGGTGGAAAGGTATGCACCTCCAGCATCTGGCATATCGACATGTTCTGGCTTCGACAATTCACCACATCTGGACTGAGCGAAACCACCGTTGGACTGATGGCAGACAGCAGCATCCCCAGCAGCTCGTTGAGGATATTGTGAGGGTATTGCTTATGGCACCTATCATTACTACCGTGTCGATATGAGCTTACAGTATTGTGCCCTGCTTTGCCTGTGGCACATTGCTTGGTAGATGTATGAAAGTTATTTATGGTAGTTTGTTTGGTGGATAGAGATTATATCCATCTTGTACACAGTGGCATGTCACTGGTCTTTGCGACATGAATCATATCATGTGCGCTTTACAGTCATTTATTTCATTTATTTAGTGAACGTTCCCCAAAAAAAAAAGTAGAATGTCTTGCTGAACAACTCGAATGCCTTGTTGAACAAGAAGAATACCTTGTATGTCTTGTTCACCAAGTCGAATGCCCTTTTGAACAAGTAGATTTCCTTGTTGAACACGTCGAATGCCCTCTTGAACAAGTAGAATGCCTTGTTCTACAAGTCAAATGCCTTATTGACCACCTAAAATGCGTTGTAGACCAAGTCCTATGCCTTGTTTAACAAGTTGAATAATTTGTTGACCAAGTAGAATGCCTTGTTGACCAAGGAGAATGCCCTGTTGAACAAGTTGAATACCTGGTTGAAAATGTCGAATGCCTTGTTGACCAAGTAGAATGCCTTGTTGAGCAAGTCAAATGCCTTATTGAACAAATAAAATGTCTTGTATGCGTTGTTAACCAAGTGGAATGCCCTTTTAAACAAGTAGAATGCCTTGTTGAACAAGTCGAATGTCTTGTTGAACAAGAAGAATGCATTGTAGGCCTTGTTGACCAAGTCGAATGCCTTATTGAACAAGTCGAATGCCTTGTTCACCAAGTCGAATGCCTTTTTGAACAACTCAAATGCTGTGATGGGGCCCCGACATGCGCTTGCATCGCTTGTCTATCACCTATGGGCCGAGCGCAACCTACGATGGCGGGAAGGAAGACGAAGACCTCCTACTCATATCGTTGCGGACGTCGAGACTACACTCTGTATACGACTCTCTACCCTTGGAGGGAAGTATCAGCTACAGTCCTGTGCGCTTCGACGTGTTTGGCGCATTGCGTGGCCGAGCACGTAGTCACTTGCTTACAGTCTGCTTGCTTGCTTTTGATGTTTGCTTGCTCGATTGGATTGCTTGCGTTGATTATAGGTAGCATGTTATCGAGCGGTGCAGCTTATTGCTGCTGAACATTGTATCATTCCACATTTTATTTTAATGACCTTTTCCCAAACAAAAAAAACAATAACTAAATCCCTATTAAAAAGGTCGAATGCCTTGATAAACAAGTCGAATGCCTTGTTGACCAAGTCATGCTTTGTTGACCGAGAAGAATGCCTTGTTGAACAAGTAAAATGCCTTGTTGGCCAAGTAAAATGCCTTGTCGAACAAGTCGAATGCCTTGTTCACCAAGTAGAATGCCTTGCTGAACAACTCGAATGCCTTATTGAACAAGAAGAATACCTTGTATGCCTAGTTCACCAAGTCGAATGCCCTTTCGAACAAGTAGATTGCCTTGTTGAACAAGTCGAATTCCCTTTTGAACAAGTAGAATGCCTTGTTGACCAAGGAGAATGCCTTGTTGAACAAGTCGAATGCCTTGTTGAACAAGAGGAATGCCTTGTATGCCTTGTTGACCGAGTCGAATGCTCTTTCCAACAAGTAGAATGCCTTGTTGAACAAGTAAAATGCGTTGCTGAACAAGTCGAATGCCTTGTTGAACACATAGAATGTTTTGTATGCCTTGTTGACAAAGTCGAATGCCTTTTTGAACAAGTACAATACCTTGTTCTACAAGTAAAATTGCCTTGTCGATAAACTAAAATGCCTTGTAGACCAAGTCATATGCCTTGTTGAACAAGTAGAATGCCTTGTTGACCAAGTAGAATGCGTTGTTGAACAAGTCAAATGCCTTGTTGACCAAGGAGAATGCCTTGTCGACCAAGTCGAATACCCTTTTCAACAAGTAGAGTGCCTTGTTGAACAAGTGGAATGTCTATTTGACCAAGGGGAATGCCTTGTTGTACAAGTTGAATGCCTGGTTGAAAATGCCGAATGCCTTGTTGACCAAGTAGAATGCCTTGTTGAACAAGTCGAATGCTTTATTGAACAAATAAAATGTCTTGTATGCGTTGTTAACCAAGTTGAATGCCCATTAACACAAATAGAATGCCTTGTTGAACAAGTCGAATGTCTTGTTGAACAAGAAGAATGCCTTGTATGCCTTGTTGACCAAGTCGAATGCCCTTTCCAACAAGTAGAATGCCTTGACGAATAAGTTGAATGCCTTGTGGACCAAGTCGAATGCCTTATTGAACACGTCGAATGCCTTGTCCACCAAGTCGAATGCCATTTTGAACAACTCAAATGCCTTGTTGACCAAGTAATGCCTTATTAGAAAGGTCGAATGCCTTGAGTAACAACTCAAATGCCTTGTTGACCAAGTCATGCCTTGTTGACCGAGAAGAATGCCTTGTTGAACAAGTCGAATGCCTTGTTGACCAAGTAAAATGCCTTGTTGAACAACTAAAATGCATCGTGGACCAAGTCGAATGTCCTTTTGAACAATAAGAATGCCTTGTTCACCAAGTAGAATGCCTTGCTGAACAACTCGAATGCCTTGTTGAACAAGAAGAATACCTTGTATGTCTTGTTCACCAAGTCGAAAACCCTTTCGAACAAGTAGATTGCCTTGTTGAACACGTCGAATGCCCTTTTGAACAAGTAGAATGCCTTGTTCTACAAGTCAAATGCCTTATTGATCACCTAAAATGCGTTGTAGACCAAGTCCTATGCCTTGTTTAACAAGTTGAATAATTTGTTGACCAAGTAGAATGCCTTGTTGACCAAGGAGAATGCCGTGTTGAACAAGTTGAATGCCTCATTGAAAATGTCGAATGCCTTGTTGACAAAGTAGAATACCTTGTTGAACAAGTCAAATGCCTTATTGAACAAATAAAATGTCTTGTATGCGTTGTTAACCAAGTCGAATGCCCTTTTAAACTAGTAGAATGCCTTGTGAACAAGTCGAATGTCTTGTTGAACAAGAAGAATGCCTTGTAGGCCTTGTTGACCAAGTCGAATGCCCTTTCCAATAAGTAGAATGCCTTGTTGAACAAGTAAAATGCCTTGACGACCAAGTCGAATGCCTTATTGAACAAGTCGAATGCCTTGTTCACCAAGTCGAATGCCTTTTTGAACAGCTCAAATGCCGTGTTGACCAAGTAGTGCCTTATTTAAAAGGTCGAATGCCTTGATAAACAAGTCGAATGCCTTGTTGACCAAGTCATGCTTTGTTGACCGGGAAGAATGCCTTGTTGAACAAGTAAAATGCCTTGTTGACCAAGTAAAATGCCTTGTGAAACAAGTCGAATGCCTTGTTCACCAAGTAGAATGCCTTGCAGAACAACTCGAATGCCTTGTTGAACAAGAAGAATACCTTGTATGCCTAGTTTACCAAGTCGAATGCCCTTTCGAACAAGTAGATTGCCTTGTTGAACAAGTCGAATTCCCTTTTGAACAAGTAGAATGCCTTGTTGAACAAGTCGAATGCCTTGTTAAACAAGAGGAATGCTTTGTATGCCTTGTTGACCGAGTCGAATGCTCTTTCCAACAAGTAGAATGCCTTGTTGAACAAGTAAAATGCTTTGGTGAACAAGTCGAATGCCTTGTTGAACACATAGAATGTTTTGTATGCCTTGTTGACCAAGTCGAAAGCCTTTTTGAACAAGTACAATACCTTGTTCAACAAGTCAAATTGCCTTGTCGATCAACTAAAATGCCTTGTAGACCAAGTCATATGCCTTGTTGAACAAGTAGAATGCCTTGTTGAACAAGTCAAATGCCTTGTTGACCAAGGAGAATGCCTTGTCGACCAAGTCGAGTGCCCTTTTCAACAAGTAGAATGCCTTGTTGAACAAGTGGAATATCTATTTGACCAAGGGGAATGCCTTGTTGTACAAGTTGAATGCCTGGTTGAAAATGCCGAATGCCTTGTTGACCAAGTAGAATGCCTTGTTGAACAAGTCGAATGCTTTATTGAACAAATAAAATGTCTTGTATGCGTTGTTAACCAAGTCGAATGCCCTTTTAAACAAGTAGAATGCCTTGTTGAACAAGTCGAATGTCTTGTTGAACAAGTTGAATGCCTGGTTGAAAATGTCGAATGCCTTGTTGACCAAGTAGAATGCCTTGTTGAACAAGTCAAATGCCTTATTGAACAAATAAAATGTCTTGTATGCGTTGTTAACCAAGTGGAATGCCCTTTTAAACAAGTAGAATGCCTTGTTGAACAAGTCGAATGTCTTGTTGAACAAGAAGAATGCATTGTAGGCCTTGTTGACCAAGTCGAATGCCCTTTCCAATAAGTAGAATGCCTTGTTGAACAAGTAAAATGCCTTGTTGACCAAGTCGAATGCCTTATTGAACAAGTCAAATGCCTTGTTCACCAAGTCGAATGCCTTTTTGAACAACTCAAATGCCGTGTTGACCAAGTAATGCCTTATTAAAAAGGTCGAATGCCTTGATAAAAAAGTCGAATGCCTTGTTGACCAAGTCATGCTTTGATGACCGAGAAGAATGCCTTGTTGAACAAGTCAAATGCCTTGTTGGCCAAGTAAAAGGCCTTGTCAAACAAGTCGAATGCCTTGTTCACCAAGTAGAATGCCTTGTTGAACAACTCGAATGCCTTGTTGAACAAGAAGAATACCTTGTATGCCTAGTTCACCAAGTCGAATGCCCTTTCGAACAAGTAGATTGCCTTGTTGAACAAGTCGAATTCCCTTTTGAACAAGTAGAATGCCTTGTTGACCAAGGAGAATGCCTTTTGAACAAGTCGAATGCCTTGTTGAACAAGAGGAATGCCTTGTATGCCTTGTTGACCGAGTCGAATGCTCTTTCCAACAAGTAGAATGCCTTGTTGAACAAGTAAAATTCGTTGCTGAACAAGTCGAATGCCTTGTTGAACATATAGAATATTTTGTATGCCTTGTTGACAAAGTCAAATTGCATTGTCGATCAACTAAAATGCCTTGTAGACCAAGTCATATGCCTTGTTGAACAAGTAGAATGCCTTGTTGACCAAGTAGAATGCCTTGTTGAACAAGTCAAATGCCTTGTTGACAAAGGAGAATGCCTTGTCGACCAAGTCGAATGCCCTTTTCAACAAGTAGAATGCCTTGTTGAACAAGTGGAATGTCTATTTGACCAAGGGGAATGCCTTGTTGTACAAGTTGAATGCCTGGTTGAAAATGCCGAATGCCTTGTTGACCAAGTAGAATGCCTTGTTGAACAAGTCGAATGTTTTATTGAACAAATAAAATGTCTTGTATGCATTGTTAACCAAGTCGAATGCCCTTTAAAACAAGTAGAATGACTTGGTGAACAAGTCGAATGTCTTGTTGAACAAGAAGAATGCTTTGTATGCCTTGTTGACCAAGTCAAATGCCCTTTCTAACAAGTAGAATGCCTTGACGAACAAGTTGAATGCCTTGTTGACCAAGTCGAATGCCTTATTGAACAAGTCGAATGCCTTGTCCACCAAGTCGAATGCTTTTTTGAACAACTCAAATGCCTTGTTGACCAAGTAATGCCTTATTAAAAAGGTCGAATGCCTTGTTGACCAAGTCATGCCTTGTTGACCGAGAAGAATGCCTTGTTGAACAAGTCGAATGCCTTGTTGACCAAGTAAAATGCCTTCTTGAACAACTAAAATGCATTGTGGACCAAGTCGAATGTCCTTTTGAACAATTAGAATGCTTTGTTCACCAAGTAGAATGCCTTGCTGAACAACTCGAATGCCTTGTTGAACAAGAAAAATACCTTGTATGTCTTGTTCACCAAGTCGAATGCCCTTTCGAAGAAGTAGATTGCCTTGTTGAACACGTCGAATGCCCTTTTGAACAAGTATAATGCCTTGTTCTACAAGTCAAATGCCTTATTGATCACCTAAAATGCGTTGTAGACCAAGTCCTATGCCTTGTTTAACAAGTTGAATAATTTGTTGACCAAGTAGAATGCATTGTTGACCAAGGAGAATGTCCTGTTGAACAAGTTGAATGCCTGGTTGAAAATGTCGAATGCTTTGTTGACCAAGTAGAATGCCTTGTTGAACAAGTCAAATGCCTTATTGAACAAATAAAATGTCTTGTATGTTGTTAACCAAGTGGAATGCCCTTTTAAACAAGTAGAATGCCTTGTTGAACAAGTCGAATGTCTTGTTGAACAAGAAGAATGCCTTGTAGGCCTTGTTGACCAAGTCGAATGCCCTTTCCAATAAGTAGAATGCCTTTTTGAACAAGTAAAATGCCTTGTTGACCAAGTCGAATGCCTTATTGAACAAGTCGAATGCCTTGTTCACCAAGTCGAATGCCTTTTTGAACAACTCAAATGCCATGTTGACCAAATAATGCCTTATTAAAAAGGTCGAATGCCTTGTTGAACAAGTAAAATGCCTTGTTGACCTAGCAAAATGCCTTGTGAAACAAGTCGAATGCCTTGTTCACCAAGTAGAATGCCTTGTTGACCAAGTAGAACGCCTTGGTAAACAAGTCGAATGCATTGGTCACCAAGTAGAATGCCTTGCTGAACAACTCGAATGCCTTGTTGAACAAGAAGAATACCTTGTATGCCTTGTTCACGAAGTCGCCTTTCGAACAAGTAGATTGCCTTGTTGAACAAGTCGAATTCCCTTTTGAACAAGTAGAATGACTTGTTCAACAAGTCAAATGCCTTATTGATCAACTAAAATGCCTTGTAGACCAAGTCCTATGCCTTGTTGAACAAGTAAATGCCTTATTGATCAACTAAAATGCCTTGTAGACCAAGTCCTAGATAATACATTCGAATGCCTTGTTGACCAAGTCATGCCTTGTTGATCGAGAGTTAGAATGCCTTGTTGAACAGTCGAATGCCTTGTTGACCAAGTAAAATGCCTTGTTGAACAAGTCGAATGTCTTGTTGAACACATAAATAGACTTGTATGCCTTGTTGACCAAGTCGAATGCCTTTTTGAACAAGTACAATACCTTGTTCAACAAGTCAAATGTCCTTTTGAACAAGTTGAATGCCTTCTTCAACAAGTTGAATGCCTTGTTGACCAAGTAGAATGCCTTGTTAAACAAGTCGATTGCCTTGTTGACCAAGTAGAACGCCTTGTTAAACAAGTCCAATGCCTTGTTCACCAAGTAGAATGCCTTGCTGAACAACTCGAATGCCTTATTGAACAAGTAGATTACCTTGTTGAACCAGTCGAATGGCCTTTTGAACAAGTAGAATGTCTTGTTCAACAAGTCAAATGCCTTATTGATCAACTAAAATGCCTTGTAGACCAAGTTCTATGCCTTGTTGAACAAGTCGAATGCTTTGTTGACCAAGTAGAATGCCTTGTTGAACAAGTCCAATGCCTTGTTGACCAAGGAGAATGACTTGTTGAACAAGTCGAATGCCTTGTTGAACAAGAAGAATGCCTTCTATGCCTTGTCGACCAAGTCGAATGCCCTTTCCAACAAGTAGAATGCCTTGGTGAACAAGTAAAATGCCTTGTTGAACAAGTAAAATGCCTTGTTGACCAAGTCGAATGCCTTATTGAACAAGTCGAATGCCTTATTGAACAAGTCGAATGCCTTATTGAACAAGTCGAATGCCTTGGTTACAAAGTCGAATGCCTTGTTGAACATTTGAAATGCCTTGTTGTCCAAGTAATGCATTTTTAAAAAGTTCGAATGCCTTTTTGACCAAGGCATGCCTTGTTGACCAAGTCATGCCTTGTTGACCAAGTAGAATGCCTTGCTGAACAAGTCGAACGCCTTGTTGACCAAGTAAAATGCCTTGTTGAACAAGTCGAATGCCTTGTTGAACAAGTCGAATGCCTTGTTGAACAAATAGAATGTCTTGTATGCCTTGTTGACCAAGTCGTATGCCCTTTTGAAAAAGTACAATACCTTGTTCAACAAGTCAAATGCCTTGTTGATCAACTGAAATGGCTTGTGGCCCAATTAGATTGCCTTGTTGAACAAGTCGAATGCCGTTTTGAAGAAGTCGAATGCCTTGTTGACCAAGTAGAATGTCTTGTTAAACTAGTCGAATGGCTTATTAAACAAGTTAAATGCTTTTTGACCAAGTCATTCCTTATTGACCAAGTAGCATGCCTTGCTGAACAAGTCGAATGCCTTGTTGACCAAGGAGAATGCCTTGTTGAACATGTCGAATGCCTTGTTGACCAAGTACAATGCCGTTTTGAACAAGTCGAATGCCTTATTGACCAAGTAGAATATTAAACAAGTTAAATGCTTTTGACCAATTCATTCCTTATTGACCAAGTAGATGTTGCTGAACAAGTCGAATGCCTGTTGACCAAGGAGAATGCCTTGTTGAACATGTCGAATGCCTTGTTGACCAAGTACAATGCCGTTTTGAACAAGTCGAATGCCTTATTGACCAAGTAGAATATCTTGTCGAACAAGTCCAATTCCTTGAATTTCGTCAGTTTCTTTGGGCGGGGTCTACAGCTAAGGTGGCATGGACTGACGGTGTTGCCCACTGCGGAGGGCGGTTTGGGCATTCGTTCGGTGGCAGTTGATAATAAGGTGCTTTTTCGCCTCTTGTGGCGGATCCTTACGAGGGCCCGGACTCTATTGGTTACCTGGCTGTATGCCAGTCGGTGAGGTCAGATACTATTTGGACGGCTCCTATTTCATCGACGACTTTGGAGCTGGCGTCAGTTATTGAGGTTTAGGGCTGAGATTAAAAGTCACATTGTCTTCCACATTGGTGACGGTTCCTCCATTCGTTTGTGGGAGGACCCTTGGATGCCGGGTGGTTCTCTTCTGGATCGCTTTCCTCGGGGACCTGTTGCTATGGGCCTCCCTGTGGGCACCCGTCTTTCCTGGCGTGGGTCTGCCGATGGCGTTGCTTCTGCGAGCCTCATCCGGGAGGCGCTACGGCCTCGTTAGGACGGTGTGATTTGGGCGAGTCTGTTTGGTGGCCCTTTACGGGTCCCTCGCCATGAGTTTTCCCTCTGGATGGGTGTTCGTGGCCGACTCTCGACTAGGGATAAGGCTTGGGTTGCTTCTCGTGCGGGGACACAAGCTTGCGGACTTTGTTCCTCGGCTCAGGTGGAGACGGCCTCCCATCTTTTTTTCGACTGCGAATTCTCTCGCCGCTGTTTGAGGCTTCTTCGGAGGCGGGTCGCTGGACTGGCCGCACCGGGACTGGACGCAGGGTTTTCTTTGGGCTGCTCACCGGTGGCGTGGGCATCATTTATTGCATGCGGCGTAGGCATCTTCTGGCATCCCTGGTTTATCATATTTGGCTTGCTCGGAATCGGCGCTGGCGTGAGGATGCTACGACCTCGCCGGATCAATTAGTTGCTTGAGTTGTGGACATTTGTTGGTTGCGTCTTAACGGTCTCTCTGCAAAGTATGCTTTGCAGATTGCGGCCATTAGGCGGCTTTGGCGTGTTGCGTTGTAGTTTTTCCTGTCACGCATGTACTGACTATTTGTATTTATTTATTTACGGAATTTTACCAAAAAAACAAAAAAAACAAAAAAAAACAAAAAAAAAAAGTCCAATTCCTTGTTGAACAAATAAAATGTCTTGTATGCGTTGTTAACCAAGTCGAATGCCCTTTTGATCAAGTAGAATGCCTTGTTCAACAAGTCAAATGCCTTGTTGAACAACTAAAATACCTTGTGAACCAAGTCGAATGTCCTTTTGTACAAGTAGAACGCCTTGTTCAACAAGTTGAATGCCTTGTTGACAAAGTAGAACGCCTTGTTAAACAAGTCGAATGCCTTGTTGACAAAGTAGAACGCCTTGTTAAACAAGTCGAATGCCTTGTTGACCAAGTAGAACGCCTTGTTTACTACTCGAATGCCTTGTTCACCAAGTAGAATGCCTTGTTTACTACTCGAATGCCTTGTTGAAGAAGAAGAATACCTTGTATGCCTTGTTGACCAAGTCGAATGCCCTTTCGAACAAGTAGATTGCCTTGTTCAACAAGTCAAATGCCTTATTGATCAACTAAAATAACATGTAGACCAAGTCCTATGCCTTGTTGAACAAGTCGAATGCGTTGTTGACCAAGTAGAATGCCTTATTAAACAAGTCAAATGTCTTGTTGACCAAGGAGAATGCCTTGTTGAAAAAGTCAAATGCCATTTCAAACAAGAAGAATGCCTTGTATGCCTTATCGACAAAGTGGAATGCCCTTTTCCAACAAGTAGAATGCCCTTTTGAACAAGTAAAATGCCTTGTTGACCAAGTCGAATGCCTTATTGAACAAGTCAAATGCCTTATTGAACAACTCAAACGCCTTGTTGACCAAGTAATGCCTTATTAAAAAGGTCGAATGCCTTTCTGACCAAGTCATGCCTTGTTGACTTAGTAGAATGCCTTGTTGAACAAGTAGAACGCCTTGTTGACCAACTCAAATGCCTTGTTGACCAAGTAATGCCTCATTATAAAGGTCGAATGCCTTAATGAACAAGTCGAATGCCTTGTTTACCAAGTGATGCCTTGTTGACCAAGTAGAATGCCTTGTTGAACAAGTCGAACGCCTTGTTGACCAAGTAAAATACCTTGTTGAACAAGTCGAATGCCTTGTTGCACAAATAGAATGTCTTGTATACTTGTTGACGAAGTCGTATGCCCTTTTGAGCAAGTACAATACCTTCTTCAACACGTCAAATGCCTTGTTGATCAACTGAAATGCCCTTTTGAACAAGTAGAATGCCTTGTTCAACAAGTCAAATGCCTTGTTGAACAACTAAAATGCCTTGTGAACCACGTCCTATGCCTAGTAAACCAAGTTGAATGTTCTTTTGAACAACTAGAATGCCATATTAAACATGTTGAATGCCTTGTTGACCAGGTAGAACGCCTAGTTTAACAAGTTGAATGCCTTGTTCACCAAGTAGAATGCCTTGCTGAACAACTCGAATGCCTTGTTGAACAAGAAGAATACCTTGTATGCCTTGTTCACCTAGTCGAATGCCCTTTCGAACAAGTAGATTGCCTTGTTGAACAAGTCGAATGCCCTTTTGAACAAGTAGAATGCCTTGTTCAACTAGTTAATTGCCTTATTTATCAACTAAAATCCTTGTAGAGCAAAGTCTCATGCCTTGTTGAACAAGTCGAATGCTTTGTTGACCAAGTAGAATGCCTTGTTGAACAAGTCAAATGCCTTGTTGACCAAGGAGAATGCCTTGTTGAACAAGACGAATGCCTTGTTGAACAAGAAGAATGCTTTGTATGCCTTGTCGACCAAGTCGAATGCCTTTTTCCAACAAGTAGAATGCCTTGTTGAACAAGTAAAATACATTGTCGACTAAGTCGAATGTCTTATGGAACAAGTCGAGTGCCTTGTTCACCAAGTCGAATGCCATGTTGAACAACTCAAATGCCTTGTTGACCAAATAATGCCTTATTAAAAAAGTTGAATGCCTTGATAACCAAGTCGAATGCCTTTCTGACCAAGTCATGCCTTGTTGACTTAGTAGAATGCCTTGTTGAACTAGTAGAACGCCTTGTTGACCAACTCAAATGCCTAGTTGACCAAGTAATGCCTTATTAACAAGGCCAAATGCCATGATGAACAAGTCGAATGCCTTGTTTACCAAGTGATGCCTTGTTGACCAAGTAGAATGCCTTGTTGAACAAGTCGAACGCCTTGTTGACCAAGTAAAATGCCTTGTTGAACAAGTCGAATGCCTTGTTGAATAAATAGAATGTCTTGTATGCCTTGTTGACCAAGTCGTATGCCCTTTTGAACAAGTACAATACCTTGTTCAACAAGTCAAATCTTTGTTGATCAACTGAAATGCCTTGATAACCAAGTCGAATGCCTTGTTAACCAAGTGGAATGCCTTGTTGACCAAGACATGCCTGTTGACCAAGTCATGCCTTGTTGACCAAGTAGAATGCCTTTTTAAACAAGTCGAACGCCTTGTTGACCAAGTAAAATGCCTTGTTGAACAAGTCGAATGCCTTGTTGAACAAATAGAATGTCTTGTAGGCCTTGTTGACCAAGTCGTATGCCCTTTTGAACAAGTCGAATGCTTTGTTGACCAAGTAGAATGCCTTGTTGAACAAGTCAAATGCCTTGTCGACCAAGGCGAATGCCTTGTTGAATAAGTCGAATGCCTTGTTGAACAAGAAGAATGCCTTGTCGACCAAGTCAAATGCCTTTTTCCAACAAGTAGAATGCTTTGTTGACCAAGTCGAATGCCTTATTGAACAACTCAAATGTCTTGTTGACCAAGTAATGCCTTATTAAAAAGGTCGAATGCCTTAATAACCAAGTCGAATGTCTTTATGACCAAGTCATGCCTTGTTAACTTAGTAGAATGCCTTGTTGAACAAGTCGAACGCCTTGTTGACCAAGTAAAATGCCTTGCTGAACAAGTTGAATGCCTCGTAGAACACATATAATTTCTTGGATGTCTTGTTGACCAAGTCGTATGCCCTTTTGAACAAGTACAATACCTTGTTCAACAAGTCAAATGCCTTGTTGATCAACTGAAATGCCTTGTGGACCAAATCGAATGCCTTGTTGAACAAGTCAAATGTCGTTTTCAAAAAGTCGTGCCTTGTTGACCAAGTAGAATGTCTTGTTAAACAAGTCGAATGCCTTGTTAAACAAGTTGAATGCTTTTTTGACCAAGTAATTCCTTATTGACCAATGTAGAAAACCTTGCTGAACAAGTCGAATGCCTTGTTGACCAAAGAGAATGCCTTGTTGAACAAGTCGAATGCCTTGTTGAACATGTCGAATGCCTTGTTGACCAAGTAGAATGCCTTGTTGAACAAGTCGAATGCCTTGTTGACCAAGTAGAATGTCTTGTTGAACAAGTCCAATGCCTTGTTGAACAAATAAAATGTCTTGTATGCGTTGTTAACCAAGTCGAATGCTCTTTTGAACAAGTAGAATGCCTTGCTCAACAAGTCCAATGCCTTGTTGAACAACTAAAATACCTTGTGGACCAAGTCGAATGCCCTTTTGAACAAGTAGAATGCCTTGTTCAACAAGTCAAATGCCTTGTTGAACAACTAAAATGCCTTGTGAACCACGTCCTATGCCTAGTTGACCAAGTCGAATGTTCTTTTGAACAACTAGAATGCCTTATTAAACAAGTTGACTGCCTTGTTGACCAAGTAGAACGCCTTGTTTAACAAGTAGAATGCCTTGTTCAACAAGTCAAATGCCTTGTTGAACAACTAAAATGCCTTGTGAACCAAGTCGAATGCCCTTTTTGAACAAGTAGAATGCCTTGTTCAACAAGTCAAATGCCTTGTTGAACAACTAAAATGCCTTGTGAACCACGTCCTATGCCTAGTTGACCAAGTCGAATGTTCTTTTGAACAACTAGAATGCCTTATTAAACAAGTTGACTGCCTTGTTGACCAAGTAGAACGCCTTGTTTAACAAGTTGAATGGCTTGTTCACCAAGTAGAATGCCTTGCTGAACAACTCGAATGCCTTGTTGAACAAGAAGAATACCTTTTATGCCTTGTTCGCAGAGTTGAATGCCCTTTCGAACAAGTAGATGGCCTTGTTGAACAAGTCGAATGCCCTTTTGAACAAGTAGAATGTCTTGTTCAACAGGTCAATTGCCTTATTTATCAACTAAAATGCCTTGTAGACCAAGTCTTATGCCTTGCTGAACAAGTCGAATGCTTTGTTGACCAAGTAGAATGCCTTGTTGAACAAGTCGAATGCCTTGTTCACCATGTCGAATGCCTTGTTGAACAACTCAAATGTCTTGTTGACCAAGTAATGCCTCATTAAAAAAGTTGAATGACTTGATAACCAAGTCGAATGCCTTGTTTACCAAGTGATGCCTTGTTGACCAAGTAGAATGCTTGTTGAACAAGTCAAACGCCTTGTTGACCAAGTAAAATGCCTCGTTGAACAAGTCGAATGCCTTGTTGAACAAATAGAATGTCTTGTATGCCTTGTTGACCAAGTCGTATGCCCTTTTGAACAAGTACAATACCTTGTTCAACAAGTCAAATGCCTTGTTGATCAACTGAAATGGCTTGTGGCCCAATTAGATTGCCTTGTTGAACAAGTCGAATGCCGTTTTGAAGAAGTCGAATGCCTTGTTGACCAAGTAGAATGTCTTGTTAAACTAGTCGAATGCCTTGTTAAACAAGTTAAATGCTTTTTGACCAAGTCAATCCTTATTGACCAAGTAGCATGCCTTGATGAACAAGTCGAATGCCTTGTTGACCAAGGAGAATGCCGTTTTGAACAAGTCGAATGCCTTGTTGACCAAGTAGAATGTCTTGTCGAACAAGTCCAATTCCTTGTTGAACAAATAAAATGTCTTGTATGCGTTGTTAACCAAGTCGAATGCCCTTTTGATCAAGTATAATGCCTTGTTCAACAAGTCAAATGCCTTGTTGAACAACTAAAATGCCTTGTGGACCAAGTCGAATGTCCTTTTGTACAAGTAGAACGCCTTGTTCAACAAGTTGAATGCCTTGTTGACAAAGTAGAACGCCTTGTTAAACAAGTCGATTGCCCTGTTGACCAAGTAGAACGCCTTGTTAAACTAGTCGAATGCCTTGTTGACCAAGTAGAACGCCTTGTTAAACTAGTCGAATGCCTTGTTCACCAAGTAGAATGCCTTGTTTACTACTCGAATGCCTTGTTGAAGAAGAACAATACCTTGTATGCCTTGTTGACCAAGTCGAATGCCCTTTCGAACAAGTAGGTTGCCTTGTTCAACAAGTCAAATGCCTTATTGATCACCTAAAATAACTTGTAGACCAAGTCCTATGCCTTGTTGAACAAGTCGAATGCGTTGTTGACCAAGTAGAATGCCTTGTTAAACAAGTCAAATGTCTTGTTGACCAAGGAGAATGCCTTGTTGAAAAAGTCAAATGCCATTTCAAACAAGAAGAATGCCTTGTATGCCTTATCGACAAAGTGGAATGCCCTTTTCCAACAAGTAGATGCCCTTTTGAACAAGTAAAATGCCTTGTTGATCAAGTCGAATGCCTTATTGAACAAGTCAAATGCCTTATTGAATAACTCAAATGCCTTGTTGACCAAGTAATGCCTTATTAAAAAGGTCGAATGCCTTGATAACCAAGTCGAATGCCTTTCTGACCAAGTCATGCCTTGTTGACTTAGTAGAACGCCTTGTTGACCAACTCAAATGCCTTATTAAAAAGGCCGAATGCCTTAATGAACAAGTCGAATGCCTTGTTTACCAAGTGATGCCTTGTTGACCAAGTAGAATGCCTTGTTGAACAAGTCGAACGCCTTGTTGACCAAGTAAAATACCTTGTTGAACAAGTTGAATGCCTTGTGAACAAATAGAATGTCTTGTATGCCTTGTTGACCAAGTCGTATGCCCTTTTGAACAAGTACAATACCTTGTTCAACAAGTCAAATGCCTTGTTGATCAAGTGAAATGCCTTGATAACCCAGTCGAATGCCTTGTTAACCAAGTCGAATGCCTTGTTGACCAAGTAGAATGCCTTGTTGACCAAGTAAAATGCCTTGTTGACCAAGTAAAATGCCTTGTTGACCAAGTCGAATGCCTTGTTGAACAAATAGAATGTCTTGTATGCCTTGTAAACCAAGTCGTATGCCCTTTTGAACAAGTCGAATGCTTTGTTGACCAAGTAGAATGCCTTGTTGAACAAGTCAAATGCCTTGTTGACCAAGGAGAATGCCTTGTTGAAAAAGTCAAATGCCATTTCGAACAAGAAGAATGCCTTGTATTCCTTATCGACCAAGTGGAATGCCCTTTCCAACAAGTAGAATGCCTTGGTGAACAAGTAACATGCCTTGTTGACCAGGTCGAATGCCTTATTGAACAAGTCAAATGCCTTATTGAACAACTCAAATGCCTTGTTGACCACGTAATGCCTTATTAAAAAGGTCGAATGCATTTTTGACCAAGTCGTGCTTGTTGACTTAGTAGAATGCCTTGTTGAACAAGTCGAACGCCTTGTTGACCAAGTAAAATGCCTTGCTGAACAAGTCGAATGCCCTTTTGAACAAGTACAATACCTTGTTCAACAAGTCAAATGCCTTGTTGATCAACTGAAATGCCCTTTTGAACAAGTAGAATGCCTTGTTCAACAAGTCAAATGCCTTGTTGAACAACTAAAATGCCTTGTGAACCACGTCCTATGCCTAGTAAACCAAGTTGAATGTTCTTTTGAACAACTAGAATGCCATATTAAACATGTTGAATGCCTTGTTGACCAAGTAGAACGCCTAGTTTAACAAGTTGAATGCCTTGTTCACCAAGTAGAATGCCTTGCTGAATAACTCGAATGCCTTGTTGAACAAGAAGAATACCTTGTATGCCTTGTTCACCTAGTCGAATGCCCTTTCGAACAAGTAGATTGCCTTGTTGAACAAGTCGAATGCCCTTTTGAACAAGTAGAATGCCTTGTTCAACTAGTTAATTGCCTTATTTATCAACTAAAATATCTTGTAGACCAAAGTCTCATGCCTTGTTGAACAAGTCGAATGCTTTGTTGACCAAGTAGAATGCCTTGTTGAACAAGTCAAATCCCTTGTTGACCGAGGAGAATGCCTTGTTGAACAAGTCGAATGCCTTGTTGAACAAGAAGAATGCCTTGTATGCCTTGTCGACCAAGTCGAATGCCTTTTTCCAACAAGTAGAATGCCTTGTTGAACAAGTAAAATGCCTTGTCGACTAAGTCGAATGTCTTATGGAACAAGTCGAGTGCCTTGTTCACCAAGTCGAATGCCTTGTTGAACAACTCAAATGCCTTGTTGACCAAATAATGCCTTCTTAAAAAAGTTGAATGCCTTGATAACCAAGGCGAATGTCTTTCTGACCAAGTCATGCCTTGTTGACTTAGTAGAATGCCTTGTTGAACAAGTAGAACGCCTTGTTGACCAACTCAAATGCCTAGTTGACCAAGTAATGCCTTATTAACAAGACCGAATGCCTTGATGAACAAGTCGAATGCCTTATTTACCAAGTGATGCCTTGTTGACCAAGTAGAATGCCTTGTTGAACAAGTCGAACGCCTTGTTGACCAAGTAAAATGCCTTGTTGAACAAGTCGAATGCCTTGTTGAACAAATAGAATGTCTTGTATTCCTTGTTGACCAAGTCGTATGCCCTTTTGAACAAGTACAATACCTTGTTCAACAAGTCAAATGCCTTGTTGATCAACTGAAATGCCTTGATAACCAAGTCGAATGCCTTGTTAACCAAGTCGAATGCCTTGTTGACCAAGACATGCCCTGTTGACCAAGTCATGCCTTGTTGACCAAGTAGAATGCCTTGATAAACAAGTCGAACGCCTTGTTGACCAAGTAAAATGCCTTGTTGAACAAGTCGAATGCCTTGTTGAACAAATAGAATGTCTTGTATGCCTTGTTGACCAAGTCGTATGCCCTTTTGAACAAGTCGAATGCTTTGTTGACCAAGTAAATGCCTTGTTGAAGAAGTCAAATGCCTTGTCGACCAAGGAGAAGGCATTGTTGAACAAGTCGAATGCCTTGTTGAACAAGAAGAATGCCTTGTATGCCTTGTCGACCAAGTCAAATGCCTTTTTCCAACAAGTAGAATGCCTTGTTAACCAAGTCGAATGCATTATTGAACAACTCAAATGTCTTGTTGACCAAGTAATGCCTTATTAAAAAGGTCGAATGCCTTAATAACCAAGTCGAATGCCTTTTTGACAAAGTCTTGCCTTGTTGACTTAGTAGAATGCCTTGTTGAACAAGTCGAACGCCTTGTTGACCAAGTAAAATGCCTTGGTGAACAAGCTGAATGCCTCGTAGAACACATAGAATGTCTTGGATGTCTTGTTGACCAAGTTGTATGCCCTTTTGAATAAGTACAATACCTTGTTCAACAAGTCAAATGCCTTGTTGATCAACTGAAATGCCTTGTGGACCAAATCAAATGCCTTGTTGAACAAGTCAAATGTCGTTTTCAAAAAGTCGTGCCTTGTTGACCAAGTAGAATGTCTTGTTAAACAAGTCGAATGCCTTGTTAAACAAGTTGAATGCTTTTTTGACCAAGTAATTCCTTATTGACCAAGTAGAAAGCCTTGCTGAACAAGTCGAATGCCTTGTTGACCAAAGAGAATGCCTTGTTGAACAAGTCGAATACCTTGTTGAACATGTCGAATGCCTTGTTGACCAAGTAGAATGCCTTGTTGAACAAGTCGAATACCTTGTTGACCAAGTAGAATGTCTTGTTGAACAAGTCCAATGCCTTGTTGAACAAATAAAACGTCTTGTATGCGTTTGTTAACCAAGTCGAATGCTCTTTTGAACAAGTAGAATGCCTTGCTCAACAAGTCCAATGCCTTGTTGAACAACTAAAATGCCTTGTGGACCAAGTCGAATGCCCTTTTGAACAAGTAGAATGCCTTGTTCAACAAGTCAAATGCCTTGTTGAACAACTAAAATGCCTTGTGAACCACGTCCTATGCCTAGTTGACCAAGTCGAATGTTCTTTTGAACAACTAGAATGCCTTATTAAACAAGTTGACTGCCTTGTTGACCAAGTAGAACGCCTTGTTTAACAAGTTGAATGGCTTGTTCACCAAGTAGAATGCCTTGCTGAACAACTCGAATGCCTTGTTGAACAAGAAGAATACCTTTTATGCCTTGTTCGCAGAGTTGAATGCCCTTTCGAACAAGTAGATGGCCTTGTTGAACAAGTCGAATGCCCTTTTGAACAAGTAGAATGTCTTGTTCAACAGGTCAATGGCCTTATTTATTAACTAAAATGCCTTGTAGACCAAGTCTTATGCCTTGCTGAACAAGTCGAATGCTTTGTTGACCAAGTAGAATGCCTTGTTGAACAAGTCGAATGCCTTGTTCACCATGTCGAATGCCTTGTTGAACAACTCAAATGCCTTGTTGACCAAGTAATGCCTCATTAAAAAAGTTGAATGACTTGATAACCAAGTCGAATGCCTTGTTTACCAAGTGATGCCTTGTTGACCAAGTAGAATGCTTGTTGAACAAGTCGAACGCCTTGTTGACCAAGTAAAATGCCTCGTTGAACAAGTCGAATGCCTTGTTGAACAAATAGAATGTCTTGTATGCCTTGTTGACCAAGTCGTATGCCCTTTTGAACAAGTACAATACCTTGTTCAACAAGTCAAATGCCTTGTTGATCAACTGAAATGCCTTGATAACCAATTCCAATGCCTTGTTAACCAAGTCGAATGCCTTGTTGACCAAGACATGCCTTGTTGACCAAGTCATGCCTTGTTGAACAAGACATGCCTTGTTGAACAAGTCGAATGCCTTGTTGAACAAGTCTAATGCCTTGTTGAACAAGAAGAATGCCTTGTATGCCTTGTCGACCAAGTCGAATGCCCTTTTCCAGCAAGTAGAATGCCTTGTTGAACAAGTAAAATGCCTGTTGACCAAGTCGAATGCCTTATTGAACAACTCCAATATCTTGTTGACCAAGTAATGCCTTATTAAAAAGGTCGAATGCCTTAATAACCAAGTCGAATGCCTTTTTGACCAAGTCATGCCTTGTTGAACAAGTCAAACGCCTTGTTGACCAAGTAAAATGCCTTGCTGAACAAGTCGAATGCCTCGTAGAACACATAGAATGTCTTGGATGTCTTGTTGACCAAGTCGTATGCCCTTTTGAACAAGTACAATACCTTGTTCAACAAGTCAAATGCCTTGTTGATCAACTGAAATGCCTTGATAACCAATTCCAATGCCTTGTTAACCAAGTCGAATGCCTTGTTGACCAAGACATGCCTTGTTGACCATGTCATGCCTTGTTGAACAAGACATGTCTTGTTGAACAAGTCTAATGCCTTGTTGAACAAGAAGAATGCCTTGTATGCCTTGTCGACCAAGTCGAATGCCCTTTTCCAGCAAGTAGAATGCCTTGTTGAACAAGTAAAATGCCTGTTGACCAAGTCGAATGCCTTATTGAACAACTCCAATATCTTGTTGACCAAGTAATGCCTTATTAAAAAGGTCGAATGCCTTAATAACCAAGTCGAATGCCTTTTTGACCAAGTCATGCATTGTTGACTTAGTAGAATGCCTTGTTGAACAAGTCGAACGCCTTGTTGACCAAGTAAAATGCCTTGCTGAACAAGTCGAATGCCTCGTAGAACACATAGAATGTCTTGGATGTCTTGTTGACCAGGTCGTATGCCCTTTTGAACAAGTACAATACCTTGTTCAACAAGTCAAATGCCTTGTTGATCAACTGAAATGCCTTGTGGACCAAATCAAATGCCTTGTTGAACAAGTCAAATGTCGTTTTCAAAAAGTCATACCTTGTTGACCAAGTAGAATGTCTTGTTAAACAAATCGAATGCCTTGTTAAACAAGTTGAATGCTTTTTTGACCAAGTCATTCCTTATTGACCAAGTAGAAAGCCTTGCTGAACAAGTCGAATGCCTTGTTGACCAAAGAGAATGCCTTGTTGAACAAGTCGAATGCCATGTTGAACATGTCGAATGCCTTGTTGACCAAGTAGAATGCGTTGTTGAACAAGTCGAATGCCTTGTTGACCAAGTAGAATGTCTTGTTGAACAAGTCCAAAGCCTTGTTGAACAAATAAAATGTCTTGTATGCGTTGTTAACCAAGTCGAATGCTCTTTTGAACAAGTAGAATGCCTTGCTCAACAAGTCCAATACCTTGTTGAACAACTAAAATGCCTTGTGGACCAACTCGAATGCCCTTTTGAACAAGTAGAATGCCTTGTTCAACAAGTTGAATGCCTTGTTGACAAAGTAGAATGCCTTGTTAAACAAGTCGTTTGCCTTGTTGACCAAGTAGAACGCCTTGTTCAACCAGGCGAATGCCTTGTTCACCAAGTAGAATGCCTTGCTGAACTACTCGAATGCCTTGTTGAAGAAGAAGAATACCCTGTATGCCTTGTTGACCAAGTCGAATGCCCTTTCGAACAAGTAGATTGCCTTGTTGAACAAGTCGAATGCCCTTTTGAACAAGTAGAATGCTTTGTTCAACAAGTCAAATGCCTTATTGATCAACTAAAATAACTTGTAGACCAACTCCTATGCCTTGTTGAACAAGTCGAATGCGTTGTTAACCAAGTAGAATGCCTTGTTCAACAAGTCAAATGCCTTGTTGGCCAAGGAAAATGCCTGGTTGACCAAGACATGCCTTGTTGAACAAGTCATGCCTTGTTGACCAAGTAGAATGTCGTGTTGAACAAGTCGAACGCCTTGTTGACCAAGTAAAATGTCTTGTTGAACAAGTCGAATGCCTTGTTTAACAACAAATAGAATGTCTTGTTAACCAAGTCGTATACCCTTTTGAACAAGTGCAATACCTTTTTCAACATGTCAAATGCCTTGTTGATCAACTGAAATGCCATGTGGCCCAATTAGATTGCCTTGTTAAAGAAGTCAAATGCCGTTTTGAAGAAGTCGAATACCTTGTTGACCAAGTAGAATATCTTGTTAAATTAGTTGAATTCCATGCTAAACTAGTTGAATGCTTTTTTGACCAAATCATTCCTTATTGACCAAGTAGAATGCCGTGATGAACAAGTCGAATGCCTTGTTGACCAAGTCGAATGCCTTGTTGAACAAGTCGAATGCCTTGTTGAACATGTCGAATGCCTTGTTGACCAAGTACAATGCCGTGTTGAACAAGTCGAATGCCTTGTTGACCAAGTAGAATGTCTTGTGGAACAAGTCCAATTCCGTGTTGAACAAATAAAATGTCTTGTATGCATTGTTAACCAAGTCGAATACCCGTTTGATCAAGTAGAATGCCTTGTTCAACAAGTCGAATGCCTTGTTGAACATGTCGAATGCCTTGTTGACCAAGTACAATGCCGTGTTGAACAAGTCGAATGCCTTGTTGACCAAGTAGAATGTCTTGTTGAAGAAGTCCAATTCCTTGTTGAACAAATAAAATGTCTTGTATGCGTTGTTAACCAAGTCGAATACCCTTTTGATCAAGTAGAATGCCTTGTTCAACAAGTCAAATGCCTTGTTGAACAACTAAAATGCCTTGTGGACCAAGTCGAATACCCTTTTGTACAAGTAGAACGCCTTGTTCAACAAGTTGAATGCCTTGTTGACAAAGTAGAATGCTTTGTTAAACAAGTCGTTTTCCTTGTTGACCAAGTAGAACGCCTTGTTAAACAAGTCGATGCCTTGTTCACCAAGTAGAATGCCTTGCTGAACTACTCGCATGCCTTGTTGAAGAAGAAGAATACCATGTATGCCTTGTTGACCAAGTCGAATGCCTTTTCGAACAAGTAGATTGCCTTGTTGAACAAGTCGAATGCCCTTTTGAACAAGTAGAATACCTTGTTCAACAGGTCAAATGCCTTATTGATCAACTAAAATAACTTGTAGACCAACTCCTATGCCTTGTTGAACAAGTCGAATGCGTTGTTGACAAAGTAGAATGCCTTGTTCAACAAGTCAAATGCCTTGTTGAACAACTAAAATGCCTTGTGGACCAAGTCGAATGGCCTTTTGTACAAGTAGAACGCCTTGTTCAACAAGTTGAATGCCTTGTTGACAAAGTAGAATGCCTTGTTAAACAAGTCGTTTGCCTTGTTGACCAAGTAGAACGCCTTGTTAAACAAGCCGAATGCCTAGTTCACCAAGTAGAATGCCTTGCTGAACTACTCGAATGCCTTGTTGAACAAGAAGAATACCGTGTATGCCTTGTTCACCAAGTCGAATGCCCTTTCGAACAAGTAGA
This sequence comes from Linderniella brevidens, assembly GCA_004919715.1. Lineage (NCBI taxonomy): Eukaryota > Viridiplantae > Streptophyta > Magnoliopsida > Lamiales > Linderniaceae > Linderniella > Linderniella brevidens. The sequence continues at coordinate 152,735 of SWDC01000014.1, forward strand.
TTGCCTTGTTGAACAAGTCGAATCCCCTTTTGAACAAGTAGAATGACTTGTTCAACAAGTCAATTGCCTTATTTATCAACTAAAATGCCTTGTAGACCAAGTCCTATGCCTTGTTAAACAAGTCGAATGCTTTGTTGACCAAATAGAATGCCTTGTTGAACAAGTCAAATGCCTTGTTGACCAAGTAGAATGCCTTGTTGAACAAGTCGAATGCTTTGATAAGAAGAATGTCTTGTATGCCTTGTCGACCAAGTCGAATGCCCTTTTCCAAAAAGTAGAATGCCTAGTTGAACAAGTAAAATGCCTTGTTGACCAAGTCGAATGCCTTATTGAACAAGTCGAATGCCTTGTTCACCATGTCGAATGCCATGTTGAACAACTCAAATGCCTTGTTGACCAAGTCGTATGCCCTTTTGAACAAGTACAATACCTTGTTCAACAAGTCAAATGCCTTGTTGATCAACTGAAATGCCTTGATTAACCAATTCCAATGCCTTGTTAACCAAGTCGAATGCCTTGTTGACCAAGACATGCCTTGTTGACCAAGTCATGCCTTGTTGACCAAGTAGAATGCCGTGTTGAACATGTCGAATGCCTTGTTGACCAAGTACAATGCCGTGTTGAACAAGTGGAATGCCTTGTTGACCAAGTACAATGCCGTGTTGAACAAGTCGAATGCCTTGTTGACCAAGTAGAATGTCTTGTTGAACAAGTCCAATTCCATGTGGAACAAATAAAATGTCTTGTATGCGTTGTTAACCAAGTCGAATACCCTTTTGATCAAGTAGAATGCCTTCTTGAACAACTAAAATGCCTTGTGCACCAAGTCGAATGTCCTATTGTACAAGTAGAACGCCTTGTTCAACAAGTTAAATGCCTTGTAGACAAAGTAGAATGCCTTGTTAAACAAGTCGTTGTCCTTGTTGACCAGGTAGAACGCCTTGTTAAACAAGTCGAATGCCTTGTTCACCAAGTAGAATGCCTTGCTGAACTACTCGAATGCCTTGTTGAAGAAGAAGAATACCCTGTATGCCTTGTGGACGAAGTCGAATGTCCTTTCGAACAAGTAGATTGCCTTGTTGAACAAGTCGAATGCCCTTTTGAACAAGTAGAAAGCCTTGTTCAACAGGTCAAATGCCTTATTGATCAACTAAAATAACTTTTAGACCAACTCCTATGCCTTGTTGAACAAGTCGAATGCGTTGTTGACCAAGTAGAATGCCTTGTTAAACAAGTCAAATGCCTCGTTGACCAAGGCATGCCTTGTTGACCAAGTCATGCCTTGTTGACCAAGTAGAATGTCGTGTTGAACAAGTCGAACGCCTTGTTGACCAAGTAAAATGTCTTGTTGAACAAGTCGAATGCCTTGTTGAACAAATAGAATGTCTTGTTAACCAAGTCGTATACCCTTTTGAACAAGTACAATACCTTGTTCAACAAGTCAAATGCCTTGTTGATCAACTGAAATGCCATGTGGCCCAATTAGATTGCCTTGTTGAAGAAGTCGAATGCCGTTTTGAAGAAGTCGAATGCCTTGTTGACCAAGTAGAATGTCTTGTTAAACTACTCGAATGCCTTGCTAAACACGTTGAATGCTTTTTTGCCCAAATCATTCCTTATTGACCAAGTAGAATTCCTTGATGAACAAGTCGAATGCCTTGTTGACCAAGGAGAATGCCTTGTTGAACAAGTCGAATGCCTTGTTGAACATGTCGAATGCCTTGTTGACCAAGTACAATGCCGTGTTGAACAAGTCGAATGCCTTGTTGACCAAGTAGAATGTCTTGTTGAACAAGTCCAATTCCTTGTTGAACAAATAAAATGTCTTGTATGCGTTGTTAACCAAGTCGAATACCCTTTTGATCAAGTAGAATGCCTTGTTCAACAAGTCGAATGCCTTGTTGAACATGTCGAATGCCTTGTTGACCAAGTACAATGCCGTGTTGAACAAGTCGAATGCCTTGTTGACCAAGTAGAATGCCTTGTTGAACAACGAAAATGCCTTGTGGACCAAGTCGAATGTCCTTTTGTACAAGTAGAACGCCTTGTTCAACAAGTTGAATGCCTTGTTGACAAAGTAGAATGCCTTGTTAAACAAGTCGTTTTCCTTGTTGACCAAGTAGAACGCCTTGTTAAACAAGTCGAATGCCTTGTTCACCAAGTAGAATGCCTTGCTGAACTACCCGAATGCCTTGTTGAAGAAGAAGAATACCCTGTATGCCTTGTTGAACAAGTCGAATGCCCTTTTGAACAAGTAGAATGCCTTGTTCAACAGGTCAAATGCCTTATTGATCAACTAAAATAACTTGTAGACCAACTCCTATGCCTTGTTGATCAAGTCTAATGCGTTGTTGACCAAGTAGAATGCCTTGTTAAACAAGTCAAATGCCTTGTTGGCCAAGGAAAATGCCTCGTTGACAAAGACATGCCTTGTTGACCAAGTAGAATGCCGTGTTGAACAAGTCGAACGCCTTGTTGACCAAGTAAAATGTCTTGTTGAACAAGTCGAATGCCTTGTTGAACAAATAGAATGTCTTGTTAACCAAGTCGTATACCCTTTTGAACAAGTACAATACGTTGTTCAACAAGTCAAATGCCTTGTTGATCAACTGAAATGCCATGTGGCCCAATTAGATTGCCTTGTTGAAGAAGTCGAATGCCGTTTTGAAGAAGTCGAATGCCTTGTTGACCAAGTAGAATGTCTTGTTAAACTAGTCGAATGCCATGCTAAACAAGTTGAATGCTTTTTTGACCAAATCATTCCTTATTGACCAAGTAGAATTCCTTGATGAACAAGTCGAATGCCTTGCTGACCAAGGAGAATGCCTTGTTGAACAAGTCGAATGCCTTGTTGAACATGTCGAATGCCTTGTTGACCAAGTATAATGCCGTGTTGAACAAGTCGAATGCCTTGTTGACCAAGTAGAATGTCTTGTTGAACAAGTCCAATTCCTTGTTGAACAAATAAAATGTCTTGTATGCGTTGTTAACCAAGTCGTATACCCTTTTGATCAAGTAGAATGCCTTGTTCACCAAGTCAAATGCCTTGTTGAACAACTAAAATGCCTTGTGGACCAAGTCGAATGTCCTTTTGTACAAGTAGAATGCCTTGTTCAACAAGTTGAATGCCTTGTTGACAAAGTAGAATGCCTTGTTAAACAAGTCGTTTTCCTTGTTGACAAAGTAGAATGCCTTGTTAAACAAGTCGAATGCCTTGTTCACCAAGTAGAATGCCTTGCTGAACTACCCGAATGCCTTGTTGAAGAAGAAGAATACCCTGTATGCCTTGTTGAACAAGTCGAATGCCCTTTTGAACAAGTAGAATGCCTTGTTCAACAGGTCAAATGCCTTATTGATCAACTAAAATAACTTGTAGACCAACTCCTATGCCTTGTTGAACAAGTCGAATGCGTTGTTGACCAAGTAGAATGCCTTGTTAAACAAGTCAAATGCCTTGTTGGCCAACGAAAATGCCTCGTTGACCAAGACATGCCTTGTTGACCAAGTAGAATGCCATGTTGAACAAGTTGAACGCCTTGTTGACCAAGTAAAATGTCTTGTTGAACAAGTCGAATGCCTTGTTGAACAAATAGAATGTCTTGTTAACCAAGTCGTATACCCTTTTGAACAAGTACAATACGTTGTTCAACAAGTCAAATGCCTTGTTGATCAACTGAAATGCCATGTGGCCCAATTAGATTGCCTTGTTGAAGAAGTCGAATGCCTTGTTGACCAAGTAGAATGTCTTGTTAAACCAGTCGAATGCCATGCTAAACAAGTTGAATGCTTTTTTGACCAAATCATTCCTTATTGACCAAGTAGAATTCCTTGATGAACAAGTCGAATGCCTTGTTGACCAAGGAGAATGCCTTGTTGAACAAGTCGAATGCCTTGTTGAACATGTCGAATGCCTTGTTGACCAAGTACAATGCCGTGTTGAACAAGTCGAATGCCTTGTTGACCAAGTAGAATGTCTTGTTGAACAAGTCCAATTCCTTGTTGAACAAATAAAATGTCTTGTATGCGTTGTTAACCAAGTCGTATACCCTTTTGATCAAGTAGAATGCCTTCTTCACCAAGTCAAATGCCTTGTTGAACAACTAAAATGCCTTGTGGACCAAGTCGAATGTCCTTTTGTACAAGTAGAATGCCAAGTTCAACAAGTTGAATGCCTTGTTGACAAAGTAGAATGCCTTGTTAAACAAGTCGTTTTCCTTGTTGAGCAAGTAGAACGCCTTGTTAAACAAGTCGAATGCCTTGTTCACCAAGTAGAATGCCTTGCTGAACTACTCGGATTCCTTGTTGAAGAAGAAGAATACCCTGTATGCCTTGTTGACCAAGTCGAATGCCCTTTCGATCAAGTAGATTGCCTTGTTGAACAAGTCGAATGCCCTTTTGAACTAGTAGAATGTTTTGTTTAACGAGTCAAATGCCTTATTGATCAACTAAAATAACTTGTAGACCAACTCCTATGCCTTGTTGAACAAGTCGAATGCGTTGTTGACCAAGTAGAATGCCTTGTTAAACAAGTCAAATGCCTTGTTGGCCAAGCAAAATGCCTGGTTGACCAAGACATGCCTTGTTGACCAAGTCATGCCTTGTTGACCAAGTAGAATGCCGTGTTGAACAAGTCGAACGCCTTGTTGACCAAGTAAAATGTCTTGTTGAACAAGTCGAATGCCTTTTTGAACAAATAGAATGTCTTGTTAACCAAATCGTACACCCTTTTGAACAAGTACAATACCTTGTTCAACAATTCAAATGCCTTGTTGATCAACTGAAATGCCATGTGGCCCAATTAGATTGCCTTGTTGAAGAAGTCGAATGCCGTTTTGAAGAAGTCGAATGCCTTGTTGACCAAGTAGAATGTCTTGTTAAACTAGTTGAATGCCATGCTAAACAAGTTGAATGCTTTTTTCACCAAATCATTCCTTATTGACCAAGTAGAATTCCTTGATGAACAAGTCGAATGCCTTGTTGACCAAGGAGAATGCCTTGTTGAACAAGTCGAATGTCCTTTTGAACAACTAGAATGCCTTATTAAACAAGTTGAATGCATTGTTGACCAAGTAAAACGCCTTGTTTAACAAGTTGAATGCCTTGTTCACAAAGTATAATGCCTTGCTGAACAACTCGAATGCCTTGTTGAACAAGAAGAATACCTTGTATGCCTTCTTCACCAAGTCGAATGCCCTTTCGAACAAGTAGATTGCCTTGTTGAACAAGTCGAATCCCCTTTTGAACAAGTAGAATGACTTGTTCAACAAGTCAATTGCCTTATTTATCAACTAAAATGCCTTGTTGACCAAGTCCTATGCCTTGTTAAACAACTCGAATGCTTTGTTGACCAAATAGAATGCCTTGTTGAACAAGTCAAATGCCTTGTTGACCAAGTAGAATGCCTTTTTGAACAAGTCGAATGCTTTGATAAGAAGAATGTCTTGTATGCCTTGTCGACCAAGTCGAATGCCCTTTTCCAACAAGTAGAATGCCTAGTTGAACAAGTAAAATGCCTTGTTGACCAAGTCGAATGCCTTATTGAACAAGTCGAATGCCTTGTTCACCATGTCGAATGCCATGTTGAACAACTCAAATGCCTTGTTGACCAAGTCGTATGCCCTTTTGAACAAGTACAATACCTTGTTCAACACGTCAAATGCCTTGTAGATCAACTGAAATGCCTTGATAACCAATTCCAATGCGTTGTTAACCAAGTCGAATGCCTTGTTGACCAAGACATGCCTTGTTGACCAAGTCATGCCTTGTTGACCAAGTAGAATGCCGTGTTGAACAAGTCGAACGCCTTGTTGACCAAGTAAAATGTCTTGTTGAACAAGTCGAATGCCTTGTTGAACAAATAGAATGTCTTGTTCACCAAGTCGTATACCCTTTTGAACAAGTACAATACCTTGTTCAACAAGTCAAATGCCTTGTTCAACTGAAATGCCATGTCGCCCAATTAGATTGCCTTGTTGAAGAAGTCGAATGCCGTTTTGAAGAAGTCGAATGCCTTGTTGACCAAGTAGAATGTCTTGTTAAACTAGTCGAATGCCTTGCTAAACAAGTTGAATGCTTTTTTGACCAAATCATTCCTTATTGACCATGTAGAATGCCTTGATGAACAAGTCGAATACCTTGTTGAACATGTCGAATGCCTTGTTGACCAAGTACAATGCCGTGTTGAACAAGTCGAATGCCTTGTTGATCAAGTAGAATGTCTTGTTGAACAAGTCCAATTCCTTGTTGAACAAATAAAATGTCTTGTATGCGTTGTTAACCAAGTCGAAAACTCTTTTGATCAAGTAGAATGCCTTGTTCAACAAGTCAAATGCCTTGTTGAACAACTAAAATGCCTTGTGGACCAAGTCGAATGTCCTTTTGTACAAGTAGAACGCATTGTTCAACAAGTTGAATGCCTTGTTGACAAAGTAGAAAGCCTTGTTAAACAAGTCGTTTTCCTTGTTGACCAAGATGAATGCCTTGTTGAACATGTCGAATGCCTTGTTCACCAAGTAGAATGCCTTGCTGAACTACTCGAATGCCTTGTTGAAGAAGAAGAATACCCTGTATGCCTTGTTGACCAAGTCGAATGCCCTTTCGAACAAGTAGATTGCCTTGTTGAACAAGTCGAATGCCCTTGTGAACAAGTAGAATGCCTTGTTCAACAAGTCAAATTCCTTAATGATCAACTAAAATAACTTGTAGACCAACTCCTATGCCTTGTTGAACAAGTCGAATGCGTTGTTGACCAAGTAGAAGCCTTGTTGAACAAGTCAAATGCCTTGTTGGCCAAGGAGAATGCCTTGTTGAACAAGTCAAATGCCATTTTGAACAAGAAGAATGCCTTGTATGCCGTATCGACCAAGTGGAATGCCCTTTTCCAACAAGTAGAATGCCTTGTTAAATGCCTTGTTGACCAAGTCGAATGTCTTATTGAACAAGTCATATGCCTTATTCAACAACTCAAATGCCTTGTTGACCACGTAATGCCTTATTAAAAAGGTCGAATGCCTTTATAACCAAGTCGAATGCCTTTTTGACCAAGTCATGCCTTGTTGACTTAGTAGAATGCCTTGTTGAACAAGTCGAACACCTTGTTGACCAAGTAAAATGCCTTGCTGAACAAGTCAAATGCCTCGTTCAACACATAGAATGTCTTGTATGCCTTGTTGACCAAGTCATATGCCCTTTTGAACAGGTACAATACCTTGTTCAACAAGTCAAATGCCGTGTTGATCAACTGAAATGCCTTGTGGACCAAATCGAATGCCTTGTTGAACAATTCGAATGCCGTTTTGAATAAGTCGTGCCTTGTTGACCAAGTAGAATGTCTTGTTAAAAAGGTCGAATGCCTTGTTAAACAAGTTGAATGCTTTTTTGACCAAGTCATTCCTTATTGACCAAGTAGAAAGCCTTGTTGACATGTCGAATGCCTTGTTGACCAAGAAGAATGCCTTGTTGAACATGTCGAATGCCTTGTTCACCAAGTAGAATGCCTTGCTGAACTACTCGAATGCCTTGTTGAAGAAGAAGAATACCCTGTATGCCTTGTTGACCAAGTCGAATGCCCTTTCGAACAAGTCGAATGCCCTTTCGAACAAGTAGATTGCCTTGTTGAACAAGTCGAATGCCCTTGTGAACAAGTAGAATGCCTTAATGATCAACTAAAATAACTTGTAGACCAACTCCTATGCCTTGTTGAACAAGTCGAATGCGTTGTTGACCAAGTAGAATGCCTTGTTGAACAAGTCAAATGCCTTGTTGGCCAAGGAGAATGCCTTGTTGAACAAGTCAAATGCCATTTTGAACAAGAAGAATGCCTTGTATGCCGTATCGACCAAGTGGAATGCCCTTTTCCAACAAGTAGAATGCCTTGTTAAATGCCTTGTTGACCAAGTCGAATGTCTTATTGAACAAGTCATATGCCTTATTCAACAACTCAAATGCCTTGTTGACCATGTAATGCCTTATGAAAAAGGTCGAATGCCTTTACAACCAAGTCGAACGCCTTTTTGACCAAGTCATGCCTTGTTGACTTAGTAGAATGCCTTGTTGAACAAGTCGAACACCTTGTTGACCAAGTAAAATGCCTTGCTGAACAAGTCAAATGCCTCGTTCAACACATAGAATGTCTTGTATGCCTTGTTGACCAAGTCATATGCCCTTTTGAACATGTACAATACCTTGTTCAACAAGTCAAATGCCGTGTTGATCAACTGAAATGCCTTGTGGACCAAATCGAATGCCTTGTTGAACAAGTCGAATGCCGTTTTGAAGAAGTCGTGCCTTGTTGACCAAGTAGAATGTCTTGTTAAACAAGTCGAATGCCTTGTTAAACAAGTTGAATGCTTTTTTGACCAAGTCATTCCTTATTGACCAAGTAGAAAGCCTTGTTGACATGTCGAATGCCTTGTTGACCAAGAAGAATGCCTTGTTGAACATGTCGAATGCCTTGTTCACCAAGTACAATGCCTAGTTGAAGGAGTCGAATGCCTTTTTGACCAAGTAGAATGTCTTGTTGAACAACTCTAGTGCCTTGTTGAACAAATAAAATGTCTTGTATGCGTTGTTAACCAAGTCGAATGCTCTTATGAACAAGTAGAATGTCTTGCTCAACAAGTCCAATGCCTTGTTGAACAACTAAAATGCCTGTGGACCAGGTCGAATGTCCTTTTGAACAAGTAGAATGGCTTGTTCAACAAGTCAAATGCCTTGTTGAACAACTAAAATGCCTTGTGAACCACGTCCTATGCCTAGTTGACCAAGTCGAATGTCCTTTTGAACAACTAGAATGCCTTATTAAACAAGTTGAATGCCTTGTTGACCAAGTAAAATGCCTTGTTTAACAAGTTGAATGCCTTGTTCACAAAGTAGAATGCCTTGCTGAACAACTCGAATGCCTTGTTGAACAAGAAGAATACCTTGTATGCCTTGTTCACCAAGTCGAATGCCCTTTCGAACAAGTAGATTGCCTTGTTGAAAAAGTCGAATCCCCTTTTGAACAAGTAGAATGACTTGTTCAACAAGTCAATTGCCTTATTTATCAACTAAAATGCCTTGTAGACCAAGTCCTATGCCTTGTTAAACAAGTCGAATGCTTTGTTGACCAAATAGAATGCCTTGTTGAACAAGTCAAATGCCTTGTTGACCAAGTAGAATGCGTTGTTGAACAAGTCGAATGCTTTGATAAGAAGAATGCCTTGTATGCCTTGTCGACCAAGTCGAATGCCCTTTTCCAACAAGTAGAATGCCTAGTTGAACAAGTAAAATGCCTTGTTGAACAAGTCGAATGCCTTATTGAACAAGTCGAATGCCTTGTTCACCATGTCGAATGCCATGTTGAACAACTCAAATGCCTTGTTGACCAAGTAATGGCTCATTAAAAAAGTCGAATGCCTTGATAACCAAGTCGAATGCCTTGTTTACCAAGTGATGCCTTGTTGACCAAGTAGAACGCCTTGTTGAACAACTCGAATGCCTTGTTGACTAAGAAGAATGCCTCGTTGAAAAAGTAGAATGCCTTGTTGAACATGTCGAAGCCTTGTTGACCAAGTAGAATGCCTTGTTGAAGGAGTCGAATGCCTTTTTTACCAAGTAGAATGTCTTGTTGAACAAGTCCAATGCCTTGTTGAACAAATAAAATGTATTGTATGCGTTGTTAACCAAGTCGAATACCCTTTTGAACAAGTAGAATGCCTTGTTCAACAATTCAAATGCCTTGTTGAACAACTAAAATGCCTTGTGGACCAAGTCGAATGTCCTTTTGAACAAGTAGAATGCCTTATTCAACAAGTTGAATGCCTTGTTGACCTCGAATGCCCTTTTGAACAAGTATAATGCCTTGTTCAACAAGTCAAATGCTTTGTTGAACAACTAAAATGCCTTGTGGACCAAGTCGAATGTCCTTTTGAACAAGTAGAATGCCTTGTTGACCAAGTAGATCGCCTTGTTAAACAAGTCGAATGCCTTGTTGGCCAAGTAGAACGCCTTGTTAAACAAGTCGAATGCCTTGTTCCCCAAGTAGAATGCCTTGCTGAACAACTCGACTGCCTTGTTGAACAAGAAGAATACCTTGTATCCCTTGTTCACCAATTCGAATGCCCTTTCGAACAAGTAGATTGCCTTGTTGGACAAGTCGAATGTCGTTTTAAACAAGTAGAATGACTTGTTCAACTAGTCAAATGCCTTATTGATCAACTAAAATGCCTTGTAGACCAAGTCCTATTCCTTTTTGAACAAGTGAAATGCCTTGTTGACAAAGTAGAATGCCTTGTTGAACAAGTCAATAGCCTTGTTGACCAAGGAGAATGCCTTGTTGAACAAGTCAAATTCCTTGTTGACCAAGTCAAATGCCTTCTTGAACAAGTAAAATGCCTTGTTCAACAAGTTGAATGCCTTGTTGACCAAGTAGAACGCCTTGTTAAACAAGTCGAATGCCTTGTTGGCCAAGTAGAACGCCTTGTTAAACAAGTTGAATGCCTTGTTCACCAAGTAGAATGCCTTGCTGAACAACTCAAATGCCTTGTTGACCAAGTAATGCCTTATTAAAAAAGTTGAATGCCTTGATAACCAAGTCGAATGCCTTGTTTACCAAGTGATGCCTTGTTGACCAAGTCGAATGCCTTGTTGAACAACTCAAATGCCTTGTTGACCAAATAATGCCTTATTAAAAGACTTGAATGCCTTGATAACCAAGTCGAATGCCTTGTTTACCAAGTGATGCCTTGTTGACCAAGTAGAATGCCTTGTTGAACAAGTCGAACGCCTTGTTGACCATGCAAAATGCCCTGTTGAACAAGTCGAATGCCTTGTTGAACAAATAGAATGTCTTGTATGCCTTGTTGACCAAGTCGTATGCCGTTATGAACAAGTACAATACCTTGTTCAATAAGTCAAATGCCTTGTTGATCAACTGAAATGCCTTGATAACCAAGTCGAATGCCTTGTTAACCAAGTCGAATACCTTGTTGACCAAGACATGCCTTGTTCAGCAAGTCATGCCTTGTTGACCAAGTAGAATGCCGTGTTGAACAAGTGGAACGCCTTGTTGACCAAGTAAAATGCCGTGTTGAACAAGTCGAACGCCTTGTTGATCAAGTAAAATGCCTTGTTGAACAAGTCGAATGCCTTGTTGAACAAATAGAATGTCTTGTATGCCTTGTTAACCAAGTCGTATACCCTTTTGAACAAGTACAATACCTTGTTCAACAAGTCAAATGCCTTGTTGATCAACTGAAATGCCATGTGCCCCAATTAGATTGCCTTGTTGAACAAGTCGAATGTCGTTTTGAAGAAGTCGTGCCTTGTTGACCAAGTAGAATGTCTTGTTAAAGTCGAATATCATTTTGAAAAAGTCGAATGCCTTGTTAAACAAGTCGAATGCCTTGTTAAACAAGTTGAATGCTTTTTTGACCAAGTCATTCCTTATTGACCAAGTAGAATACCTTGTTGAACAAGTCGAATGCCTTGTTGACTGAAAAAGTAGAATGCCTTGTTGAACATGTCGAATGCCTTGTTGACCAAGTAGAATGCTTTGTTGAAGGAGTCGAATGCCTTTTTGACCAAGAAAAATGTCTTGTTGAACAAGTCCAATGCCTTGTTGAACTAATAAAATATCTTGTATAGTCGAATGCCCTTTTGAACAAGTAGAATGCCTTTTTCAACAAGTCAAATGCCTTTTGAACAACTAAAATGCCTTGTGGACCAAGTCGAATGTCCCTTTGAACAAGTAGAATGCCTTGTTTAACAAGTTGAATGCCTTGTTGACCTCGAATGCCCTTTTGAACAAGTAGAATGCCTTGTTCAACAAGTCAAATGCCTTGTTGAACAACTAAAATGCCTTGTGGACCAAGTCGAATGTCCTTTTGAACAAGTAGAATGCCTTGTTAAACAAGTTGAATGCCCTTTTAAACAAGTAGAATGCCTTGTTCAACAAGTCAAATGCCTTATTGATCAACTAAAATGCCTTGTAGACCAAGTCCTATTCCTTTTTGAACAAGTGGAATGCCTTGTTGACAACGTAGAATGCCTTGTTGAACAAGTCAATAGCCTTGTTGACCGAGGAGAATGCCTTGTTAAACAAGTCAAATTCCTTGTTGACCAAGTCGAATGCCCTTTCCAACAAGTAGAATGCCTTGTTGAAGAAGTAAAATGCATTGTTGACCAAGTCGAATGCCTTATTGAACAAGTAAAATGCCTTGTTTAACAAGTTGAATGCCTTTTTGACCAAGTAGAACGCCTTGTTAAACAAGTCGAATGCCTTGTTGGCCAAGTAGAACGCCTTGTTAAACAAGTCGAATGCCATGTTCACCAAGTAGAATGCCTTGCTGAACAACTCGAATGCCTTGTTGAACAAGAAGAATACCTTGTATGCCTTTTTCACCAATTTGAATGCCCTTTCGAAAAAGTAGATTGCCTTGTTGAACAAGTCGAATGCCCTTTTAAACAAGTAGAATGCCTTGTTCAACAAGTCAAATGCCTTATTGATAAACTAAAATGCCTGGTGGACCAAGTCCTATGCCTTATTGAACAAGTCGAATGCCTTGTTGAACAAGTCGAATGTCTTGTTGAAGAAGTGGAATGCCTTGTTGACCAAGTTGAATGCCTTAATAAAAAAGTCGAATGTCTTTTTGACCAAGTAGAATGCCTTGTTCAAAAAGTCGAATGCCTTGTTAACCAAGTAGAATGCCTTGCCGATCAAGTCGAATGCCTTGTTGAACAAGAAGAATGTCTTTTATGCCTTGTTGACCAAGTTGAATGCCCTTTCGAACAACTAGAATGCCTTGTTGAACAAGTCGAATGAATTGTTGAAGAAGTCGAATGCACTTTTGACCAAATCCAATGTCTTGTTTACCGAGTAATGCCTTGTTGAACAAGTCAAATGCCTTGTTGATCAAGTCATGCATTGTTGACAAAGTAGAATGCCTTGTTGAACAAATCGAATGCCTTGTTGACCATGTAATGCCTTATTGAACAAGTCGAATGCATTGTTTGCAAAGTAATGCCTTGTTGAACAAGGTGAATGCCTTGTTGAACAAGTCGAGTGCCTTGTTGAACAAGTCGAATGCCTTGTTGACCAAGTAGAATGCCTTTTTGAACAAGTCGATGCCTTGTTAAAGAAGTCGAATGCCTTCTTGACCATGTAGAATGTCTTATTAAACAAGTCGAATGCCTTTTTGACCAAGTCATTCGTTGTTGACCAAGTAGAACACCTTGTTAAGCAAGTCGAATGCCTTGTTGGCCAAGTAGAACGCCTTGTTAAACAAGTTGAATGCCTTGTTCACCAAGTCGAATGCCTTGTTGAACAACTGGAATGCCTTGTTGAACAAGAAGAATACCTTGTATGCCTGGTTCACCAATTCGAATGCCCTTTCGAACAAGTTGATTGCCTTGTTGAACAAGTCGAATGCCCTTTTAAACTAGTAGAATGCCTTGTTCAACAAGTCAAATGCCTTATTGATCAACTAAAATGCCTTGTAGACCAAGCCCTATTCCTTGTTGAACAAGTTGAATGCCTTGTTGACCAAGTAGAATGCCTTGTTGAACAAGTCAATAGCCTTGTTGACCAAGGACAATGCCTTGTTGAACAAGTCAAATGCCTTGTTGACCAAGTCGAATGCCCTTTCCAACAAGTAGAATGCCTTCTTGAACAAGTAAAATGCCTTGTTAACCAAGTCGAATGCCTTTTTGAGCAAGTACAATACCTTTTTTTTTTTTTTTTGGGAAAAGGTCATTAAAATAAAATGTGGAAAGATACAATGTTCAGCAGCAATAAGCTGCACCGCTCGGTAACATGCTACCTATAAACAACGCAAGCAATCCAATCGAGCAAGCAAACATCAAAAGCAAGCAAGCAGACTGTAAGCAAGTGACTATGTGCTCGGCCACGCAATGCGCCAAATACGTCGAAGCGCACAAGACTATAGCTGATACTTCCCTCCAAGGGTAGAGAGCCGTATACAGAGTGTAGTCTCGACGTCCACAACGATATGAGTAGGAGGTCTTCGTCTTCCTTCCCGCCATCGTCGGTTGCGCTCGGCCCATAGGTGATAGACAAGCGATGCAAGCGCATGTCGGGGCCCCATCCATGCGAGGTGCTTGCCCCGCCACCTTTGAGCAGCCCAGTGAACCCCTTCGATCCAGTCCGTGTAAGGCCATCCAAAACGTAACTTTCCATGCAAAGACTGTAGGCAATGTCTGGAAAATGAACACTCAAAGAAAAGATGCCGTGTTGTCTCTATAGCATGGCCATCATCACACAAGAGGCAAGCTGAACTTCCTGCTGCCGCGGCCACCCATGGCTTGTCCCTCGTCGCCAGGCGTTCCCTAATCGCCAGCCATAGAATGACTTCATGCCGTGGTATCGAGATAGGGCCTCCGAACAGGTTGGTCCAGAATGCAGGCGGAGAATGTTGGCGTATGCAATTTCTCGCGGAGTGAGTAGAGAAGACGCCATTGGGAGTCCCCCGCCATCGAATCGTGTCCATCTCACCGTGTTGAATGGGAGGTAGGAGACCAGCAAAATCCATGAACTCCACCGTTGTCTGTCCTGGCCAATGCCATCCCGACTCATCAATCACCGCGCTCAATCGTGAATCAAGTGGGAGGCCCATAACAGATGGACCACGCGGGTACCGTTCCACCAGCGGAATCGTGAGTAGCCATGGGTCAGTCCAGAGGCGTGTATTCGCTCCATTCCTAATGCGGAACTCTAGAAGTGGCCGGATGATGGGTCTGAGCTTGAGGAGCTTCTTCCAGCTCCATGAGGTATTAGCCGTGGATCTGATGGTCCAGAAGGATGTGTTGTGCAGCCGCGTCCGTCGTATCCATGTGGCCCATATCGAAGACTCATCTCCCCTGAGAATGTTCCAAATAAGACGCATCATCAGCGCCTAACAAGTACAATACCTTGTTCAACAAGTCAAATGCCTTGTCCATCAACTAAAATGCCTTGTAGACAAAGTCCTATGTCTTATTGAACAAGTCGAATGCCATGTTGACCAAGTAGAACGCCTTGTTGAACAAGTCAAATGCCTTGTTGAAGAAGTCGAATGCACTTTTGACCAAATTGAATGCCTTGTTTACCAAGTAATGCTTTGTTGAACAAGTCAAATGCCTTGTTGACCAAGTCATGCCTTGTTGACAAAGTAGAATGCCTTGTTGAACAAATCGAATGCCTTGTTGACCAGTAATGCCTTATTGAACAAGTCGAATGCATTGTTGGCAAAGTAATGCTTTGTTGAACAAGGTGAATGCCTTGTTCAACAAGTCGAGTGCCGTGTTGAACAAGTCGAATGCCTTGTTAACCAAGTATAATGCCTTTTTGATCAAGTCGAATGCCTTGTTAAAGAAGTCGAATGCCTTCTTGATCAAGTAGAATGCCTTATTAAACAAGTCGAATGCCATTTTGACCAAGTCTTTCTTTGTTGACCAAGTTGAATGCCTTGTTGACCAAGTAGAACACCTTGTTAAACAAGACGAATGCCTTGTTGGCCAAGTAGAACGCCTTGTTAAACAAGTTGAATGCCTTGTTCACCAAGAAGAATGTCTTGCTGAACAACTCGAATGCCTTGTTGAACAAGAAGAATACCTTGTATGCCTGGTTCACCAATTCGAATGCCCTTTCAAACAAGTAGATTGCATTGTTGAACAAGTCGAATGCCCTTTTAAACAAGTAGAATGCCTTGTTCAACAAGTAAAATGCCTTATCGATCAACTAAAATGCCTTGTAGACCAAGTAGATGTTGGGAAAGGTACCCGGTTTGTACCCGAGACGCAATGCCCCGGCATACGGTGCGGAATAAAATTTTTTCTGGGTTCCTTCGCAGCTCGGATAGAAAACTCTAATCACGTTGACACGTAATAGGGCGGGTCATACCCGTGAGAGATTACCTTTGAAGCGAGTGGCAGCTTCTCGTCGATTGCGTCGTTGGCCACGGTCGTGTTGGGTATCGTCTAGATCGTCACGCCGACCTCGCAGTGTACCACGGTTTCGATTCTCCGAAGATGGCTAGAGAGAATTGATCCGTCACTCGGGAGAGTGGTTTGCGTTTGTGTGTTCGTGTTTCGATTCTCGGGTCGATAAATTTCGCGTTGATTCTCTTCCCGTGTATTTTTCTTTGACGAGGGTCTCACCCTTATTTATAGTAGGGGAGGACGAAATTTTCAGCCCTAAACAAGACTAAAATCTCGAAATATTTGTTCCTAAATATGAGACATATTCTTGCCAAAATATCTCTCCTAATTGAATTCCAAATTTCAATTAAAGGAACATACTATAAATAGAAAACTAACTAAGATATTAAAATATCTTCAAATATGGTAAATAAATTTCGAAATTTATATAAAATATAAATTCGAATTTTAGTTTTAATAAATAATATTCCAAATATTTTTATTACCATATTTGTAAATTACGAAAATACCCTTTAAGGCATTTTTCGAATTTCTCGGCTTAGGATTGAATTCCAATTCTTCCCTCAAGTCTTTCTAAGCACTTAGCCAAGCCTAAGTCTTAAAGTTAGTTTCATATGAAGTCTGATTTCGGTCCACTTAATGACCCCGAGGCCCAATAAGGCGTGGCATAACGACCCGAGGTCCGTTAAGGCCCAAAACACAATCTCTCCTTCTCGGTACACATTGATGATCCTTTTTAAGCCCGAATCTCTAGGTTCGACTCAATCGGCAAGGGAGGAATCCAAGAGTCCGGTAGGTGCCTAGCCAATCCCGCAGTACCGGACAGATCCCGACTTGAGCACGAATTTCGAACTAGTCTCATTCCAGAACCTAACTATAGATTATAGTACTACGTACAAACCCTTCAGCTGTGTCCCGATCGAGTGAGAGCCATGGTATTTGTCAAACTCACTAAACTCGATACTATGATAAAATGACACGAAGCAAATTACCAAACTACCCTCCATGTCTAACATGAGTTAGTTTAATACCTTGGCCAAGGATTTTGTAATTTTCCGTCGTCATTCTCATAGGA
This sequence comes from Linderniella brevidens, assembly GCA_004919715.1. NCBI lineage: Eukaryota > Viridiplantae > Streptophyta > Magnoliopsida > Lamiales > Linderniaceae > Linderniella > Linderniella brevidens. The sequence continues at coordinate 169,725 of SWDC01000014.1, forward strand.
CACTTGTCTCGATTACTTGCGAGACTGTGAATCCGTACTCGGTGGTCTAAGCCCGGCAATCACAAATATCCATCAAGACCGCATCTGTCCCGCTCACCCATGCAATAGCAAATCGGATCTAGCGAAACCAGTGATAGTCAAGACTTCAAAGTCAACTCCGTCAAAGCCCCTTTCGGTCTAAGGTTCAAGCAGACTACTATAGTTTTTGTCGTCGATCATTGACACTCCTTGAGTAATAAGCCATGTTTGATCGTACGACCTGCGAGTCAGTGTCCATGAAACGATTCAATCGCTTGATTCGACTCGTATCACAAGTCATGACTTCCGCTTCCAAGCGGTATATCGGCACACGATAAGTCATCTACAAATAAGCCATGATTGGTTTTCCAGCACCCAACTGAAACCTAAGGCTTATGGACATTTTATGTTCGAGGTTAAGAGTCCACTGGTGCCTTCCTCTCTCGTACCCATCGAGAACAGTGACTCAACTCGACACATTTGGATTTCTTCATTTATTGCTTTACCCGATGCTAAGTAAAGAACTCATATAACCAATAAACGAATAATGCCTTTATTAATACGCAAAACAATGTTTGATTACATTGACAATCGAATGATAAATAAGCTAATGCCCTATACATATCCAATCCTCGTATAGCATTCGAGGGCATATCCCTAACAATCTCCCACTTGCACTCAATGACATGCGCTGTTGTATCTAATACCCATCTTCTCGAGATGTTTGTTCAGCACTGCCTGAGATAAAGGCTTGGTGAATGGGTCGGCCACGTTGTCCGCAGTCGCAATCTTCTGGACGGCTATGTAGCCACTCTCAACGAATCCACATAACACGTGGTATTTTCTTTCTATGTGTTTGGATTTACTGTGAGATCTTGGTTCCTTCGCTTGCGCGATTGCACCACTATTGTCGCACCACAGTGGCAGTGGTTTTTCGGCAATCGAAACCACTTTCAGTTCTTCCAAGAACTTTCTCATCCAAACTCCTTCTTTAGCTGCCTCTGAGGCGGCTATGTACTCAGCATCGCAGGTGGAATCAGCAGTTGTGCTCTGCTTGGAACTTCTCCAAGATACCGCTCCACCGTTGAGTGTAAAGACGAAACCTGAAGTGGATTTTCGGTCGTCCACGTCTGACTGGAAATCCAAATCCGTATATCCTTCCACTTCTAATTCTCCATTTCCATAGACCAGCATCATATCCCTTGTTCTTCTAAGATACTTGAGGATATTCTTGACTGCTGTCCAGCGTTCTTTACCCGGGTTGGCTTGAAATCGACTGACTACGCTCACAGCGTATGCTATGTCCGGTCGCGTGCAAAGCATCGCGTACATCAAGCTACCCACTGCGGATGCATAGGGGATTCCATTCATTTCTTTTCTATCTGCCTCACTTTGAGGACACATAGCTTTGGAGAGATGTATCCCATGCCCCATAGGTAAGAACCCTTTCTTAGAATTGTCCATGTTATATCGTTTCAGGACCTTTTCTAAGTATAGGGCTTGGGAGAGCCCTAACATCTTATTCGTTCTATCCCTATAGACACGAATTCCTAGGATGTAGGTCGCTTCTCCCAAGTCTTTCATGGAGAATTCGGTCGAAAGCCATGCTTTCACCATCGAGAGCATCCCAATATCGTTTCCTATCAAAAGGATGTCATCGACGTACAATACGAGGAACGATATCTTGCTCCCACTGCTTTTTCTGTAGACGCATGGTTCATCTTCGTTCTTTATGAATCTGTAGCTCTTAACTACTTCATCAAACCGAAGATTCCAGCTCCTAGAGGCTTGTTTAAGTCCGTAAATTGACTTATTCAATTTGCATACTTTATGAGCATCCTTTTGTGATGTAAAACCCTTTGGCTGTTCCATATATATTTTCTACTTGAGGTATCCATTTAGGAACGCGGTTTTCACATCCATCTGCCAGATCTCATAATCGTTATACACTGCTATCGCAAGTAATATCCGAATGGACTTCATCATCGCAACGGGAGAAAAGGTTTCCTCATAGTCAATTCCTTCTTTTTGACTATAACCTTTCGCTACAAGCCTAGCTTTGTATGTATCCACCAGTCCGTCTGATCCAATCTTTTTCTTGAAGATCCACTTACACCCAATGGGTCTAAAACCATCCGGGGAGATCAACAAGTGTCCAGACCTGATTTTCGTGCATTGAATCCATTTCGACTTGCATAGCTTCAAGCCATCTTACGGAGTCTATATCCGTCATTGCCTGGTCATAGGTAGCGGGGTCGTCCCCGACGTTACCCCCCGTCGCAGCATCCCCGTGCTCGACGTGTACCATTCCATATCTCTCAGGCTGGCGAGATACTCTACCAGACCTGCGCAACTCTGATTGCGTCTTGGACTGCTCTACGGTGTTTTCTAACACTGGAGTTTGTGAAATCGTTTCTGTCGTTTCTCCAAGAGTTACTTCACGACCCACTCCACCTTCTCGAACGAACTCTTCTTCGAGAAAGTGAGCCTGAAGGGCTACAACGATTTCTGATCGTCGTGGAAGTAAAATTGGTATCCCATGGAATCCTCAGCATACCCGACAGAACGTCCTTTCACAGCTCTCGATTCCAATTTTTCTGTCTTGAGCTTTTTCACAAAAGCGGGGCAACCCCATATTCTTATGTGGTTCAAGCTCGGATTTCTACCAGTCCATATTTCATAAGGGATCTGGTCGACAGAACTAGAAGGGATTCGGTTTAAAACGTACGTTGCGGTTAATAACGCATGACCCCACAGCGACAGTGGCGTCTGTTTAACTTAGCATTGATCGAACCTTGTCCAACAGCGTTCGATTTCTGCGTTCGGACACACCATTTCATTGTGGTGTTCCCGGCGGTGTCATCTGTGAAATGATCCCGTTCTCTTTCAAGAACTCGTCAAACTCGAGACTCATGTACTCGCCACCTCGATCAGATCGAATGGCCTTTATATGATTCCCTGTTTGTTTTTCTACTAAAGCCTTATATTCCTTGAACTTATCAAGGGCTTCAGACTTGTATCTCATAAGATATACCTTCCCAAATCTTGAATGATCGTCGGTGAAGGTAATAAACTAGTGGAAATTACCTCGAGCCGCTTCCCCGAATGGCCCACAAACGTCTGTATGAATCAAAGTGAGAAGTTCTGTGGCTTTTTGGAAAGTCCCGGTAAAGGGAGACTTAGTCATCTTTCCAAGGATACACGAGTCGCAAGTCGGATAAGGGTCCGAACCCAACGGCTTAATCATGCCATTTTTCTCCAACTCACGAATTTTTTGATCTCCTGCATGACCAAGTCGAAGATGCCACAATTGTCTCATATTGGTCTCTAATTTTCGTTTGTTGGTAATTGTGTTCACAGATTCAGTTTTATCTTTGACATTTAGATAATATAATCCGTTAAGTAAAGTTGCACTTCCGACGCATTTATTTCCAAAATAAATATCGCAAATATTATTACTAAAGCGGAACTCATATCCGTTTCCGCTCAAAACGGGAATAGAAATAATATTCTTAAGCCCTCTGGGCAATACTAAACAATCAGAAAGCAATAACTTATGTCTAAACAGGGTAGACCACAGATGGGCAATGGGGGATATTATTACTAAGTATAAGCTGTTGATTATCGGGCTGTACGAGACACGGGTCTCCGAGCAGAATGCGGCTGCCCTTTCACATTCTACCAGGGCTTGGAGTTGGTTCTTTGAATACGATAATGGGCCGGCATCTCGTATCTGGGTGGGCTGGGATGCCCGCCTAGTTACTGTCACAATTCTTGCGTACACCACTCAGACCATTCACTGTAAGGCGACGATCCTTGCGGAGCGTGAGGATTTCTTCATCACATTCGCATACGGTCATAATCAGAGGGTGTCCCGACGCGACCTTTGGACGGATCTCATCGAGACCTCACAGCTGCACGCAAACTCACCATGGCTTGTTATGGGGGATTTCAACGCGATCATGGCAAACACGGACGCGCGGGGAGGATCGGCCACGGGGGGCTGTCCGGAGATGATTGCATGCATGACTACATCGGACCTCGCAACCCTGCCATGCACGGGCAACTCTACACGTGGTATAACCAGCAAGGGGGCACGTCGGGTGTATGGCGACGCCTCGATAGGATGCTTAGCAACCCCTCTTGGTTCGCTAGATTTGGGGACCTTACTTATCATTGCGCAACCCCTGCTACATCAGACCACTCTCCACTCATCCTCGCAACTACAGCTAGGGCTTCTGAGAGGAATAATTCTTTTCGTTTTGATAATTTTTTGGCGCAGGATCCTCGTTTTCTTCCTATCGTGGCGAAAACTTGGAGTCTGCAAGCAAATGGATACCCGATGTATGTAGTCGTCCAGAGGCTGAAAGCGATGAAGAGGGAACTACGACAACTACGGCGAGACAAGGGTGATCTCAATCGTAACGTGCTCGAGGCGCGCAAATTTCTAGAGATTGCTCAGGACATGGCGGCAAACTATCCATTGGAGGATCAATTACTAATCTTGGAGAAGCAATGTCGGCTTGTGTATGCCGAAGCGGTCGAATTGGAGCATTCGGCACTCCTTCAGCGGGCGAAAGTGGCATGGCTCAAGGACGGTGACCAATGCACTTCCTTTTTCTTCAAGAAAGTGGCCACACGGCGGGTTGGAAATCGTATCTTCCACTTGGAGGATGAGGCGGGAAACACGTTCGAGGGTGGTGCACAAGTGCGGGCTGAATTGGTCCGATAATACTCGGAACTTCTCGGGCAATCCATGCGGACAACCCCAATATCCGACTCTGACGTCGCGCCTTACTTCGGGGCAGCGCTCAGCACAACCGACGCGGAGGCAATGGTTCAGCCGGTCACTGATGTGGAAATCAACAACGCGCTGCATGCAATGGGAGATAACAAATCGCCAGGGCCAGACGGGTACTCCGCGGTTTTCTACAAGCGGGCATGGCACATCATCGGGGAGGATATCTCGTTCGCCATCCGGGATTTCTTCCGGACGGGACGCCTCCTAGTGGAGCTGAATTCGACCCTTATCACCCTCATTCCAAAAGGGGATAATCCACGCATGGCGAAGGATTTTCGACCGATTGCCTGCTGCAACGTTCTCTATAAGATCATCTCCAAGATCATTGCTAATCGGCTACGAGACAGCTTGGGGAAACTTGTCCACCCTACACAGACGGCATTCATCCCTGGAAGGCGTATTTCCGACAACATTCTCTTAGCCCAAGAGATTTGTCACGGATACAATAGAGCCGGGCTGCCTGAACGGGTGGCTCTTAAGGTCGACCTCGCCAAGGCATATGATAAGATTGAGTGGGATTTTATCTTTGCCACACTTCAGGCACTTCAGTTTCACCCGACCTTCATTGGGTGGGTCCGGTCATGCCTCACGTCGACGCATTTTTCCATCAACATCAACGGTAGGCCGGAGGGTTTCTTCAAAGGACGGCGGGGTCTCAGACAAGGCGACCCCATATCACCGTATCTCTTTGTGTTGGTGATGGAGGTTTTACATGGAATCATAGCGTCCCGCATCAACCTTAGCAGCAGCTTCCGATACCATTGGCGATGCGAGGCCACATCCCTCTTCATGTTAACCTTCGCCGATGATCTTCTTCTTTTCTCGCAGGCGGACGTTCAATCAGTCAGTATCTTCCGCGACAGCCTCGAGCTTTTTGCTTCGCTTTCAGGGCTACGGGCAAAGTCCAGTAAAAGCGAGATGTTTATCTCGAAACGGGCAGAACGACTGAAGGGTACACTCCAGGCTATTATGGGCTTCCCTATCGGGTCTCTTCCTGTGCGGTACCTGGGGGTCCCCCTTATCACATCGCGATTGACTATCGATGATTGCGCCCCCTTATTACGTTCTATTGATCATCGGCTTGGTTCTTGGACCAACCACTCGCTCTCATACGCCGGGAGGGTACAGCTCATTTGATCGGTCCTTATGACTATCCATGTGTATTGGGCGGGAGTCTTCTTACTCCCCAAGGGAATCATCCGCAGTATCGAGAAGCGTCTTCGAGCTTTCTTGTGGAAGGGATCTAGCGCGAAGGTGGCATGGACCGACGTATGCGCACCAAGGGACGAAGGGGGACTTGGACTGAGATCGATTGAGGTGGAGAACAAGGCGCTGATGATGCGTCTTATTTGGAACATTCTCAGGGGAGATGAGTCTTCGATATGGGCCACATGGATACGACGGACGCGGCTGCACAACACATCCTTCTGGACCATCAGATCCACGGCTAATACCTCATGGAGCTGGAAGAAGCTCCTCAAGCTCAGACCCATCATCCGGCCACTTCTAGAGTTCCGCATTGGGAATGGAGCGAATACACGCCTCTGGACTGACCCATGGCTACTCACGATTCCGCTGGTGGAACGGTACCCGCGTGGTCCATCTGTTATGGGCCTCCCACTTGATTCACGATTGAGCGCGGTGATTGATGAGTCGGGATGGCATTGGCCAGGACAGACAACGGTGGAGTTCATGGATTTTGCTGGTCTCCTACCTCCCATTCAACACGGTGAGATGGACACGATTCGATGGCGGGGGACTCCCAATGGCGTCTTCTCTACTCACTCCGCGAGAAATTGCATACGCCAACATTCTCCGCCTGCATTCTGGACCAACCTGTTCGAAGGCCCTATCTCGATACCACGGCATGAAGTCATTCTATGGCTGGCGATTAGGGAACGCCTGGCGACGAGGGACAAGCCATGGGTGGCCGCGGCAGCAGGAAGTTCAGCTTGCCTCTTGTGTGATGATGGCCATGCTATAGAGACAACACGGCATCTTTTCTTTGAGTGTTCATTTTCCAGACATTGCCTACAGTCTTTGCAGGGAAAGTTACGTTTTGGATGGCCTTACACGGACTGGATCGAAGGGGTTCACTGGGCTGCTCAAAGGTGGCGGGGCAAGCACCTCGCATGGATGGGGCCCCGACATAAACTTGCATCGCTTGTCTATCACCTATGGGCCGAGCGCAACCTACGATGGCGGGAAGGAAGACGAAGACCTCCTACTCATATCGTTGCGGACGTCGAGACTACACTCTGTATACGGCTCTCTACCCTTGGAGGGAAGTATCAGCTACAGTCCTGTGCGCTTCGACGTGTTTGGCGCATTGCGTGGCCGAGCACGTAGTCACTTGCTTACAGTCTGCTTGCTTGCTTTTGATGTTTGCTTGCTCGATTGGATTGCTTGCGTTGATTATAGGTAGCATGTTACCGAGCGGTGCAGCTTATTGCTGCTGAACATTGTATCTTTCCACATTTTATTTTAATGACCTTTTCCCAAAAAAAAAAATAACTTATGTCTACTAGATAAAACAAGAGTTCTTGATCCAATGTGGGTTGCCGGCACACTATGTCCGTTCCTACGTTGATCATGACCTCTCGATCCGCCAACCTCCTACTTCGTTCTAGACCCTGGTTTGAAACACAAATGTGAGCGCTAGCTCCTGAGTCTAGGATCCATGAAGTGGAGTACACAGTCATAGAACAATTAGTTTCTAAAACATAAGTTCTTTACCTGAGGCGGCTAGCTTCGGGCAATCGCGCTTCCAATGGCCGAGCTCATTGCAGTGAAGGCATTTGTCCGTGGGCTTGGCGCCTTTAGACACGTTTTTCTTGGCCTTGCCTTTTGAAACTCCTCCCTTGGGCTTAATGGGCTTGTCCGACTTTTTCTTTCCAATCGACTTCCGAGTCTTATAAGTCGCAATAAGAGTCACTTCCTTTCCCTTTATCTTTTTCATCTGAGTTTGGGCCGTTGACAACTGGTTCATCAACTCAGTTAATGTCATCTCGACCCTATTCAGATTATAATTCACAATGAAGGGATTAAAGGAAGTCGGCAGTGACTGGAGCACGAGATCGTTTTGGAGCTCATTGTCCATGAGGAAGTCGAGTGCATCGAGTCTCTTGATCAAACCGATCATTTTCAGCACATGTTCTCTAACGTCTCTGCCCTCATCCATTTTGCAATGAAACAGTTGCTCTGTCAAAGAGTAGCGAGCACTCATGGAGTGTTCACCAAAGAGCTCCTTCAAATGAAGCAAAATGGCGCCCACTTTCATTTCCGAGTGGCTTCGCTGCAACTCATTGCTCATGGAGAGGAGTATATAGCCCTTGACCTTTGGCTCGCCTATTTGCCACTTGACATACGCAGCCCGGTCGTCGTCACTCGCATCAGTCCCTGGAACTTGCGGTGTAGGGGAATCGAGGACATAAGTCAAAGACTCCATACCTAGAACTATCCTGAGGTTACGGAGCCAGTCCACTTAGTTTGGTCCTACCAAACGGTTCTTTTCAAGCAGTATGTTTAAAAGATTCGTCATAGTAACTAGAAAGAAAATAACTCTGCAGAAGATAAAGATCACATAGTTAGGTTTATTCTATCATTCATCAAGCGCAAACACGGACTTTTCGTTTCGCTTGACTCCCACTATTTTTCTCGAAAATTCTATTCTCCTGATTTAAGAATTTCGGAAACTTTGTTGAGTAGTTTCATAGTGGAGTTGAGGTCCCCGACTCGATTAGACATGCCTCAGTCTTTAACGCAATATTTGGCCTGCCTAAGCGATCGAAGTCGAGTTTCACTCAAACCCATCCTATGAGTATTTCAACTATCTTTGTCTCAGTCAGCGACCCTCACGGCTAACCCTGCATTTTGGGTATAACTGTCTAAGTGCAACCTAATCAACTTATGCTCTAACCGCACATTTGAATTCCGTCTTGCTGCCTTACGCTTCGTGGGGCGGAATATGCTATGGTAAGCGCCGTCAAATGAACCTGAAACGCTAATGTTAGGGCTTGATGTACGGCGCCAACTTACTCGAAACAAACCGTACAAACTCCCTAACACCAGACATCTCAAGCATGATAGAAGACAGGAACCCAATTCCTTTTCTCACTTAGTATATTTATCAAACGGGAGAAAAAACCTTTTTCACATAAGAGCACATAAAGCATGCATATCATTTCACAAATCGACACGCACGTAAGTAGTAAATAAACCCTAGGAAAATAAACTACAAGGCAACACGAACGAGTTCTTTATATTCTAGCCCTATTACGTGAATTATGTGTATGTGGCTTCAAAAAATCATCGGTTCTTCGTATGGGCTTTGAAGTCGACAATCGCCCTTTATCATTCGAACGGCCTCCAAGTCGTCGATCGTGCACCAACTCATCTTCTCCCGGGGAGTCGTCAACCGTCGAACAACTTCGTATATTCTAAACTAAGCCTAATCTAATAAAGACTTTGAAGTACAACACGGGGGATCATCAGTCCCAAACAACCCGTAAAAGACAAATACAATCCGGGGGGACGAGGCCCTTAACAAATAACCCGGAAAACCAAATAGAAATCGTAAACCCGTAAGTGTGCCTTAAATCATAATCATAACGAGCACGTTGACAATTTCATGAATTCTAACCGAAACCGACAATTTGGGCCTTAAATGGGCCAGGCCCGATAAAAAGGCCCGTTAGGGTTTTTGGGCGAAAAACCCTAGGCGGTCGTCGTGTCCCGGAGGCTACAGTTTTGTGCGGGTACGCGGCTGTCCGCGCACCGCTGGCGCTGCCGTCAGAGGTGGCACCACCATCGGACAGCGGTGGGCCGCTCCCCAAGGCAGCGGCGCGGTGGTTCGGGTCTTCGTTGCCCGAACCCGCGGCAGCGGATACGCCATCGCACGGCGCGGTTGCGTGTGCGGCTGTGCGGCTGTCTGCGTGTCGCAGCGTCTCGGCGGTGGTGCCTTCGACCCCGTCGAGCGGTATGGTGGTCGTGGGGTGGCAAACGACGAATCGAGCAGCCCTACGCGCCTAGTGCGTTGGCTTTTCGATCGTCTCCCACGAGCCTCGTTTCGATTTAATCATGTTATGATTCCGATCACGAGCCCTGGCTCTGATACCACTGTTGGGAAAGGTACCCGGTTTGTACCCGAGACGCAACGCCCCGGGATACGGTGCGGAATAAAATTTTTTCCGAGTTCCTTCGCAGCTCGGATCAAAAACACTAATCACGTTGACACGTAATAGGGCGGGTCATACCCGTGAGAGATTACCTTTGAAGCGAGTGGCAGCTTCTCGTCGATTGCGTCGTCGGCCGCGGTCGTGTTGGGTATCGTCTAGATCGTCACGCCGACCTCGCAGTGTACCACTGTTTCGATTCTCCGAAGATGGCTAGAGAGAATTGATCCGTCGCTAGGGAGAGTGGTTTGTGTTTGTGTGTTCGTGTTTCGATTCTCGGGTCGAGAAATTTCGCGACGATTCTCTTCTCGTGTATTTTTCTTTGACGAGGGTCTTACCCTTATTTATAGTAGGGGAGGACGAAATTTTCAGCCCTAAACAAGGCTAAAATCTCGAAATATTTGTTCCTATATATGAGAGATATTCTTGCCAAAATATCTCTCCTAATTGAATTAAAAATTTCTATTAAAGGAACATATTATAAATAGAAAACTAACTAAGATATTAAAATATCTTCAAATATGGTAAATAAATTTCGAAATTTATAAAAAATATAAATTCGAATGTTAGTTTTAATAAATAATATTCCAAATATTTTTATTACCATATTTGTAAATTACGAAAATACCCTTTAAGGCATTTTTCGAATTTCTCGGCTTAGGGTTGAATTCCAATTCTTCCCTCAAGTCTTTCTAAGCACTTAGCCAAGCCTAAGTCTTAAAGTTAGTTTCATATGAAGTCCGACTTCGGTCCACTTAATGACCCCGAGGCCCAATAAGGCGTGGCATAACGACCCGAGGTCCGTTAAGGCCCAAAACACAATCTCTCCTTCTCGGACACATTGATGATCCTTTTTAAGCCCGACTCTCTAGGTTCGACTCAATCAGCAAGGGAGGAATCCAAGAGTCCGGTAGGTGCCTAGCCATTCCCGTAGTACCGGACAGATCCCGACTTGAGCACAAATTTCGAACTAGTCTCATTCCAGAACCTAACTATAGATTATAGTACTACGTACAAACCCTTCAGCTATGTCCCGATCGAGTGAGAGCCATGGTATTTGTCAAACTCACTAAACTCGATACTATGATAAAATGACACGAGGCAAATTACCAAACTACCCTCCATGTCTAACATGAGTTAGTTTAATACCTTGGCCAAGGATTTTGTAATTTCCCGTCGTCATTCTTATAGGACAGTTGTCTCGATTACTTGCGAGACTGTGAATCCGTACTCGGCGGTCTAAGCCCGGCAATCACAAATATCCATCAAGACCGCATCTGTCCCGCTGACCCATGCAATAGCAAATCGGATCTAGCGAAACCAATGATAGTCAAGACTTCAAAGTCAACTCCGTCAAAGCCCCTTTCGGTCTAAGGTTCAAGCAGACTACTATAGTTTTTGTCGTCGATCATTGACACTCCTTGAGTAATAAGCCATGTTTGATCGTACGACCTGCGGTCAGTGTCCATTAAACGATTCAATCCCTTGATTCGACTCGTATCACAAGTCATGACTTCCGCTTCCAAGCGGTATATCGGCACACGATAAGTCATCTACAAATAAGCCATGATTGGTTTTCCAGCACCCAACTGAAACCTAAGGCTTATGGCCATTTTATGTTCGAGGTTAAGAGTCCACTGGTGCCTTCCTCTTTCGTACCCATCGAGAACAGTGACTCAACTCGACACATTTGGATTTATTCATTTATTGCTTTACCCGATGCTAAGGAAAGAACTCATATAACCAATAAACGAATAATGCATTTATTAATACGCAAAACAATGTTTGATTACATTGACAATCGAATGATAAATAAGCTAATGCCCTATACATATCCAATCCTCGTATAGCATTCGATGGCATATCCCTAACAGTAGAATGCCGTGTTGAGCAAGTCAATAGCCTTGTTGACCAAGGACAATGCCTTGTTGACCAAGTTGAATGCCCTTTCCAACATGTAGAATGCCTTGTTGAACTAATAAAATGCCTTGTTGACCAAGTCGAATGCCTTATTGAACAAGTCGAATGCCTTTTTGAACAAGTACAATACGTTGTTCAACAAGTCAAATGCCTTGTCGATCAACTAAAATGCCTTGTAGACCAAGTCATATGTCCTGTTAAACACGTCGAATGCCTTGTTGACCAAGTAGAATGCCTTGTTGAACAAGTCAAATGCCAAGTTGACCAAGGAGAATGCCTTGTCGACCAAGTCGAATGCCCTTTCCAGCAAGTAGAATGCCATGTTGAACTAGTGGAATGCCTTTTTGACCAAGAAGAATGCCTTGTTGAACAAGTCGAATGCCTTGGTGAACATGTCGAATGCTTGTTGACCAAGTAGAATGCCTTGTTGAAGGAGTCGAATGCCTTTTTGACCAAGTAGAATGTCTTGTTGAACAAGTCCAATGCCTTGTTGAACAAATAAAATGTCTTGTATGCATTGTTAACCAAGTCGAATGCCCTTTTGAACATGTAGAATGCCTTGTTCAACAAGTCAAATGCCTTGTTGAACCACTACATTACCTTGTGGACCAAGTCGAATGTCCTTTTGAACAAGTAGAATGCCTTGTTCAACAAGTTGAATGCCATGTTGACCAAGTAGAACGCCCTGTTAAATAAGTCGAATGCCTGGTTCACCAAGTAGAATGCCTTGCTGAACAACTCAAATGCATTGTTGAACAAGAAGAATACCTTGTATTTCTTGGTCACCAAGTCGAATGCCCTTTCGAACATGTAGATTGCCTTGTTGAACTAGTCGAATGCCCTTTTGAACAAGTAAAATGCCTTGTTCAATACGTCAAATGCCTTATTGATCAACTAAAATGCCTTGTAGACCAAGTCCTATGGCTTGTTGAACATGTTGAATGCCATGTTGACCAAGTAGAATGCCTTGTTGAACAATTCAAATGCCTTGTTGACCAAGGAGAATGCCTTGTTGAACAAGTCGAATGTCTTGTTGAACAAGAAGAATGTCTTGTATGCCTTGTTGACCAAGTCGAATGCCCTTTCCAACAAGTAGAATGCCTTGTTGCACAAGTAGAATGCCTTGTTGACCAAGTCGAATTCCTTATTGAACAAGTCGAATGCCTTGTTCACCAAGTCGAATGCCTTTTTGAACAACTCAAATGCCTTGTTAACTAAGTAATACCTTATTGAAAAGGTCGAATGCATTGATAACAAAGTCGAATGCCGTGTTGACGAAGTCATGCCTTGTTGACCGAGAAGAATGCCTTGTTGAACAAGTGGAATGCCTTGTTGAACAAGTCGAATGCCTTGTTGACCATGTAAAATGCCTTGTTATACAAGTCGAATGCCTTGTTGACCAAGTAGAATGTCTTGTTGAACAAGTCCAATTCCTTGTTGAACAAATAAAATATCTTGTATGCGTTGTTAACCAAGTCTAATGCCCTTTTGAACTAGTAGAATGCCTTGTTCAACAAGTCAAATGCCCTGTTGAACAACTAAATTGGCTTGTGGACCAAGTCGAATGTCCTTTTGAAAAAGTAGAATGCCTTGTTCAACAAGTGGAATGCCTTGTTGATCAAGTAGAATGCCTTGTTAAACAAGTAGAATGCCTTGTTGACCAAGTAGAACGCCTTGTTAAACAAGTCTAATCCCTTATTCACCAAGAAGAATACCTTGTATGTCTTCTTCACCAAGTCGAATGCCCTTTTGAACAAGTTGATTGCATTGTTGAACAAGTCGAATGTTGTTTTGAACCAGTAATGCCTTGTTCAACACGTCAAATGCCTTATTGATCAACTAAAATGCCTTGTAGACCAAGTCATATGCCTTGTTGAACAAGTTGAATGCCTTGTTGACCAAGTAGAATTGCTTGTTGAACAAGTTAAATGCCTTGTTGACCAAGGAGAATTTCTGGTTGAGCAAGTCGAATGTCTTCTTGAACAAGAAGAATGTTTTGTATGCCTTGTTGACCAAGTCGAATGCCCTTTCCAACAAGTATAATGCCTTGTTAAACAAGTCGAATGCCTTGTTGACCAAGTCGAATGCCTTATTGACCAACTCAAATGCCTTGTTAACTAAGTAATGCCTTATTAAAAAAGTCGAATGCCTTGAAAACAAAGTCGAATGTCGTGCTGACCGAGAAGAATGCCTTGTTGAACAAGTTGAATGCCTTATTGAACAAGTCGAATGCCTTGTTGACCAAGTAAAATGCCTTGTTGAACAAATAGAATGTCTTGTATGCCTTGTTGACCAAGTCGAATGCCTTTTTCAACAAGTACAATACCTTGTTCAACAAGTCAAATGCATTGTTGATCAACTAAAATGCCTTGTAGACGAAGTCCTATGCCTTGTTGAACAAGTCGAATGCCTTGTTGACCAAGTAGAGTGCCTTGTTGAACAAGTCCAATACCTTTTTGACCAAGGAGAATGCCTTGTATGCCTTGTCGACCAAGTCGAATGCCCTTTCCAACAAGTAGAATGCCTTGTTGAACAAGTGGAATGCCTTTTTGACCAGGAGAATGCCTTGTTGAACAAGTCGAATGCCTTGTTGAACATGTCTAATGCCTTGTTGACCAAGTAGAATGCCTTGTTGAACAAGTCGAATGCCTTGTTGACCAAGGAGAATGCCTTGTTGAACAAGTCGAATGCCTCATTGAGCAAATTAAATGTCTTGTATGCGTTGTTAACCAAGTCGAATGCCCTTTTAAACAAGTAGAATGCCTTGTTCAACAAGTCAAATGCCTTGTTGAACAACTAAAATGCCTTTCGGACCTATTCCTATGGCTAGTTGCCCAAGTCGAATGTCCTTTTGAACAAGTAGAATGCCTTGTTCACTAAGTAGAATGCCTTGCTGAACAACTCGAATACCTTGTTGAACTAGAAGAATATCTTGTATGCCCTGTTCACCAAGTCGAATGCCCTTTCGAACAAGTCGATTGCCTTGTTGAGCAAGTTGAATGCCCTTTTGAACAAGTAGAATGCCTTGTTCAACAAGTCAAATGCCTTATTGATCAACTAAAATGTCTTGTAGACCTAGTCCTATTCCTTGTTGAACAAGCTGAATGCCTTATTGACCAAGTAGAATGCCTTGTTGAACAAGTCGAATGCTATGTTGAACAAGAAGAATGCCTTGTATGCCTTGTTGACCAAGTCGAATGCCTTTTCGAACAAGTAGAATGCATTGTTCACCAAGTCGAATGCCCTTTTGATCAAGTAGAAAACCTTGTTGAACAAGTCGCATGCCTTCTTGAACAACTCAAATGCATTGTTGACCAAGTAATGCCTTATTGAAAAAGTCGAATACCTTGTTAAACAAGTCGAATGCCTTGTTGACCAAGTCATGCTTTGTAGACCAAGTAAAATGGCTTGTTGACCAAGTAAAATGCCTTGTTGACCAAGTCAAATGCCTTATTCATCAACTAAAATGCCTGGTGGACCAAGTCCTATGCCTTGTTGAACAAGTCGAATGTCTTGTTGAAGAAGTCGAATGCCTTGTAGACCAAGTAGAATGCCTTATTAAAAAAGTCGAATGCTTTTTTGACCAAGTAGAATGCCTTGTTCAAAAAGCCGAATGCCTTGTTAACCAAGTAGAATGCCTTGCCGATCAAGTCGAATGCCTTGTTGAACAAGAAGAATGTCTTGTATGCCTTGTTGACCAAGTTGAATGCCCTTTCGAACAAGTAGAATGCCTTGTTGAACAAGTCGAATGCATTGTTGAAGAAGTCGAATGTACTTTTGACCAAATCCAATGCTTTGTTGACCAAGTAATGCCTTGTTGAACAAGTCAAATGCCTTATTGACCATGTCATGCCTTGTTGACAAAGTAGAATGCCTTGTTGAACAAATCGAATGCCTTGTTGACCAGGTAATGCCTTATTGAACAAGTCGAATGCATTGTTGGCAAAGTAATGCCTTGTTGACCAAGAATGCCTTGTTGAACAAGTCGAGTGCCTTATTGAACAAGTCGAGTGCCTTGTTGAACAAGTCGAATGCCTTGTTGACCAAGTAGAATGCCTTTTTGAACAAGTCGAATGCCTTGTTAAAGAAGTCGAATGCCTTCTTGACCAAGTAGAATGCCTTATTAAACAAGTCGAATGCCTTTTTGACCAAGTCATTCGTTGTTGACCAGGTAGACTGCCTTGTTGAACAAGTCGAATGCCTTGTTAACCAAGGAGAATGCCTTGTTGACCAAGTAGAATGTCTTGTGTGCCTTGTTGACCAATTCGAATACCCTTTAAACAAGTAGAATGCCTTGTTGAACAACTAAAATGCCTTGCGGACAAAGTCCACTGCCTTGTTGAAGAAGTTGAATGCCTTGTTGACCAGGTAATGCCTTATTGAACAAGTCGAATGCCTTGTTGACAAAGTAATGCCTTGTTGAACAATTTGAATGCCTTGTTGACCAAGTATTGCCTTGTTTACCAAGTAGAATGCCTTTTTGAACAAGTCGAATGCCTTGTTGAAGAACTCAAATGCCTTGTTCACCAAGTAGAATGCCTTATTAAACAAGTTGAATGCCTTGATAAACAAGTCGAATGCCTTTTTGACCAAGTCATTCATTGTTGACCAAGTAGAATGCCTTGTTGAACAAGTCAAATGCCTTGTTAAACAAGTCGAATGCCTTGTTGAACAAGTCGAATTCCTTGTTGACCAAGTAGAATGCCTTGTTGAATAAATCGAATGGCTTGTTGACCAAGTCGAATGCCTTGTTGACCAAGTAGAATGCTTTTTGAAGAATGTCTTGTTGAACAAGTCGAAGACATTGTTGAACAAATAGAATGTCTTGTATGCCTTGTTGAAAAAGTCAAATGCCCTTTTAAACAAGTAGAATGCCTTGTTGGACAACTAAAATGCCTTGTAGACCAAGTCCAATGCCTTGTTGAACAAGTTGAATGCCTTTTTGACCAAGTAATGCCTTGTTGAACAAGTCGAATGCCTTGTTGAACAGGTACAATGTCACGAATGTCTTGTATGCCTTGTTGACCGAGTCGAATGCCCTTTTGAAAAAGTAGGATGTCATGTTAAATAAGTTGAATGCTTTGTCGAACAAGTCTTGCCTTGTTGACCAAGTAGAATGACTTCTTGAACAAGTCGAACGCCTTGTTGACCAAGTAGAATGCTTTGTGGAATAAGTCAAATGCCTTGTTGAACAAGAAGAATGCCTTGTATGTCTTGTTGACTAAGTCGAATGCCCTTTCGAACAAGTAGAATGCCTTGTCGAACAAGTCGAATGCCTTGTTGACTAAATCGAATGCCTTGTTGACCAAGTCGAATGCCTTGTTGACCAAGTAATGCCTTGTTGAACAAGTCGAATGCCATGTTGAACAAGTCGAATTCCTTGTTGACCAATTCATGCCTTGTTGACCAAGTAGAATGCCTCGTTGAACAAGTCGAATGCGTTGTTGAACAAGAAGAATACTTTGTATGACTTGTTGACCAAGTCAAATGGCCTTTCGAACAAGTAGAATGCCTTGTTGAACAAGTCGAATGCTTGCTTGACAAAGTCAAATGCCTTGTTGACCAAGTCAAATGCCTTATTGAACAAGTCGAATGCCTTGTTCACCCAGTCGACCGCCCTTTTGAACAAGTCGAATGCCTTGTTGAACAACTTAAATGCCTTGTTGCCCAAGTCAAATGCCTTATTGACCAAGTAATGCCTTATTGAAAAAGTTGAATGTCTTGTTAACCAAGTCGAATGACTTCTTGAACAAGAAGAATGCCTTGTATTCTATGTTGACCAAGTCGAATGCTCTTTCGAACAAGCAGAATGCTTTGTTGAACAAGTCCAATGCCTTGTTGGCAAGGTCGGATGCCTTGTTGAACAAGTCGAATGCATTGTTGACCAAGTCGAATGCCTTGTTGTCCATGTAATGCCTCGTTGAACAAGTCTTGCATTGTTGACCAAGTAGAATGCCTTGTTGAACAAGTCGAATGCCTTGTTGATCAAGTAAAAGACCTTGTTGAACAAGTCCAATGCCTTGTTGAAAAATAGGATGTCTTGTATGCCTTGTTGACCAAGTTGAATGCCCTTTTGAACAGGTAGAATGCCTTGTTCAACAACTCAAATGCCTTGTTGATCAACTAAAATGGCTTGTTTACCAAGTCCTATGCCTTGTAGAAGAAGTTGAATGTCTTGTTGAACAAGTCGAATGCCTTGTTAAACAAGTCGAATGCCTTGTTGACCAAGTAGAATGCATTGTTAAACAAGTCGAATGCCTTTTTGACCAAGTCATTCCTTGTTAACTAAGTAGAATGTCATGTTGAACAAGTCGAATGCCATGTTGAACAAGTCGAATCCCTTGTTGACCAAGTCGAATGCCTTTTTGACCAAGTAAAATGTCCTGGTGAACAAGTCCAATGCCTTGTAGAACAAATAGAATGTCTTGGATGCCTTGTTGACCAAGTCAAATGCCCTTTTGAACAAGTCTTGCCTTCTTGACCAAGTAGAATGCCTTGTTGAACAAGTCGAATGCCTTGTTGACCAAGAAGAATGCCATGTATGCCTTGTTGACCAAGACGAATGCCCATTCGAACAAGTCGAATGCCTTGTTGACAAAGTCGAAAGCCTTGTTGACCAAGTCGAATACCTTGTATGCCTTGTTGAACAAGTCCAATGCCTTGTTGAAAAAGTCGAATGCCTTGTTGACCAAGTCATGCCTTGCTGACCAAGTAGAATGCCTTGCTGAACAAGTCGAATGTCTTGTTGACCAAGTAGAATGCCTTGCTTAACAAGTCGAATGCCTCGTTGAACAAGAAGAATGCCTTGTATGCCTTGTTGACCCCATTGAATACCCTTGTTGACCAAGTAATGCCTTGTTGAACTAGTCGAATGCCTTCAAGTCGAATGTATTGTTGACCAAGTAGAATGCCTTGTTGAACAAGTAGAATATCTAGTTCAATAAGTAAAACGCCTTGTTGAATAAGTCGAATGCCTTCTTGAACAAGTCGAATGCATTTTGACCAAGTAGAATGCTTTGTTGAACAAGTCGAATGCTTTGTTGAACAAGAAGAATGAATGTTTTGCCTTGTTCACCAAGTTGAATGCCCTTTGAACAAGTATAATGCCTTGTTAAACAAGTCCAATGCCTTGTTGAACTAGTCGAATGCCTTGTTGAACAACTCAAATGCCTTGTTGACCAAGTCAACTGCCTTTTTGAGCAAGTAATGCCATGTTGAAAAAGTCGAATGTCTTGTTGAACAAGTGGATTGCCTTGTTGACCAAGTAGAAGGCCTTGTTGAACAAGTCGAATGCCTTGTTGACCAAGTAGAATTCCTTGCTTAACAAGTCGAATGCCTCGTTGAACAAGAAGAATGCCATGTATGCCTTGTTGACCCCATTGAATGCCCTTTTGAACAAGTACAATGCCTTGTTCAACAAGCCAAATGCCTTGTTGAACAACTAAAATGCCTTGTGCACTAAGTCCTATGCCTTGTTGAACAAGTTGAATGCCTTGGTGACCATGTCCTACCTTGTTGAACGAGAAGAATGCCTAGTTAATCAATCGAATGGCTTGTTAAACAACTCGAATGCCTTTTTAACTTACTCATGCCTTGTTGAACAAGTCAAATGCCTTGTTGACTAAGGAGAATGCCTTGTTGAACAAGTCGAATACCTTCTTGAACAAGCACAAATGCCTTTTTTACCAAGTAGAATGCCTTGTTGAACAAGTAGAAAGCCTAGTTGAACAAGTCGAACGCCTAGTTGAACAAGTCGAACGCGTTGTTGAAGAAGTCGAATGCCTTGTTGAACAAGTCGAATGCCTTGTTGACCAAGTAGAATAATTTATTGAGCTAATCGAATACCTTGTTGGTCAAGAAGAATGTCTGGTATGCCTGCTTGACCAAGTCGAATGCCCTTTCGAACAAGTAGAATGCCTTGTTGACCAAATTGAATGCCTTGTTGACCAAGTAATGCCTTGTTGAACTAGTCGAATGCATTTAAGCCGAATTCCTTGTTGACCAAGTCAAATGTCATGATGACCAAGTAGAATGCGTTGTTGAACAAGTAGAATGTTTAGTCAACAAGTCAAACGCCTTGTAGAATAAGTTAAATGCCTTGTTGAACAAGTCGAATGCCTTTTTGACCAAGTAGAAGGCTTTGTTGAACAAGTCGAATGCCTTGTTGACAAAGGAGAATGCCTTGTTGAACAAGTCAAATACCTTCTTGAACAAACACAAATGCCTTGTTGAACAAGTCGAAAGCCTTGTTGAACAACTCAAATGCCTTTTTGAGCAAGTAATGTCTTGTTGAAAAAGTCGAATGTCTTGTTGAACAAGTCGAATGCCTTGTTGACCAAGTAGAAGGCCTTGTTGAACAGGTCGAATGCCTTGTTGACCAAGTAGAATGCCTTGCTTAACAAGTCGAATGCCTCGTTGAACAAGAATAATGCCTTATATGCCTTGTTGACCCCATTGAATGCCCTTTTGAACAAGTACAATGCCTTGTTCAACAAGTCCAATGCCTTGTAACAACTAAAAATGCCTTGTGCACTATGTCCTATGCCTTGTTGGACAAGTCGAATGCCTTGTCGACCAAGTCCTACCTTGTTGAACGAGTAGAATGCCTTGTTAATCAAGTCGAATGGCTTGTTAAACAACTCGAATGCCTTTTTGACTGACTCATGCCTTGTTGACCAAGTAGAATGCCTTGTTGAACAAGTCAAATGCCTTGTTGACTAAGGAGAATGCCTTGTTAGACAAGTCGAATACCTTCTTGAACAAGCACAAATGTCTTTTTTAACAAGTAGAATGCCTTGTTGAACAAGTAGAATGCCTAGTTGAACAAGTCAAACGCCTTGTTCAATAAGTCGAATGCCTTGTTGACTAAGTCGAATGCCTCGTTGACCAAGTAAAATGATTTATTGAACATGTCGAATGTCTTGTTGGTCAAGAAGAATGACTGGTATGCCTGCTTGACCAAGTCGAATGCCCTTTCGAACAAGTAGAATGCCTTGTTGACCAAGTCGAATGCCATGTTGACCAAGTAATGGCTTGTTGAACTAGTCGAATGCCTTCAAGTCGAATGCCTTGTTGACTAAGTCGAATGTCTTGTTGACCCAGTAGAATGCCTTGTTGAACAAGTAGAATGTCTAGTTGAACAAGTCAAACGCCTTGTTGAATAAGTTGAATGCCCTTTGAACAACTAGAATGCCTTGTTGAACAAGTTCAATGCCTTGTTGAATTAGTCGAATGCTTTATTGAACAACTAAAATGCCTTTCTGACCAAGTCGAATGTCTTGTTGACCAAGTAGAAGGCCTTTTTGAACAAGTAGAATGTTTAGTTGAACAAGTCAAATGCCTTGTTAAATAAGTTGAATGCCTTGTTGAACAAGTCGAATGCCTTTTTGACCAAGTAGAATGCTTTGTTGAACAAGTCGAGTGCCTTGTTGAACAAGTAGAACGCATGTTTTGCCTTGTTCACAAAGTTGAATGCCCTTTGAACAAGTATATTGCCTTGTTGAACAAGTCCAATGCCTTGTTGAGCAAGTCTAATGCCTTTTTGAGCAAGTAATGCCTTGTTAAAAAGTTGAAAGTCTTGTTGAACAAGTCGAATGCCTTGTTGACCAAGTCATGCCTTGTTGACCAAGTAGAAGGCCTTGTTGAACAAGTCGAATGCCTTGTTGACCAAAGAGAATGCCTTGCTTAACAAGTCGAATGCCTCGTTGAACAAGAAGAATGCCTTGTTGACCCCATTGAATGCCCTTTTGAACAAGTATAATGCCTTGTTCAACAAGTCAAATTCCTTGTTTAACAACTAAAAATGCCTTGTGCATTATGTCCTATGCCTTGTTGACAATTCCTACCTTGTTGAACGAGTAGGATGCCTTGTTAATCAAGACGAATGGCTTGTTAAACAACTCGAATGCCTTTTTGACTGACTCATGCCTTGTTGACCAACTAGAATGCCTTCTTGAACAAGTCAAATGCCTTGTTGACTAAGGAGAATGCCTTGTTAGACAAGTCGAATACCTTCTTGAACAAGCACAAATGCCTTTTTTACAAAGTAGAATGCCTTGTTGAACAAGTAGAATGCCTAGTTGAACAAGTCAAACGCCTTGTTGAATAAGTCGAATGCCTTGTTGACTAAGTCGAATGCCTCTTTGACCAAGTAGAATGATTTATTGAACAACTCGAATGCCTTGTTGGTCAAGAAGAATGCTTGGTATTCCTGCTTGACCAAGTCGAATGCCCTTTCGAACAAGTAGAATGCCTTGTTGACCAAGTCGAATGCCATGTTGACCAAGTAATGCCTTGTTGAACTAGTCGAATGCCTTGCTGACCAAGTTGAATGTCTTGTTGACCCAGTAGAATGCCTTGTTGAACAAGTAGATTGTCTAGTTGAACAACTCAAATGCCTTGTTGAGCAAGTCGAATGCCTTTTTGCGCAAGTAATGCCTTGTTGAAAAAGTCGAATGTCTTGTTGAACAAGTCGAATGCCTTGTTAACCATGTCATGCCTTGTTGACCAAGTAGAAGGCCTTGTTGAACAAGTCGAATGCCTTGTTGACCAAGTCGAATGCCTTGTTGACCAAGTAGAATGCCTTGCTTAACAAGTCGATTGCCTCGTTGAACAAGAAGAATGCCTTGTTGACCCCATTGAATGCCCTTTTTAACAAGTACAATGCCTTGTTCAACAAGTCAAATGCCTAGTTTAACAACTAAAAATGCCTTGTGCACTATGTCCTATGCCTTGTTGAACAAGTCGAATGCCTTGTTGACCAAGTCCTACCTTGTTGAACGAGTAGAATGCCTTGTTAATCAAGTCGAATGGCTTGTTAAACAACTCGAATGCCTTTTTGACTGACTCATGCCTTGTTGACCAAGTAGAATACCTTGTTGAACAAGTCAAATGCCTTGTTCTAAGGAGAATGCCTTGTTAGACAAGTCGAATACCTTCTTGAACAAGCACAAATGTCTTTTTTACCAAGTAGAATGCCTTGTTGAACAAGTAGAATGCCTAGTTGAACAAGTCAAACGCCTTGTTCAATAAGTCGAATGCCTTGTTGACTAAGTCGAATGCCTCGTTGACAAAGTAAAATGATTTATTGAACATGTCGAATGCCTAGTTGGTCAAGAAGAATGCCTGGTGTATGCCTGCTTGACCAAGTCGAATGCCCTTTCGAACAAGTAGAATGCCTTGTTGACCAAGTCGAATGCCATGTTGACCAAGTAATGGCTTGTTGAACTAGTCGAATGCCTTCAAGTCGAATGCCTTGTTGACTAAGTTGAATGTCTTGTTGACCCAGTAGAATGCCTTGTTGAACAAGTAGAATGTCTAGTTGAACAAGTCAAACGCCTTGTTGAATAAGTTAAATGCCTTGTTGAACAAATCGAATGCCTTTTTGACCAAGTAGAAGGCTTTGTTGAACAAGTCGAATGCCTTGTTAACAAGAAGAATGCATGTTTTGCCTTGTTCACCAAGTTGAATGCCCTTTGAACAACTACAAAGCCTTGTTGAACAAGTCCAATGCCTTGTTGAACTAGTCGAATGCTTTATTGAACAACTCAAATGCCTTGTTGACCAAGTCGAATGTCTTGTTGACCAAGTAGACTGCCTTTTGAACGAGTAGAATGTTTAGTTGAACAAGTCAAATGCCTTGTTGAATTAGTTGAATGCCTTGTTGAACAAGTCGAATGCCTTTTTGACCAAGTAGAATGCTTTGTGGAACAAGTCGAGTGCCTTGTTGAACAAGTAGAACGCATGTTTTGCCTTTTTCACAAAGTTGAATGCCCTTTGAACAAGTATATTGCCTTGTTGAACAAGTCCAATGCCTTGTTGAACTAGTCGAAAGCCTTGTTGAACAACTCAAATGCCTCGTTGAGCAAGTCTAATGCCTTTTTGAGCAAGTAATGCCTTGTTGAAAAAGTCGAATGTCTTGTTGAACAAGTCGAATGCCTTGTTGACCAAGTCATGCCTTGTTGACCAAGTCATGCCTTGTTGACCAAGTCGAAGGCCTTGTCGAACAAGTCGAATGCCTTGTTGACCAAGTAGAATGCCTTGCTTAACAAGTTGAATGCCTCGTTGAACAAGAAGAATGCCTTGTTGACCCCATTGAATGCCCTTTTGAACAAGTACAATGCCTTGTTCAACAAGTCAAATGCCTTGTTTAACTAAAAATGCCTTGTGCATTATGTCCTATGCCTTGTTGAACAAGTCGAATGCCTTGTTGACCAAATCCTACCTTGTTGAACGAGTAGAATGCCATGTTAATCAAGTCGAATGGCTTGTTAAACAACTCGAATGCCTTTTTGACTGACTCATGCCTTGTTGACCAAGTAGAATACCTTGTTGAACAAGTCAAATGCCTTGTTGACTAAGGAGAATGCCTTGTGAGACAAGTCGAATACCTTTTTGAACAAGTACAAATGCCTTTTTTACAAAGTAGAATGCCTTGTTGAACAAGTAGAATGCCTAGTTGAACAAGTCAAACGCCTTGTTGAATAAGTCGAATGCCTTGTTGACTAAGTCGAATGCCTCTTTGACCAAGTAGAATGATTTATTGAACAACTTGAATGCCTTGTTGGTCAAGAAGAATGCCTGGTATTCCTGCTTGACCAAGTCGAATGCCCTTTCGAACAAGTAGAATGCCTTGTTGACCAAGTCGAATGCCATGTTGACCAAGTAATGCCTTGTTGAACTAGTCGAATGCCTTGCTGACCAAGTTGAATGTCTTGTTGACCCAGTAGAATGCCTTGTTGAATAAGTAGATTGTCTAGTTGAACAACTCAAATGCCTTGTTGAGCAAGTCGAATGCCTTTTTGCGCAAGTAATGCCTTGTTGAAAAAGTCGAATGTCTTGTTGAACAAGTCGAATGCCTTGTTGACCAAGTAGAAGGCCTTGTTGAACAAGTCGAATGCCTTGTTGACCAAGTCGAATGCCTTGTTGACCAAGTAGAATGCCTTGCTTAACAAGTCGATTGCCTCGTTGAATAAGAAGAATGCCTTGTTGACCCCATTGAATGCCCTTTTTAACAAGTACAATGCCTTGTTCAACAAGTCAAATGCCTAGTTTAACAACTAAAAATGCCTTGTGCACTATGTCCTATGCCTTGTTGAACAAGTCGAATGCCTTGTTGACCAAGTCCTACCTTGTTGAACGAGTAGAATGCCTTGTTATTCAAGTCGAATGGCTTGTTAAACAACTCGAATGCCTTTTTGACTGACTCATGCCTTGTTGACCAAGTAGAATACCTTGTTGAACAAGTCAAATGCCTTGTTGACTAAGGAGAATGCCTTGTTAGACAAGTCGAATACCTTCTTGAACAAGCACAAATGTCTTTTTTACCAAGTAGAATGCCTTGTTGAACAAGTAGAATGCCTTGTTGAACAAGTAGAATGCCTAGTTGAACAAGTCAAACGCCTTGTTGAATAAGTCGAATGCCTTGTTGACTAAGTCGAATGCCTCGTTGACAAAGTAAAATGATTTATTGAACATGTCGAATGCCTAGTTGGTCAAGAAGAATGCCTGGTATGCCTGCTTGACCAAGTCGAATGCCCTTTCGAACAAGTAGAATGCCTTGTTGACCAAGTCGAAT
This sequence comes from Linderniella brevidens, assembly GCA_004919715.1. NCBI lineage: Eukaryota > Viridiplantae > Streptophyta > Magnoliopsida > Lamiales > Linderniaceae > Linderniella > Linderniella brevidens. Next base: position 195,214 of record SWDC01000014.1, read on the forward strand.
GCCATGTTGACCAAGTAATGGCTTGTTGAACTAGTCGAATGCCTTCAAGTCGAATGCCTTGTTGACCCAGTAGAATGCCTTGTTGAACAAGTAGAATGTCTAGTTGAACAAGTCAAACGCCTTGTTGAATAAGTTAAATGCCTTGTTGAACAAATCGAATGCCTTTTTGACCAAGTAGAAGGCTTTGTTGAACAAGTCGAATGCCTTGTTGAACAAGAAGAATGCATGTTTTGCCTTGTTCACCAAGTTGAATGCCCTTTGAACAACTACAAAGCCTTGTTGAACAAGTCCAATGCCTTGTTGAACTAGTCGAATGCTTTATTGAACAACTCAAATGCCTTGTTGACCAAGTCGAATGTCTTGTTGACCAAGTAGACTGCCTTTTTGAACGAGTAGAATGTTTAGTTGAACAAGTCAAATGCCTTGTTGAATAAGTTGAATGCCTTGTTGAACAAGTCGAATGCCTTTTTGACCAAGTAGAATGCTTTGTGGAACAAGTCGAGTGCCTTGTTGAACAAGTAGAACGCATGTTTTGCCTTTTTCACAAAGTTGAATGCCCTTTGAACAAGTATATTGCCTTGTTGAACAAGTCCAATGCGTTGTTGAACTAGTCGAAAGCCTTGTTGAACAACTCAAATGCCTCGTTGAGCAAGTCTAATGCCTTTTTGAGCAAGTAATGCCTTGTTGAAAAAGTCGAATGTCTTGTTGAACAAGTCGAATGCCTTGTTGACCAAGTCATGCCTTGTTGACCAAGTCATGCCTTGTTGACCAAGTAGAAGGCCTTGTTGAACAAGTCGAATGCCTTGTTGACCAAGTAGAATGCCTTGCTTAACAAGTTGAATGCCTCGTTGAACAAGAAGAATGCCTTGTTGACCCCATTGAATGCCCTTTTGAACAAGTACAATGCCTTGTTCAACAAGTCAAATGCCTTGTTTAACTAAAAATGCCTTGTGCATTATGTCCTATGCCTTGTTGAACAAGTCGAATGCCTTGTTGACCAAGTCCTACCTTGTTGAACGAGAAGAATGCCATGTTAATCAAGTCGAATGGCTTGTTAAACAACTCGAATGCCATTTTGACTGACTCATGCCTTGTTGACCAAGTAGAATACCTTGTTGAACAAGTCAAATGCCTTGTTGACTAAGGAGAATGCCTTGTGAGACAAGTCGAATACCTTCTTGAACAAGTACAAATGTCTTTTTTACCAAGTAGTATGCCTTGTTGAACAAGTAGAATGCCTAGTTGAACCAGTCAAACGCCTTGTTCAATAAGTCGAATGACTTGTTGACCAAGTCGAATGCCATGTTGACCAAGTAATGCCTTGTTGAACTAGTCGAATGCCTTCAAGTCGAATGCCTTGTTGACTAAGTTGAATGTCTTGTTGACCCAGTAGAATGCCTTGTTGAACAAGTAGAATGTCTAGTTGAACAAGTCAAACGCCTTGTTGAATAAGTTAAATGCCTTGTTGAACAAATCGAATTCCTTTTTGACCAAGTAGAAGGCTTTGTTGAACAAGTCGAATAACTTGTTGAACAAGAAGAATGCATTGTTTTGCCTTGTTCACCAAGTTGAATGCCCTTTGAACAACTAGAATGCCCTGTTGAACAAGTCCAATGCCTTGTTGAACTAATCGAATGCTTTATTGAACAACTCAAATGCCTTGGTGACCAAGTCGAATGTCTTGTTGACCAAGTAGAATGCCTTTTTGAACAAGTAGAATGTTTAGTTGAACAAGTCAAATGCCTTGTTGAATAAGTTGAATGCCTTGTTGAACAAGTCGAATGCCTTTTTGACCAAGTAGAATGCTTTGTTGAACAAGTCGGGTGCCTTGTTGAACAACTAGAACGCATGTTTTGCCTTGTTCACAAAGTTGAATGCCCTTTGAACAAGTATATTGCCTTGTTGAACAAGTCCAATGCCTTGTTCAACTAGTCGAATGCCTTGTTGAACAACTCAAATGCCTTGTTGAGCAAGTCTAATGCCTTGTTGAAAAAGTCGAATGTCTTGTTGAACAAGTCGAATGCCTTGTTGACCAAGTCATGCGTTGTTGACCAAGTAGAAGGCCTTGTTGAACAAGTCGAATGCCTTGTTGACCTAGTAGAATGCCTTGCTTAACAAGTCGAATGCCTCATTGAACAAGAAGAATGCCTTGTTGACCCCATTGAATGCCCTTTTGAACAAGTATAATGCCTTGTTCAACAAGTCAAATGCCTTGTTTAACAACTAAAAATGCCTTGTTGAAAAAGTTGAATGTCTTGTTGAACAAGTCGAATGCCTTGTTGACCAAGTCATGCCTTGTTGACCAAGTAGAAGGCCTTGTTGAACAAGTCGAATGCCTTGCTTAACAAGTCGAATGCCTCGTTGAACAAGAAGAATGCCTTGTTGACCCCATTGAATGCCCTTCTGAACAAGTACAATGCCTTGTTCAACAAGTCAAATGCCTTGCTTAACAACTAAAAATGCCTTGTGCACTATGTCCTATGCCTTGTTGAACAAGTCGAATGCCTTGTTGACAAGTCCTACCTCGTTGAACGAGTAGGATGCCTTGTTAATCAAGTCGAATGGCTTGTTAAACAACTCGAATGCCTTTTTGACTGACTCATGCCTTGTTGACCAAGTAGAATGCCTTCTTGAACAAGTCAAATGCCTTGTTGACTAAGGAGAATGCCTTGTTAGACAAGTCGAATACCTTCTTGAACAAGCACAAATGCCTTTTTTACCAAGTATAATGCCTTGTTGAACAAGTAGAATGCCGAGTTGAACAAGTCAAACGCCTTTTGAATAAGTCGAATGCCTCGTTGACTAAGTCGAATGCCTCGTTGACCAAGTAGAATGATTTATTGAATAAGTCGAATGTCTTATTGGTCAAGAAGAATGCTTGGTATGCCTGCTTGACCAAGTCGAATGCCCTTTCGAACAAAGTAGAATGCCTTGTTAACCAAGTCGAATGCCATGTTGACCAAGTAATGCCTTGTTGAACTAGTCGAATGCCTTGCTGACCAAGTTGAATGTCTTGTTGACCCAGTAGAATGCTTTGTTGAACAAGTAGAATGTCTAGTTGAACAAGTCAAACGCCTTGTTGAATAAGTTAAATGCCTTGTTGAACAAATCGAATGCCTTTTTGACCAAGTAGAAGGCTTTGTTGACCAAGTCGAATGCCTTGTTGAACAAGAAGAATGCATGTTTTGCCTTGTTCGCCAAGTTGAATGCCCTTTGAACAACTAGAATGCCTTGTTGAACAAGTCCAATGCCTTGTTGAACTAGTCGAATGCTTTATTGAACAACTCAAATGCCTTGTTGACCAAGTCGAATGTCTTGTTGACCAAGTAGAATGCCTTTTTGAACAAGTAGAATGTTTAGTTGAACAAGTCAAATGCCTTGTTGAATAAGTTGAATGCCTTGTTGAACAAGTCGAATGCCTTTTTGACCAAGTAGAATGCTTTGTTGAACAAGTCGAGTGCCTTGTTGAACAAGTAGAACGCATGTTTTGCCTTGTTCACAAAGTTGAATGCCCTTTGAACAAGTATATTGCCTTGTTGAACAAGTCCAATGCCTTGTTGAACTAGTCGAATGCCTTGTTGAACAACTCAAATGCCTTGTTGAGCAAGTCTAATGCCTTTTTGAGCAACTAATGCCTTGTTGAAAAAGTCGAATGTCTTGTTGAACAAGTCGAATGCCTTGTTGACCAAGTCATGCGTTGTTGACCAAGTAGAAGGCCTTGTTGAACAAGTCGAATGCCTTGTTGACCAAGTAGAATGCCTTGCTTAACAAGTCGAATGCCTCGTTGAACAAGAAGAATGCCTTGTTGACCCCATTGTATGCCCTTTTGAACAAGTACAATGCCTTGTTCAACAAGTCAAATGCCTTGTTTAACAACTAAAAATGCCTTTTGCACTATGTCCTATGCCTTGTTGAACAAGTCGAATGCCTTGTTGACAAGTCCTACCTCGTTGAACGAGTAGGATGCCTAGTTAATCAAGTCGAATGGCTTGTTAAACAACTCGAATGCCTTTTTGACTGACTCATGCCTTGTTGACCAAGTAGAATGCCTTCTTGAACAAGTCAAATGTCTTGTTGACTAAGGAGAATGCCTTGTTAGACAAGTCGAATACCTTCTTGAACAAGCACAAATACCTTTTTTACCAAGTATAATGCCTTGTTGAACAAGTAGAATGCCTAGTTGAACAAGTCAAACGCCTTGTTGAATAAGTCGAATGCCTCGTTGACTAAGTCGAATGCCTCGTTGACCAAGTAGAATGATTTATTGAACAAGTCGAATGTCTTATTGGTCAAGAAGAATGCCTGGTATGCCTGCTTGACCAAGTCGAATGCCCTTTCGAACAAGTAGAATGCCTTGTTAACCAAGTCGAATGCCATGTTGACCAAGTAATACCTTGTTGAACTAGTCGAATGCCTTGCTGACCAAGTTGAATGTCTTGTTGACCCAGTAGAATGCCTCGTTGAACAAGTAGAATGTCTAGTTGAACAAGGCAAACGCCTTGTTGAATAAGTTAAATGCTTTGTTGAACAAATCGAATGTCTTTTTGACCAAGTAGAAGGCTTTGTTGAACAAGTCGAATGCCTTGTTGAACAAGAAGAATGCATGTTTTGCCTTGTTCACCAAGTTGAATGCCCTTTGAACAACTAGAATGCCTTGTTGAACAAGTCCAATGCCTTGTTGAACTAGTCGAATGCTTTATTGAACAACTCAAATGCCTTGTTGACCAAGTCGAATGTCTTGTTGACCAAGTAGAATGCCTTTTTGAACAAGTAGAATGTTTAGTTGAACAAGTCAAATGCCTTGTTGAATAAGTTGAATGCCTTGTTGAACAAGTCGAATGCGTTTTTGACCAAGTAGAATGCTTTGTTGAACAAGTCGAGTGCCTTGTTGAACAAGTAGAACGCATGTTTTGGCTTTTTCACAAAGTTGAATGCCCTTTGAACAAGTATATTGCCTTGTTGAACAACTCCAATGCCTTGTTGAGCAAGTCTAATGCCTTTTTGAGCAAGTAATGCCTTGTTGAAAAAGTTGAATGTCTTGTTGAACAAGTCGAATGCCTTGTTGACCAAGTCATGCCTTGTTGACCAAGTAGAAGGCCTTGTTGAACAAGTCGAATGCCTTGTTGACCAAGTAGAATGCCTTGCTTAACAAGTCGAATGCCTCGTTGAACAAGAAGAATGCCTTGTTGACCCCATTGTATGCCCTTTTGAACAAGTACAATGCCTTGTTCAACAAGTCAAATGCCTTGTTTAACAACTAAAAATGCCTTGTGCACTATGTCCTATGCCTTGTTGAACAAGTCGAATGCCTTGTTGACAAGTCCTACCTCGTTGAACGAGTAGGATGCCTTGTTAATCAAGTCGAATGGCTTTTTAAACAACTCGAATGCCTTTTTGACTGACTCATGCCTTGTTGACCAAGTAGAATGCCTTGTTGAACAAGTCAAATGCCTTGTTGACTAAGGAGAATGCATTGTTAGACAAGTCGAATACCTTCTTGAACAAGCACAAATGCCTTTTTTACCAAGTAGAATGCCTTGTTGAACAAGTAGAATGCCTAGTTCAACAAGTCAAACGCCTTGTTTAATAAGTCGAATGCCTTGTTGACTAAGTCGAATGCCTCGTTGACCAAGTAGAATGATTTATTGAACAAGTCGAATGCCTTGTTGGTCAAGAAGAATGCCTGGTATGCCTGCTTGACCAAGTCGAATGCCCTTTCAAACAAGTAGAATTTCTTGCTGACCAAGTCGAATGCGATGTTGACCAAGTAATGCCTTGTTGAACTAGTCGAATGCCTTGCCGACCAAGTTGAATGTCTTGTTGACCCATTAGAATGCCTTGTTGAACAAGTAGAATGTCTAGTTGAACAAGTCAAACCCCTTGTTGAATAAGTTAAATGCCTTGTTGAACAAATCGAATGCCTTTTTGACCAAGTAGAAGGCTTTGTTGAACAAGTCGAATGCCTTGTTGAACAAGAAGAATGCATGTTTTGCCTTGTTCACCGTGTTGAATGCCCTTTGAACAAGTAGAATGCCTTGTTGAACTAGTCGAATGCTTTGTTGAACAACTCAAATGCCTTGTTGACCAAGTCAAATGCCTTTTTGTGCAAGTAGCCTTGTTGAAAAAGTCGAATGTCTTGTTGAACAAGTCGAATGCCTTGCTGACCAAGTAAAATGCCTTGTTGAACAAATAAAATGTCTTGTATGTCTTGTTGACCAAGTTGAATGCCCTTTTGAACAAGTAGAATGCCTTGTTCAACAAGTTAATTGCCTTGTTGAACAACTAAATTGCCTTGTGGACCAAGTCCAATGCCTTGTTGAACAAGTCGAATGCCTTGTTGACCAAGTCATGCCTTGTTAAAAAGGTCGAATGCCTTGTTAAACAACTCGAATGCCTTTTGACAAACTCATGCATTGTTGACCAAGTAGAATGCCTTGTTGAACAAGTCAAATGCCTTGATGACCAAGAAGAATGCCTTATTGAACAAGTCGAATACCTTCTTGAACAAGCACAATGCCTGGTATGCCTTTTTGACCAAGTCGAATGCCCTGTCGAACAAGTAAAATGCCTTGTTGAACAAATCAAATGTCTTTTTTTACAAAGTAGAATGTCTTGTTAAACAAGTAGAATGCCTAGTTGAACAAGTCGAACGCCGTTTTGAATAAGTCAAATGTTTTGTTGAACAAGTCGAATGCCTTGTTGAACAAGTCGAATGCCTTCTATAGCGCCTTGTCAACGCTTAGGCTCTTGGCTCAATCGCTCTCTTTCATATGTTGGGAGGGTACAGTTGATCCGTTCAGTCCTTGCTGCGCTGTATGGGTATTGGTCCGGGGTGTTCATCCTGCCCAAAGGCGTTATTAGAGTGATTGAGCAATGATTCAGATCGTTCCTCTGGGCGGGTTCTGCTGCCAAGGTTGCTTGGGATGATGTAAGTTTCCCGGTGGATGAGGGTGGTTTGGGCATTCGCTCGCTTGTGGACGATAACAAGGCCCTTCTTCTTAAGCACCTATGGAGTATTCTGACCAAGTATCCCAATTCTATTTGTGTATCGTGGCTTCTCCAGACGTGGCTGCAAAATCGCTCGTTGCGGACTATATCGGGAACCGCCCAATCGGCATGGAGTTGGAGGAAACTCTTACAACTACGCCCTATGCTTCGGTCGAAGGTTAGTATCCGTATTGGTAATTGCGAAACTTTTTGGTTGTGGCAGGACCCATTAATCGATGATAGGCTGCTTCTGGAGCGATTTCCACGGGGAACGATGATTATGTGCCTTTCTGATGATTCACGTTTGAGTCGAGTCATTGCTAGTGACGGTTGGAGGTGGCCGGCGACTTCCTCGACGGAATTTCTGATGATTTAAACCCATGCTCCCGGAGGTTCACCCATTGGAAGCTGACTCTTACCGATGGCTACCGTCTCCCACATGCCTTTTCACCACGGCTTCTGCTCGGGATGCGTTCCGCCAGAAATGCTCGCCGATTCATTAGACAGCCCTATTTGGGGGGGTGCTTAGGGTCCCAATCTATGAATTCATCTTATGGCTTGCTATTCGTGAACGCCTAGCTACCAGAGATAAGCCTTGGGTTGCCCTCAAGGCCGCGTCGAGTGCTTGCTTATTGTGTGACGCGGATGAGATGAAGACGATCAATCACCTTTTCTTTGATTGCCCATACACATCTCGATGCTTACAACTTCTTCGGCGGCAGATTCAGTTTCTTTGGCCTTACCGCGATTGGCAGCAGGGGATTAGGTGGGCTGCTCTGCGGTGGAAAGGTATGCACCTCCAGCATCTGGCATATCAACATGTTCTGGCTTCGACGATTCACCACATCTGGACTGAGCGAAACCACCGTTGGACTGATGGCAGACAGCAGCATCCCCAGCAGCTCCTTGAGGATATTGTGAGGGTATTGCTTATGCACATGTCATTACTACCGTGTCGATATGAGCTACAGTATTGTGACTTGCGTCGCCTGTGGCACATTGCTTGGTAGATGTATCATCGTTATTTACGGTAGTTTGTTTGGTGGATAGAGATTAGATCCATCTTGTACACAGTGGCATGTCACTGGTCTTTGCGACATGAATCATATCATGTGCGCTTTACTGTCCTTTATTTCATTTATTTAGTGAACGTTCCCCCAAAAAAAGGAAGAATACCTGGTATGCCTGCTTGACAAAGTCGAATGCCCTTTAGAACAAGTAGAATGCCTTGTTGACCAAATTGAATTCCTTGTTGACCAAGTAATGCCTTCTTGAACTAGTCAAATGTCTTGTTAACCAAGTTGAATGCCTTTTTGACCAAGTAGATGCCTTGTTGAACAAGTAGAATGTCTAGTTGAACAAGTCAAACGCCTTGTTGTAAAAGTTGAATGCCTTGTTGAACAAGTCGAATGCCTTTTTGACCTAGTAGAATGCTTTGTTGAACAAGTCGAATGCCTTTTTGAACAAGAAGAATGCATTCTTTGCCTTGTTGACCAAGTTGAATGCCATTTTTAACAAGTAAAATGCTTTGTTGACCAAGTAATGCCTTGTTGAACAAGTCGGATGCCTTGTTGAACAAGTCGAATGCCTTGTTGACCAAGTAATACCTTGTTGAACAAGTCAATTGCAATGTTGAACAAGTCGAATGCCTTGTTGACAAAGTAGAATGCCTTGTTGAACAAGTCGAATGCATTGTTGAACAAATAGAAATGTCTTGTATGCCTTGTTGACCAAGTCGAATACCCTTTTAAATAAGTAGAATGCCTTGTCAAACAAGTCGAATACCTTGTTGACCAAGTCGAATGCCTTGTTGATTAAGTAGAATGTCCAGTTTCACAAATAAAACGCCTTGTTGAATAGTTGAATGCGTTGTTGAACAAGTCGAATGCCTTGTTGACCAAGTAGAATGCTTTGTTGAACAAGTCGAATCCCTTGCTGGCCAAATGGAATGTCTTGTTGAACAAGTCGAATGCTTTGTTGAACAAGTCGAATGCTTTGTTGAACAAATAGAATGTCTTCTTGTATACCTTGTTGACCAAGTCGAATGCCCATTTGAACAAGTAGAATGCCTTGTTAAACAAGATGAATGTCTTGTTGACCAAGTCGATGTCCTTTCAAACAAGTAGAATGTCTTGTTGACCAAGTCTACTGCCTTATTAACCAAGTCGGATGCCTTGTTAAACAAGTCGAATGCCTTGTTCACCAAGTAATGCCTTGTGGAACAAGTCAAATGCCTTGTTGAACAAGAAGAATGCCTGCTTTGCTTTGTTGACCAAGTTGAATGCCCTTTCAAACAAGTAGAATGCCTTGGTAAACAAGTCGAATGTCTTGTTGACAAAGTCGAATGCCTTGTTGAAGAATTCAGATGTCTTGTTGAGCATGTCGAATGCCCTTTTGACAAGGTTATGCCTTCTTTACCTAGTAGGATTCCTTTTTGAACAACTCGAATGCCTTGTTAACCAAATAGAATGTCTTCTTAAACAAGTCGAATGCCTTGTTGAACAAATAGAATGGCTTCTTGTATACCTTGTAGACCAAGTCGAATTCCCTTTTGAACAAGTAGAATGCCTTGTTAAACAAGTTGAATGCCTTGTGGACAAAGTAGAATGCCTTGTTGACCAAGAAGATGTCCTTATTCAACAAGTCGAATGCCTTGTTGAAAAAGAAGAATGCCTTATATGCCTTGTTGACCAAGTTGAATGCTTGTCAAACAAGTGGAATGCCTTTTTGACCAAGTTGAATGCCCTTTTGACAAATTCGGATGCCTTGTTGAACAAGTCGAATGCCTTGTTGACCAAGTAATGCCTTGTTAAACAAGTCGATTGCAATGTTTAACAAGTCGAATGCTTTGTTGACTAAGTCATGCCTTGTTGACCAAGTAGAATGCCTTGTAAAACACGTATAATGTCTAGTTGAACAAGTCAAACGCCTTGTTGAATAACTTGAATGGCTTGTTGAAAACGTAGAATGCCTTGTTGAAAAGGTAGAATGCCTTGTTCAACAAGTCGAATGTCTTATTGAACAACTCAAATGCCTTGTTGACCAAGTCAAATGCCTTTTTGACCAAGTAATGCATTGTTGAAAAAGTCGAATGCCTTGTTGACCAAGTAGAATGCCTTGCTGAACAAGTTGAATGCCTTGTTGACCAAGTAAAATGCCTTTTTGAACAAATAGAATGACATGTATGCCTTGTTGAACAAGTCGAATGTCTTATTGAAAATCTCAAATGCCTTGTTGACCACGTCAAATGCCTTTTTGACCAAGTAATGCCTTGTTGAAAAAGTCTAATGCCTTTTTGAACAAATAGAATGACATGTATGCCTTGTTGACGAAGTTGAATGCCCTTTTGAACAGTAGAATGCCTTGCTAAAAAGTCAAATGCCTTGTTGAACAACTAAAAAGCCTTGTGGACCAAGTCCTATACCTTGTTGAACATGTCGAATGCCCTGTTGACCAGGACCTGCCTTGTTGAACAAGTCGAATGCCTTGTTAAACAACTCTTATGCCTTTTTGACCAACTCATTCCTTGTTGAGTAAGTCGAATGCCTTGTTGACCAAATAGAATGTCTTGTTGAACAAGTCGAATGCATTGTTGAACAAATAGAATGGCTTATTGTATACCTTGTAGACCAAGTCAAATTCCCTTCTGAACAAGTAGAATGCCTTGTTAAACAAAATGAATGCCTTGTTGAACAAGTCAGGCCTTGTGGACCAAGTAGAATGCCTTGTTGACGAAGAAGATGTCCTTATGGAACAAGTCGAATGCCTTGTTGAACAAGAAGAATGTCATATATGCCTTGTTGACCAAGTCGAATGCCCTTGCGAACAAGTGGAATGCCTTTTTGACCAAGTTGAATGCCCTTTTGACCAACTCGGATGCCTTGTTAAACAAGTCGAATGCATTGTTGACCAAGTAATGCCTTGTTAAACAAGTCGTTTACAATGTTTGACAAGTCGAATACTTTGTTGACCAAGTAGAATGCCTTGTAAAACAAGTGGAATGTCTAGTTGAACAAGTCAAATGCCTTGTTGAATAAGTTGAATGCCTTGTGGAACAAGTAGAATGCCTTGTTGAACAAGCCGAATGCCTTGTTGACCAAGTCATTCCTTGTTGACCAAGTAGAATGCCTTGTTGAACAAGTCGAATGCCTTGTTGACCAAGTAAAATGCCTTGTTGAACAAGTCGAATGCCTTGTTGAATAAATAGAATGTCATGTATGCCTTGTTGACCAAGTTGAATGCCCTTTTAAACAGTAGAATCTCTTGCTAAAAAGTCAAATGCATGTTGGAAAACTAAAGAGCCTTGTGGACCAAGTCCTATACCTTGTTGAAGTGGTCGAATGCCTTGTGGACCAAGTCCTGCCTTTGTTGAACAAGTCGAATGCCTTGTTAAACAACTCTTATGCCTTTTTGACCAACTCATTCCTTGTTAACCATGTAGAATGCCTTCATAAACAAGTCAAATGCCTTGTTGAAGGAGAATGTCTTGTTGACCAAGTCGATGTCCTTTCAAACAAGTAGATAGCCTTGTTGACATAGTCGGATGTCTCGTTGAACAAGTCGAATGCCTTGTTGACCAAGTAATGCCTTGTTGAACAAGTCAAATGCCTTGTTGAAGAAGTGAGTCATGCCTTTTTTACCAAGTAGTATGCGTTGTTGAACAAGTAGAATGCCTAGTTGAACAAGTCGAACGCCTTGTTGAATAAGTTGAATGACTTGTTGACCAAGTAGAATGCTTTGTTGACCAAGTAGGATGCCTTGTTCAACAAGTCAAATGCCTTGTTCAACAACTATAATGCCTTGTGGACCAAGTCATATGCCTTGTTGAACCGGTCAAATGCCTTGTTCACCAAGTCCTGCCTTGTTGACCGAGTAGAATGCCTTGTTGAACAAGTCGAACGCCCTTTTAAAAAACTCGAATGCCTTTTTGAATGCCTTGTTGAATAAGTCGAATGCCTTGTTAACCAAGTAGAATGATTTGTTGAACAAGTCGAATGCCTTGTTGAACAAGAAGAATGCATGCTTTGCTTTGTAGACCAAGTCGAATGCCCTTTCGAACACGTAGAATGCCTTGTTGAACAAGTCGAATGTCTTTTTGACAAAGTGGAATGCCTTGTGGAACAATTAGGATGCCTTGTTGACCAAGTGGGATGCCTTGTTGAACAAGTCAGATGCCTTGTTGAACAAGTCTATTGCAATGTTTAACAAGTCGAATGCCTTGTTGACCAAGTAGAATGCCTTTTTCAACAAGTCGAATGCCTTGTTGACAAAATAGAATGTCTTGTTCAACAAGTCGAATGCATTGTTGAACAAATAGAAGGTCTTGTATGCCTTGTTGACCAAGTCGAATGCTCTTTTTAACAAGTAGAATGTCTTGTTAAACAAGTCGAATGCCTTGTTGACAAGGTTATGCCTCGTAGACCAAGTATAATGCCTTGTTGAACAAGTAGAATACATTGTTGACCAAATAGAATGTCTTGTGGAACAAGTCGAATGCCTTGTTAGACAAATAGAATGTCTTCTTGTATACCTTGTTGACCAAGTCGAATGTCCTTTTGAACAAGAAGAATGCCTTGTTAAACAAGTTTTTTTTTTTTTTTGGTGTAAAGTCCCATGTATATAGATCGTAAAAAATGTACAAATGAACAGGAGAAAAACTCCTCTACCAACCAGTAACAGACTACTGGTAACAACAATGAATGAATAACCAATCAACCAATCAACCAATGACCCTATCAACAATCAACAACAAAAACATCCAATCAAACAATCAAAAACCAATCCTACCAAGCCACACGCCATAATCGGCGTATAGCCGCCCGATGAAGTTCATACTTCATGGATGTACCACTAATACGCGGGATAGCCAAGGCAAGAACACACCCCACAAGCCATTGTGGAGTCGTGATGGATCCCTCCTTCCATCGCCTGTTCCTTGCCTGCCAAATATGGTAGACAAGGGATGCTAGAATATGACGAGATGCTGCATGGAGAAGATGCTTCTTTCGCCAGCGGACGGCCGCCCACCGAATGCCCGTAGTCCAATCCCGATAAGGCCAGATCCAACTAATCCGATGGCGCAAGAGAAGACATTGTCTGAAAAAGGACAATCAAAGAATAGATGTTGGACAGTCTCGTAATGCAACTCCTCACAGAGGACACAAGCTTGGGTTCCCGCCCTCTGAGCAATCCACGGTTTGTCCCTAGCCGATCCTGTAATCCCAGATATAAAATAAATTCATGTCGTGGAATCTTCAACGGTCCTCCAAATAATACTGCCCAACCCACACGGGGCCTACTGTAGCGCAACGCGTTGTGAGCCAAAGAAGCAGTCATAGATCCATTCGGCGAACCCGTCCACCAACACCATCCTGATCCCCACGAACCACATTAGGTAAGAGGCGGCTAATCTCAAGATACTCCACCGCCCCTTGTCCTGGCCAATTCCACCCTGCGAATTAAGGACTAGACTCAATCGTGAATCAATATGCAGCCCCATCGCAATAGGGCCCTAGGAAATCTCTCCAACAGCGACGTAGATAGCAACCAAGGATCCTTCCATAGCCAGATCGTAGAGCCATCACCAATTCGAAATGTAATCATAGACCTGATTAAAGGGCGTAACTGCATCAGCTTTCTCCAGCTCCAAGCATCATTCGTCGAGACCGGTACATCCATAGTGATCGAGAATATAACCGCGTCCTATAGAGCCATTCGACCCAAATCGAATCCGGGACTTGGTAAGTACACTCCACAAGTGCTTCAGAAAGAGAACCTTGTTGTCGACAGAAATAGACCTCAGGCCCAATCCCCTTCAGTAACTGGTAAACATAAAACCTCCCATGCACCTTAGGTGATCTACCTCTCCACAAAATTTCCTAAAACGCCTCCAACGCTCGGATAACTCCCTTAGGTAACAAGAACATACCTGACCAGTAGGCATGAAGCGCCTGCAAGACCGATTTAACCAGCTGCAGTCGGCCCGCATAAGATAAAGACAGATTGAGCCATGATCCCAACCACTGGTCCACTTTCTGTAAAAGAGGAGCACAGTCTCCAATCGTCAAGCGAGTAGTAATGAGGGGCACTCGTAAGTATCGCACCGGAAACTGCCCCACTCGATAACCCATGAGTGCATGAATCTGTGCAATCAAGCTTTCAGCCCGCCTCGAAATAAACATCTCACTCTTGTCAGGGTTAGGGATCAACCCTGACAACCGGGCAAATTCACCCAAAGCTTTCTTCAACACCCCAACTGAAAGGACATCCGCGTGGTTGAAAAGCAAGAGGTCATTCAGCGAAAAGGCCGTTGTTGTCAGGCACGCTCGAATCCATCCAATGTAAGTAGGATGAAAACCCATGGCCCCTAAGACAGTAAGCAAAAACTCCCATTCGACCTTGTCGTACGCCTTGGCCAGGTCAATCTTGAACATTGCACGCGGTGGCCGGCCCTTAGACTGTACCCAAGGCATAGCTCCTGCGCCAATAACACGTTATCGCTGATCCGTCGCCCTGGGATAAATGTTGTCTGTGAGCCATGAACCAAAGTAGCGAGATGCCCCTTTAGTCGATTGGCTAAAATCTTGGAAATCACCTTATATACTACATTGCAACAGGAAATGGGTCTGAACTCCGTTGAACACGCCGAGGGTTTCTCGCTTCGGGATTAACGTGATGAGGGTGCTATTTAGTCCCTTCAGTATTCTGCCCGTTTTGAAGAAATCTTGGATTGCCTTCACCACCTCATCTCCAACAATCCCCCACGCAGCTCGAAAAAATGCTACGTGTACCCGTCAGGTCCTGGCGCTTTCTCATCCCCCATAGAGAAAAGCGCCTCACGCACTTCAGTGGCAGTCACCTTAGTGATCATGGATGCAGCGTCCGCTGGGGAAAGCGTACTCGTCACAGCTCTCTGCACGTCAACAGGAAGAATCGGAGTACAGTGGACAGACTGCCCCAATAGGTCCTGATAGAACCCAATCATTTCATCTTCCACCTGAGATGGTTCTTCAATGAGATTGCCATTGGCATCCTCAAGGGACCAGATACGGTTGGAAGCTCGCCTCATGGTAACTCGACGAAAGAAATAAGATGAGCACTGGTCCCCATCCTTCAGCCATGCAATCTTGGCCCGCTGCGCTAACGCCGATTGCTCCATCTCCACTGCTTTGGCATAAACCACACGACACAGCCTTTCCAGCTCATTGAAAGAGTCCTCCTCAGGGAATCGTGACGCAAAATCCTGTGCAATATCAAGGAAATGCTTTGCTTCTGTGACATTCGCCGTCAAATCTCCCTTCGATCTTCGCAGTCTCACCAGTATGGGTTTCAACATCTTAAGCCTCCTCACCAACACGAACATAGGAAAGCCATGTAAAGGAGTGTTCCAGACATTCTGAACAATACCTAAGCAGGCCGGATCTTTCGCCAGAAAATTGTCAAAGCGAAATGTTGCCTTATGCTGTCGTGTCGTAGTATTTCCCAAAAACACAGGGGAGTGATCCGAAGTTGCTGGTAGCCCACACCTACAGAAGGAGTTCGTAAACCGGGCAAACCATTGAGGATTTCCTAGTATACGGTCCAATCTCCTCCAAACCCCCGCATCAGATCTCTGTTGATTATACCACGTGAATACCTGGCCCATCGTAGGTATCGTCACCAAATCAGCACTAACCAGGCACTCTTGGAATTCCTCCATATCATGCCTAGATGCCGAACCACCACGACCCTCACCCGCGTGCAAAATAGCATTGAAATCCCCCAATACAATCCATGCATCCGCCACTCGAGTCGCTGCCATGGTAGTCAATTCCTCCCATAATGGCCGTCTCTCCTCCCTCCTGGACTTCCCATAAGCAAAAGACACGTAAATGATCTCCCCCGTATATGCCGACTTCACTCGACAATGTACAGCTTGGGCTGAGAACCCAAGGACATCCACATTCAAAACAAAGGGATCCCAACCCGCCCATATGCATGACGATGGCCCTTCTTCATAATCAGAGAACCATCGCCAATGAGAACGAATGCTACTCGAAATAAAACCCTCATTTGATGCCGCCACTCTCGTCTCTAGCAACCCAATCATACACAACCCCTCTCGCGATATCAACTCCCGCACCGCACTCCTGTGGTCTTGCTTGTTAAGACCACGTACATTCCATGCTCCAACAGCTAACATAAATGCACCCTGTTTCGGGCTGCGTTTGCTTTAGGGCCCGTAAATGAGGTGTAATTGCTATCTTCAGGCACATCCCGAAGTAGGCCAAAACGGTTCTGCACCCCAGAAAGAGGCTCCGCTGCTTCTGGAGGACGAGATGTTTCAGCTCTTTCAGGTTGTCGTTCAGTTCCAGCATTCGCAGCCCACACCATAACGGCTTTTCCTTTGGCTCCCACCTGTTGCCATTCTTCGTGTGGCCGTGTAAGGCTCCCCCCTATCTTACATATTCTATCCGGCCGTTGTGCGCCAAGGTCCCCCTGCCGCGGACCCCCGCCGCGCTCCTAACGAGAACGGGACCTATTACGGGTCTGGGCTGTGCGTTGCCCAGTGACAACAGCTCCTGCTTTGGGTTGCCACCTTTCGCCTTCCATGCCTTCCTCGCTCCCTCATATTGGCGACGAGGTTTTGACGTCCCTGCTGCCATCTTCTTCGGTCTCTGTGGGCAAAAGGCTGCCCCATGTGCCCATGATGAACAATGATCACATTTAGATGGTCTCCAGTCAAACTCCACCCGTATAGGTACTTTCACATCCGCTTCCCCTTCCTCACCTTGAAGCAACACATCAAAAGTCTCAATAAATGGCTCAGACAATTTCTTCATTACACAGACCCGGGCATAATCAATTCTTTCCCCCGTCGCCGTGATTCTGTCTGCATACAATGGCCTTCCCACCGCACTTGCAACTAGCCCCAGCCCCTCTTGTGTCCAAAGATCAGATGGAACATCCCATAGCTTGACCCATAATGGCAGCTCCACCACCTCCTTACGCGTAAAAGTCATGCGTGGTCGCCAAGGTTCAAGGAATATCGGCTGGCCTTGCATGAGCCAAGGTCCACCCTCTAAAACCGCAATCCTTGCACCATCCGACTCAAAACTAAACATGAAAAAACCATTGACAGTCGTACGAACCTCTGCCAATCCCTTCCAAATCGATCTGAAGTAACTCTCCACGAAAGGGAAATACGGCTTACGGCCAAGGAAATAACCCACGAGAGTGTTCTTCCATCGTTCACAGCCACGCCGCGCCACCTCCAATGGAGCTCGCACCACAGCCACCCCATTCACAATCGAGGGCGGGGTGTAAGATAGTGCCATCTTTTGTGATAGAGCAGCCCTGTTTCCTTGCACAGCCTCTGCAAATGACACAGGTTTGCCTTGGCTATAAGCCTTCGTCATTGAGGGCCCAAGTCGTGAGAAAACAGACCCTGCATTCGGGTTCCCAGAATTAACCAATCCTGTTGGTGTAGCATAGACATCAGATGCTTCAGGAACGATCTGCTGTGAACTGCCAGACTCTGGTATAACGGACTTCACCGTGGTCGCCTTGTCTGCCTCTTCCCGATTATCAACTACAATCTCCTCATCAACCTTATCCTCATCCTGAGCCAGGGACTCATCCTCGCAACACCACGCCATCAGAGCCCTCGCCGGCATAGGTGAATCAGGCCTTCGGTGAAAAACCCGCGGATTATGGCGTAGAATTCCTCTAATCAACACAGGCCCCTCCTCACGCCGATTAGGTGACCCGCTCATTGCCCTAGGCCCCGCGCTTCTGTGAGTAATTTCCCTCGGCCTCTGCCCAGCCAATCGCGCGGCATCATCGTCCACCACACTCGGCCCCTGCACTTGGCTCATTAGTGCCCTAAATCGCTCACTATCAAACGCAGCCGCAAAAGCCGGATAAGCTGCACTTAACGCTTCCAAATCCGGCATGGTCGGGGCTCCTTGTGTGGCCGTTCCTTGTCGGTCAGCACCCACGACTTCAGCAATCGCCGCAACCCCCACAGAAGGAGACGCCTCCGTCAACATATGAAAGTTAGAAGTAAAAGCAGCAATCTCGCTCCAAAAAGCCCTCCAATCGCCGTCTGATCCCGGCGATGGAGGCCGCAATTCGCCCTCGAACAGTGGTCAAGGCAGGTATACGATGGAAAATCAATTGCGGGTCAAAAAGGGGGGAAAATTGGTCAACGACAATTTTTAGAGATTAGTTTTGGGAGAGAGAATTCGCTAGAGAGAGAAATTAGAGAGAGAAAAAAATTCGGGCCCCTCTTGTGCCTTGTTAACCAAGTCGAATGCCTTATTGTTTAACTCGAATGGCTTGTCGATCAAGTCGAATGCCTCGTAGATCAACTTGTTAAACAAGTTGAATGTCTTTTTAAACAAGTTGAATGCCTTGTGGACCAAGAAGAATGCCTTGTTGATAAAGATGTCCTTATTGAACATGTCGAATGCCTTGTTGAACAATAAGAATGTCTTGTATGCCTTGTTGACCAAGTCAAATACCCATTCGAACAAGTCAAATGCCTTGTTGACTAAGTCGAATGCCTTGCTGACCACGTCGGATGCCTTATTGAACAAGTCGAATGCCTTGTTGACCAAGTAATGCCTTGTTAAACAAGTCGATTGCAATGTTAAACAAGTCCAATGCCTTGTTGAACAAGTCGAATGCCTTGTTGACTAAGTAGAATGTCTTGTTGAAGAAGTCGAATGCCTTGTTGAACAAATAGAATTTCTTGTATGCCTTGTTGACCAAGTTGAATGCCCTTTTGAACAAGTAGAATGTCTTGTTCAACAAGTCAAATGCCTTGTTGATCAACTAAAATGGCTTGTGGACCAACTACTATGCCTTGTTAACAAAGTCCTGCCTTGTTGACCGAGTAGAATGCCTTGTTAAAGAAGTCGAATGCCTTGTTAAACAACTCGAATGCCTTTTTGACCAACTCATGGCTTGTTGACCAAGTAGAATGCCTTGTTGCACAAGTCAAATGCCTTGTTGAACAACTCGGATGCCTTGTTGAACAAATAGAATGTCTTCTTGTATACCTTGTTGACCAAGTCGAATGCCCGTTTGAACAAGTAGAATGCCTTGTTAAATAAGTGGAGCCTTGTTGACCAAGTAATGCCTTGTTGAACAAGTCGATTGCAATGTTGAACAAGTCGAATGCCTTGTTGAACAAGAAAAATGCCTGCTTTGCCTTGTTGACAAACACGAATGCCCTTTCAAACAAGTAGAATGCCTTGTTGAACAAGTCGAACGTCTTGTTGACAAAGTCGAATGCCTTGTTGAACAATTCGGATGTCTTGTTGACCATGTCGAATGCCTTGTTGACAAGGTTATGCCTTGTTGACCAGGTAGAATGCCTTGTTGAACAAGTCGAATGCCTTGTTGACCAAATAGAATGTCTTGTTGAACAAGTCGAATGTCTTGTTGAACAAATAAAATGGCTTCTTGTATACCTTGTTGACCAAGTTGAATTCTTTTTTGAACAAGTAACATGCATTGTTAAACAAGTTGAATGCCTTGTTGAACAAGTCATGACTTGTGGACCAAGTAGAATGCCTTGTTGACCAAGAAGATGTCCTTATTGAACAAGTCGAATGCCTTGTTGAACAAGAAGAATGCCTTATATGCCTTGTTGACCAAGTCAAATGCCCTTTCGAACAAGTGGAATGCCTTGTTGACCAAGTTGAATGCCTTGTTGACCAATTCGGATGCCTTGTTGACCAAGTCGAATGCCCTTTCAAACAAGTCGAATGCCTTGTTAAATACGTCGAGTGCCTTGTTGTCTAAGTCGAATGCCTTGGTGACCAAGTCATGCCTTGCTGACCAAGTAGAATGCCTTGTTGAACAAGTAGAATGTCTAGTTGAACAAGTCAAACGCCTTGTTGAAAAAGTTGAATGCCTTGTTGAACAAGTCGAATGCCTTGTTGACCACGTAGAATGCCTTGTTGAACAAGTTGAATGCTTTGTTTTTTACCAAAAAAAAAAAGTTGAATGCCTTGTTGACCAAATAGAATGTCTTGTGGAACAAATCGAATTCCTTGTTGAACAAATAGAATGTCTTCTTGTATACCTTGTTGACCAAGTCGAATGCCCGTTTGAACAAGTAGAATGCATTGTTAAATAAGTTGAATGTCTTGTTAAACAAGTTGAATGACTTGTTCAACAAGTCATGCCTTGTGTACCAAGTAATATTGCCTTGTGTCATGAATGCCTTGCTGAACAAGAAAAATCCTTGTATGCCTTGGTGACCAAGTTGATGTCCTTTCAAACAAGTAGAATACCTTGTTGACCAAGTCGAATACCATGTTGAACAAGAAGAATGTCTGCGTTGCCTTGTTGACCAAGTTGAATGCCCATTCAAACAAGTAGAATGCCTTGTTGAGCAAGTCGAATGTCTTGTTGACAAAGTCGAATGCCTTGTTGAACAATTCGGATGTCTTGTTGACCATGTCGAATGCCTTGTTGACAAGGTTATGCCATGTTGACGAAGTAGAATGCCTTGTTGAACAAATCGAAGGCCTTGTTGAACAAATATAATGGCTTCTTGTATCCCTTGGTTACAAAGTCGAATTGCCTTTTGAACAAGTAGAATGCCTTGTTAAACAAGTTGAATACCTTGTTGAACACGTCATGCCTTGTGGACCAAGTAGAATGCCTTGTTGACCAAGAAGATGTCCTTATTGAACAAGTCGAATGCCTTGTTGAACAACAAGAATGCCTTATATGCCTTGTTGACCAATTCGAATGCCCTTTCCAACAAGTGGAATGCCTTGTTGACCAAGTTGAATGCCTTGTTAACTAACTCGGATACCTTGTTGAACAAGTCGAATGCCTTGTTGACCAAGTAATGCCTTGTTAAACAAGTCGATTGCAATGTTTAACAAGTCAAATGCTTTGTTGACCAAGTCATGCCTTGTTGACCAAGTAGAATGCCTTGTTGAACAAGTAGAATGTCTAGTTGAACAAGTCAAATGCCTTGTTGAATAAGTGGAATGCCTTGTTGAACAAGTCGAATGCCTTGTTGACCAAGTAGAATGCCTTGTTGAACAAGTCGAATGCCTTTTTGACCAAATAGAATGTCTTGTTTAACAAGTCGAATGCCTTGTTGAACAAATAGAATGTCTTCTTGTACACCTTGTTGACCAAGTCGAATGCCCGTTTGAAAAAGTAGAATACCTATTGAACAGAGCAAATGCATTCAAGTCGAATGCCTTGTTGACCAAGTCATGCATGTTGACCAAGTAGAATGTCTTGTTGAACAAGTAGAAAGTCTAGTTGAACAAGTCAAACGCGTGGTTGGATAAGTCAAATGCCTTGTTGCACAAGTCCACTGCCTTGTTGACCAAGTAGAATGCTTTGTTGAACAAGTCGAATGCCTTGTTGAACAAGAAGAATGCAACTTTGCCTTGTTGACCAAGTCGAATGCCCTTTTGAACAAGTAGACTGCCTTGTTGAACAAGTCGAATGTCTTGCTGACAAAGTCGAATGCCTTGTCGAACAATTCGAATGCTTTGTTGAACAAGAAGAATACCCTTTCGAACAAATAGAATGCCTTGTTGTGCAAGTCGAATGTCTAGTTGACAAAGTCGAATGCCTTGTTGAACAATTCGGATGTCTTGTTGACCATGTCAAATGCCTTGTTGATCAAACAGAATGTCTTGTTGAACAAATAGAATGGCTTCTTGTAAACCTTGTTGACCTAGTCGAATGCTCTTTTGAACAAGTAGAATGTCTTGTTGAACAAGTTGAATGCCTTGTTTAACAAGTCATGCCTTGTGCACCAAGTAGAATGTCTTGTTGACCAAGAAGATTTCCTTATTGAACAAGTCGAATGCATTGTTGAGCAAGAAGAATGCCTTATATGCCTTGTTAACCAAGTCAAATGCCCTTTCGAACAAGTGGAATGCCTTGTTGACCAAGTTGAATGCCTTCTTAAGCAAGTAATGCCTTGTTGACAAATTAGAATGCCTTGTTTAACAAGTCGAATGCCTTGTTGAACAAATAGAAAGTCTTCTTGTATACCTTGTTGACCAAGTCGAATTCCCGTTTGAAAAATTTGAATGCCTTGTTGAACAATTCAAACTAGGCAAACGCCTTGTTGGATAAGTCAAATGCATTGATGCACAAGTCCAATGCCTTGTTGACCAAGTAGAATGCTTTGTTGAACAAGTCGAATGCCCTTTCGAACAGGTAGAATGCCTTGTTGAACAAGTCGAATGTCTTGTTGACAAAGTCGAATGCCTTGTCGAACAATTCGGATGCTTTGTTGACCATGTCGGATGCCTTGTTGAACAAGTCGAATGCCTTGTTGACCAACTAATACGTTGCTGAATAAGTCGATTGCAATGTTTAACAAGTCGAATGCTTTGTTCACCAAGTCTTGCCTTGTTGACCAAGTAAAATGCCTTGTTGAACAAGTCGAATGCCTTGTTGACAAAATAGAATGTCTTGTTCAACAAGTCGAATGCATTGTTGAACAAATAGAAATGTCTTATATGCCTTGTTGACCAAGTCGAATGCCCTTCTAAACAAGTAGAATGCCTTGTCAAACAAGTCTAATGCCTTATTGACCAAGTCGAATGCCTTGTTAACCAATTCATGCCTTGTTGACCAGGTAAAATGCCTTATTTAACAAGTAGAATGTCTAGTTGAACAAGTCAAACGCCTTGTTGAATAGTTTAATGCCTTGTTGACCAAGTAGAATGCTTTGTTGAACAAGTAGAATACCTTGTTGAACAAGAAGAATGCATGCTTTGCCTTGTTGACCAAGTCGAATGCCCTTTCGAACAAATAGAATGTCTTGTTGAACAAGTAGAATGCCTTGCTAAACAAGTTGAATGTCTTGTTAAACAAGTTCAATGCCTTGTTGAACAAGTCATTCCTTGTGGACTAACTAGAGTGCCTTGTTGACCAAGAAGATGTCCTTATTGAATATGTCGAACGCCTTGCTGAACAAGAAAAATGCCTTATATGCCTTGTTGACCAAGTCGAATGCCCTTTCGAACAAGTGGAATGCTTGTTGACCAAGTTGAATGTCTTGTTGTCCAAGTCGGATGCCTTGTTGAACAAGTCGAATGCCTTGTTGACCACGTAATGCCTTGTTAAACAAGTCTATTGCAATGTTTAACAAGTCGAATGCTTTGTTGACCAAGTCATGCCTTATTGACCAAGTAGAATGCTTTGTTGAACTAGTTGAATGCCTTGTTGACAAATAAAATGTCTTGTTGAACAAGTTGAATGCATTGTTTAACAAATAGAATGTCTTGTATGCCTTTTTAACCAAGTCGAATGCTCTGTTAAACAAGTTGAATGCCTCGTTGAATAATTAAAATGCTCTGTGAACCAAGTCCAATGCCTTGTTGAACAAGTCGAATGTCTTGTTGACCAAGTCGAATGCCTTGTTGAACAAGTCGGATACCTTGTTGACCAAGTAAAATGTCCTATTGAACAATTAGAATGCCTTGTTCAACAAGTCGAATGCCTTGTTGAATAAGAAGAAAACCTTGTATGCCTTGTTGACCAAGTCGAATGCCCTTTCGAACATGTAGAATGCCTTGTAGAACAAGTCGAATGCCTTGTAGACCAAGTCGAATGCCCTTTGGGACAAGTAGAATGCCTTGTTAAACAAGTTGAATGCTTAGTTAAACAACTCATGCCTTGTTCACCAAGTAGAATGCCTTGTAGAACAAGTCTAATGTCTTATTGAACAAGAAGAATGCCTTGTTGAACAAGTCGAATGCCCTTTCGAACAAGTGGAATGCCTTGTTGAACAAGTCGAATGCCTTGTTGACAAAGTCGAATGCCTAGTTGAATAAGTCGAATGCCTGGTATGCCTGGTTCACCAAATCGAATGCCCTTTTGAACAAGTCGAATGTCTTGTTGAACAACTCAAATGCCTTGTTGACCAAGTCAAATGCCTTTCTGACCAAGTAATGCCTTGTTGAAAAAGTCGAATGCGTTGTTCACCAAGTCGAATGCCTTGGTAAGCAAGTCGTGCCTTGTTGAACAAGCCAAATGCCATGTTGACCAAGTAAAATGCCTTAAAGGACAAGTCGAATGCCTGTTTGAACAAATAGAATGTCTTGTATGCCTTGTTGACCAAGTTGAATGCCCTTTTGAACAAGTATAATGCCTTGTTCAACAAGTCAAATGCCTTGTTGAACAACTAAAATGCCTTGTGGTCCAAGTCCTATGCCTTGTGGTCAATCGCAATGTTTAACAAGTCTAATGCCTTGTTAAACAAGTCATGCCTTGTTGACGAAGTAGAATGCGTTGTTCAACAAGTCGAATGCCTTGTTGACAAAATAAAATGTCTTGTTCAACAAGGCGAATGCATTGTTGAACAAATAGAATGTCTTGTATGTCTTGTGAACCAAGTCGAATGCCCTTTTAAACAAGTAGATAGCCTTGTTAATGAAGTCGAATGCCTTGTTAAACAAGTCGAATGCATTGTTGACCATGTCGAATGCCTTGTTGACCAAGTATAATGCCTTGTTAAACAAGTCGAATGCCTTGTTGAACAAATAGAATGTCTTCTTGTATACCTTGTTGACCAAGTCGAATGGCCTTTTGAACAAGTAGAATGCCTTGTTAGACAAGTTGAAATGCCTTGTTAAACAAGTCATGCCTTGTGGACCCAGTAAAATGCCTTGTTGATCAAGAAGATGTCCTTATTGAACATGTCGAATGCCTTGTATGCCTTGTTGACCAAGTCGAATGCCTTGTTGACATGGTCGGATGCCTTGTTGAACAAGTCGAATGCCTTGTTAACCAAGTAATGCCTAGTTAAACAGGTCGATTGTAATGTTTAACAAGTCGAATACCTTGTTGAACAAGTCGAATGCCTTCTTGACTAAGTAAAATGTCTTGTTGAACAAATCGAATGCATTGTTGAGCAAATGAATTTCTTGTATGCCTTGTTGACCAAGTTGAATGCCCTTTTAAACAAGTAGAATGTCTTGTTCAACAAGTCGAATGCCTTGTTGAACAAGTCGAATGCCTTGTTGAACAAGTCTTGCCTTGTTGACCAAGTAAAATGCCTTGTTGAACAAGTCTTGCCTTGTTGACCAAGTAAAATGTCTTGTTGAACAAGTCAAAATGCCTTGTTGACCAAGTCGAATGCCTTGTTGAACAAGTCGAATGCCTTCTTGAACAAGCACAATGCTTGGTATGCCTTTTTTACCAAGTCGAATGCCTTGTCGAACAAGTAAAATGCCTTGTTGAACAAGTCTAATACCTTAATGAATCATGCTTTTTTTACCAAGTAGAATACCTTTTTGAACAAGGAGGATGCCTAGTTGAACAAGTCGAACGCCTCATTGAAAAAGTTGAATGCCTTGTTGAACAAGTCGAATGCCTTGTTGTCTACGTCAAAAGCCTTGCTGAACAAGTCGAATACCATGTTGAACAAGTCGAATGCCTTGTTTACCAAGTCATGCCTCGTTGACAAGGTAGAATGCCTTGTTGAACAAGTCGAATGCTTTGTTGAATAAGAAGAATACCTTGTATGCCTTGTTGACCAAGTCCAATGCCCTTTCGAGGATATAGAATGTCTTGTTGAACAAGTCGAATGACTTGTAGACAAAGTCGAATGTCTTGTTGACCAAGTCGAATGCCCTTTGGAACAAGTAGAATGCCTTGTTGAACAAGTTGAATGCCTTGTTAAACAAGTCATGCCTTGTTGACAAAGTAGAATGCCTTGTTGAAAAAGTCGAATGTCTTGTAACAAGAAGAATGCCTTGTATGCCTTCTTGACCAAGTCGAATGCCCTTTCGAACAAGTCGAATGCCTAGTTGAACAAGTCGAATGCCTGTTATGCCCTGTTCACCAAGTCGAACACCCTTTTGAACAAGTAGAATGCCTTGTTGAACAAGTCGAATACCTAGTTGAACAAGTCGAACGTCTTGTTGAACAAGTCGAATGCCTTGTTGACAAAGTACAATGCCTTGTTGAAAAAGTCGAATGTCTTGTAACAAGAAGAATGCCTCGTATGCGTTCTTTACCAAGTCGAATGCCCTTTCAAACAAGTCGAATGCCCTGTCGACAAAGTCGAATGCCTAGTTGAACAAGTTGAATGCCTGGTATGCCCTGTTCGCCAAGTCGAATGCCCTTTTGTACTAGTAGAATGCCTTGTTGAATAAGTCGAATGACTTGTTGAACAAGTCGAATGTGTTGTTGACCAAGTCATGCCTTGTTGACCAAGTAAAATGCCTTGTTGAAAAAGCCGAATGCCTTGTTGACCAAGTAAAATGCCTTAATGAACAAGTCCAATGCCTTTTTGAACAAATAGAATGTCTTGTATGCCTTGTTGACCAAGTTTAATCCCCTTTTGAACTAGTAGAATGCCTTGTTAAACAAGTTGAATGCCTAGTTAAACAAGTCATGCCTTTTGGACCCAGTAGAATGCCTTGTTGATCAAGAAGATGTCCTTATTGAACATGTCGAATGCTTTGTTGACCAAGTCAAATGCCTTGTTGACATGGTCGGATGCCTTGTTGAACAAGTCGAATGCCTTGTTAACCAAGTAATGCCTAGTTAAACAGGTCGATTGTAATGTTTAACAAGTCGAATGCCTTGTTGAACAAGTCGAATGCCTTCTTGACTAAGTAAAATGTCTTGTTAAAAAAATTGAATGCGTTGTTGAGCAAATGAATTTCTTGTATGCCTTGTTGACTAGGTTGAATACCCTTTTAAACAAGTAGAATGTCTTGTTCAAAAAGTCAAATGCCTTATTGAACAAGTCGACTGCCTTGTTGAACAAGTCTTGCCTTGTTGACCAAGTAGAATGCCTTGTTGAACAAGTCGAATGCCTTCTTGAACAAGCACAATGCATGGTATGCTTTTTTTACCAAGTCGAATGCCTTGTCGAACAAGTAAAATTCCTTGTTGAACAAGTCTAATACCTTAATGAATCATGCTTTTTTTACCAAGTAGAATACCTTGTTGAACAAGTAGGATGCCTAGTTGAACAAGTCGAACTCCTTATTGAAAAAGTTGAATGCTTGTTGAACAAGTCAAATGCCTTGTTGTCTAAGTCAAAAGCCTTGTTGAACAAGTCGAATACCATGTTGAACAAGTCGAATGCCTTGTTTACCAAGTCATGCCTTGTTGACCAAGTAGAATGGCTTGTTGAACAAGTCGAATGCTTTGTTGAATAAGAAGAATACCTTGTATGCCTTGTTGACCAAGTCGAATGCCCTTTCGAACACGAAGAATGCCTTGTTGAACAAGTCGAATGTCTTGTTGAGAAAGTGGAATGCCTTGTTGAAAAATTCGGATGCCTTGTTGACCAAGTCGGATGCCTTGTTGAACAAGTTGAATACCTTGTTAGCCAAGTAATACCTTGTTGAACAAGTCGATTGCAATGTTGAACAAGTCGAATGCATTGTTGACCAAGTAGAATGCCTTGTTGACAAAATAGAATGTGTTGTTAACCAAGTCGAATGCATTGTTGAACAAATAGAATGTCTTGCATGCCTTGTTGACCAAGTCGAATGCCCTTTAAACAAGTAGAATGCCTTGTTAAACAAGTTAATTGCCTTTTTAAACAAGTTGAATGCCTTGTTTGAACAAGTCATGCCTTTGTGGACCCAGCATAATGCCTTGTTGATCAAGAAGATGTGTCTTATTGAACATGTGTACACAAGTAGAATGCCATGTTGAACAAGTAAAATGCCTTGTTGACAAAGTCGGATGCCTTGTTGAACAAGTCGAATGCATTGTGGACCAAGTCGAATGCCTTGTTGACCAAGTAATGCTTTGTTGAACAAGTCGAATGCCATGTGAACAAGTCGAATGCCTGTTTACCAAGCCCTGCCTTTTTTACAAGGTAAATGCCTTGTTGAACAAGTAGAATGCCATGTTGAACAAGTAGAATGCCTTGTTAAACAAGTCGAATGCTATGTTGAACAAGAAGAATGCCTTGTTGACCAAGTCGAATGCCTCTTCGAACAAGTCGAATGCATTGTTCACCAAGTCGAATGCATTGTTCACCAAGTCGAATGCCCTTTTGATCAAGTAGAAAACTTTGTTGAAAAAGTCGCATGCCTTCTTGAACAACTCAAATGCATTGTGACCAAGTAATGCCTTGTTGAAAAAGTCGAATACCTTGTTAAACAAGTCGAATGCGTTGTTGACCAAGTCATGCCTTTTTGACCAATTAGAATGCCTTGTTAAACAAGTCATGCCTTGTTGACAAAGTATAATGCCTTTTGAACAATTCGAATGTCTTGTAACAAGAAGAATGCCTTGTATGCCTTCTGACCAAGTCGAATGCCCTTTCGAACAATCGAATGCCTTGCTGAAACAAGTCGAATGCACGTCGACAAAGTCGAATGCCTAGTTGAACAAGTCGAATGCCTGGTATGCCCTGTTCACCAAGTCGAATGCCCTTTTGAACTAGTATAATCCCTTGTTGAACAAGTCGAATGACTGTTGAAGAAGTCGAATGTGTTGT
>SWDC01000015.1:0-215429 GCA_004919715.1 Linderniella brevidens
AATTCGACCCTTATCACCCTCATTCCAAAAGGGATAATCCACGCATGGCGAAGGATTTTCGACCGATTGCCTGCTGCAACGTTCTCTATAAGATCATCTCCAATCATTGCTAATTGGCTACGAGACAGCTTTGGGAAACTTGTCCACCCTACACAGACGGCATTCATCCCTGGAAGCGTATTCCGACAACTTCTCTTAGCCCAAGAGATTTGTCACGGATACAATAGAGCCGGGCTGCCTGACGGGTGGCTCTTAAGTCGACCTCGCCAAGGCATATGATAAGATTGAGTGGGATTTTATCTTTGCCGCACTTCAGGCACTTCACTTTCACACCCGACCTTCATTGGGTGGGTCCGGTCATGCCTCACGTCGACGCATTTTTCCATCAACATCACGGTAGGCCGGAGGGTTCTTCAAAGGACCGGCGGTCTCAGACAAGGCGACCCCATATCACCTTATCTCTTTGTGTTGGTGATGGAGGCTTTACATGGAATCATAACGTCCCGCATCAACCTTAGCCAGCATATTCCGATACCATTGGCGATGCGAGGCCACATCCCTCTTCATGTTGACCTCGCCGATGATCTTCTTCTTTTCTCACAGCGGACGTCAATCAGTCAGTATCTTCCGCGACAGCCTCGAGTTTTTTTTTGCTCGCTTTCAGGGCTACGGGCAACTCCCTAGTAAAAGCGAGATGTTTATCTCGAACGGGCAGACACGACTGAGGGTACACTCCAGGCTGTTATGGGCTTCCCTATCGGGTCTCTTCCTGTGCGGTACCTGGGGGTCCCCCTTATCACATCGCGATTGACTATCGATGATGCGCCCCCTTATTACGTTCTATTGATCGTCGGCTTGGTCTTGGACCAACCACTCGCTCTCATACGTCGGAGGGTAACAGCTCATTCGACGGTCCTTATACTATCCATGTGTATTGGGCGGGAGTCTTCTTACTCCCCAAGGAATCATCCGCAGTATCGAGAAGCGTCTTCGAGCTTTCTTGTGGAAGGACTAGCGCGAGGTGGCATGGACCGACGTATGCGCACCAAGGGACGAAGGGGGACTTGGACTGGATCGATTGAGGTGGAGAACGCGTGAGATGATGCGTCTATTTGGAACATTTCTCAGGGGAGATGAGTCTTCGATATGGGCCACATGGATACGACGGACGCGGCTGCACAACACATCCTTCTGGACCATCAGATCCACGCTATACCCTCATGGAGCTGGAAGAAGTCCTCAAGCTCAGAACCCTCATCCCCCACTTCTAGAGTTCCGCATTGGGAATGGAGCGAATACACGCCTCTGGACTGACCCATGGCTACTCACGATTCCGCTGGTGAACGTACCGCGTGGTCCATCTGTTATGGGCTCCCACTGATTCACGATTTGAACGCGGTGATTGAATGATCGGGATGGCATTGGCCAGGACAGACAACGGTGGAGTTCATGGATTTTTGCTGGTCTCCTACCTCCTATTCAACACGGTGAGATGGACACGATTCGATGGCGGGGGACTCCCAATGGCGTCTTCTCTACTCACTCCGCGAGAAATTGCATACGCCAACATTCTCCGCCTGCATTCTAGACCAACGTTCGGCAGCCGCCTATCTCGATACCACGGCATGAAGTCATTTTATGGCTGGCGATTAGGATGCCTGGCGACGAGGGACAAGCCATGGGTGGCCGCGCAGCAGGAAGTTCAGCTTGCCTTCTTGTGTGATGATGGCCATGCTATAGAGACAACACGCATCTTTTTTGAGTGTTCATTTTCCAGACATTGCCTACATGCAGGGAAAGTTAACGTTTTGGATGGCCTTACACAGACTGGATCGAAGGGGTTCACTGGGCTGCTCAAAGGTGGCGGGCAAGCCTCGCAGGATGGGGCCCCGACATGCGCTTGCATCGCTTGTCTATCACCTATGGGCCAGCGCAAACCGACGATGGCGGGAAGGAAAACGAAACCTCCTACTCATATCGTTGCGGACTCGAGACTACACTCATCTATACGGCTCTCTACCTCTTGGAGGGAAGTATCAACTACAGTCCTGTGCGCTTCGACGTGTTTGGCGATTGCGTGGCCGAGCACGTAGTCACTTGCTTACAGTCTGCTTGCTGCTTTTTGATGTTTGCTTGCTCGATTGGATTGCTTGCGTTGTTTATAGGTAGCATGTTACCGAGCGGTGCAGCTTATTGCTGCTGAACATTGTATCTTTCCACATTTTATTTTAATGACCTTTTCCCAAAAAAAAAAAAAAACAAACAAAACAAGTCGAATACCTTGTTGACCAAGTAAATGCCTTGTTTAACAATCGAACGCCTTGTTGAATAAGTCGAATGCCTTGTTAACAAGCAAATGCCTTGTTGAACATATCGAAGTCTTTTTGAACAAGTAGAATTCCTTGTATGTCTCGTTCACCAAGTCGAATGCCCTTTGAACAAGTGTAATGCCTTATGGAACAAGTGGAATGCCTTGTTGAACAAGTGAAATGCCTTGGTTACCAAGTAATGCCATATGAAAAAGTTGAATGCCTTGTTGAACAAGTCAAATGCCAGTTGACCAAGTCATGCTTGTTGACCAAATACAATTTCTTGTTAAACAAGTCGAATGCCTTCTTGACCAAGTCATGCCTTGTTGACCAAGTAGAATTGCCTTGTGAACAAGTTGAATGCCATGTTGACCAAGATGCTTTGTCAACAAGTCGAATGCTTGTTCAACAAGTAATAAATGGTATGCCTTGTTGACCAAGTCGAATGACTTGTTGAACAAGTCGATGCCTTGTTTTTGGTAAAATTTCCCGTAAATAAAACTGAATGAAAACAAAAAGCGCCCAAGGGAAATCCCATGCCGCAGAAAAACGGTAACAAGCTACCGAAGCAAACAAACGAGGCAAAACAATCGACAACGCAGCCGACAAAGCCAAGCAAAGCCTCAAAACAAAACAAAGCCACAAAACAAACAAAAGCAGACTACCATGCAATGCGCCATGAGGTTCCGACGAGGCCGCTTGCAGAATGAAGCGGGAGGGAGCCTGGCTCAACCTCAAGCACGCGATCTCTAAGACCATACTCACAATTCGCTCCGGGGAGCAACGATCTGATCCCGCCAACGCCTATTCCTCTCTTGCCAGATATGGTAGACCAGAGAGGCGAGAAGATGACGAGAGATCTCATTATGAAGATGATGACTCCGCCAACGAGCAGCGGCCCACTCGAATCCCGTGAATCCAATCCCGATGCGGCCACCTCCAATGGGTCTTCCTTCTCAGTAAGAGAATGCATCTCCTGGAGAAAGAGCACTCGAAGAGAGGTGACGGACCGTCTCCGGCTCTGCGACTCACAAAGAGAGCAAGCATCCGAACCCGAACGAACCATCACCCAACACGGTCCCTAGTCGCCAACCTTTCACGAATAGCAAGCCACAAAAAATTCATGTCTAGGGACTCGAAAAGGCCCCCAAACAGAGAAGTCCAAGCAATCCTCGGAGAGTGGGTCCGGATAGCCTCACGAGCACTCCTAACAGAGAACTTCCCATCCGGAGCCACCTTCCAACAAATGGAGTCAGCAGCAGCAGAGGGGTCCACAGCCGGAAGAAGGGGCTGAAGCAGAAGAAACTCCACGACTGCTGGGCAGGCCAGGTCCATCCAGCATTCGTCACAACAACAGAGAGCCGGGAATCCAAAGGAGACCCATAACCAAAGGCCCCCTCGGGAATTTCTCAATGAGAGGGGTATAACAGCCAAGGGTCCTTCCAGAGCCAAAAGAGTTCCCATTTCCAATCGAAAGGAGAAAAGGGAACGGAGTACCTCTCAGGTGGAGCACTTACGCCAGCTCCAGCGTCCGAGGAGTTGGGCTGAACATCCCAGAAAGAGCGTCCCTGAGTTTAGTGGCATAAAGCCACTGGACCCAAATCGAGTCAGGGTCACGAGAGACATGTTCCAGAGGTGATGGAAGAGGAGAGCCTGATTGTCGATCAAGAGAGATCGAACGCCAAGACCTCCTTCTTCCACAGGCTTGCAGACGTCATCCAAGCCACCTTAGCCGGAGATCCATCCCGCAGAAATCTTCGAAAGCGAGACTCCAAGGCCTGATCACTCCTTTCGGGAGGAGGAAGACCCCAGCCCAATAGACCTGCATGGCAGAGAGGACAGACTTAATGAGCTGCAAGCGACCGGCATACGAGAGGGAACGGTTCAGCCAGGATCCAAGCCGTCTATCCACAGACTGGAGCAAGGGTGCAGTCCTCCAGTCTGAGACGGGAGTGGATCAAAGGAACTCCAAGGTAGCGGACAGGGAGCTGCGCCACGGGAGAAGCCCATGATACTCAGAAGCTGTCCCGAAAGAGGCTCAGCCCTTTTGGAAAGAAACATCTCACTTTTAGCCGGGTTAGGGAGGAGACCCGACAAAGAGCCGAAGGTATCAAGAGCATCACGGAGGGTCCGAACAGAGCAGGCATCCGCGTGACAGAAAAGCAGCAGATCGTCAGCAAAAGACAGCATGGCCAGCTTACTCGTATCACATCTCCAATGGTAACGGAATCCGGGAGAGACTGGATGCGGGATAAAGAATCCCATGGAGCACCTCCATGACCAGAACGAACAGGTAAGGAGAGAGGGGGTCGCCTTGGCGGAGGCCCCGCTTACCCGCAAAAAAACCTTCCGGCGCTCCGTTATGCAAACGGAGAATGCAGTAGAGTGATGCCTCCTTGATCCAATGGATGAAGAGAGGGTGGAACCGCATGGCCTGAAGAGTAGCGATAACAAAGCTCCAATCCACCTTATCAAATGCTTCGCAAGGTCGACCTTGATGGCAGAAACGGGGTGGGAGACTCTGGTTCTGGTAGCCCCTGCAAATCTCTTGGCTAACAGAATGTTATCGCTGATGCGTCTGCCCGGGATGAAAGCCGTCTGGAAACCGGATGGACGAGGCCAGGAAGGGCAGATTTGAGCCGATTGGCCAAAATCTTTGCAATGACCTTATACAGGACATTGCAGCAAGAGATTGGCCTAAAGTCGGAAGCACGTCTAGAAGAAGCCCCCTTAGGGATGAGCTGATGAGAGTACTGTTGACGCCCCCGAAGAAGATGACCCGTCCGAAAGAAGTCCTCCACAGCACGAGTGACATCACACCCAGGATTCCCCACTTCGCCTTGAAGAAGGCAACCGTATAGCCATCAGGGCCAGGGGCCTTTTCGTCATCCATAGCAAAATAACATCACGAATCTCTACGTCTGAAACTCTCGAGATCATCCCATCCGCATGATCCCGAGACAACGTATGCGTGATGAAGCGCTCCACGTCCACAGCACACACAGGAGCAGATCTGCCACCCTGGCCCAGAAGATCCTGGTAGAAGCGAATCAGCTCGTCACGAATAGGGCCAGACCCCTCAATCAACTGGCCATCCGCATTCGCAAGAGGGAGAATACGATTGCCACAACGACGGATCGCCACCTTCTTAAAAAGAAGGAGGAGCATTGATCGCCATCCTTGAGCCAGGCTAACTTGGCTCGCTGGCAAGGTAAGAGTGCTCCATCTCCACAAGCACGAGAGAAGAGCATTCGGCAGATACGTTCGAACTCGTGAAGAGAGGCTCGTCAGGGTAACGAGCCTGAAAGATTGGCTGAGATCCAGAACTCCCTAGCCTCCAACACGTTCCTACTCAAATCGCCCTTAGCACGCCGAAGCTCCTTAAGACGGGGCTTAAGTGACTTCAGACGGCGAACAAGCGAATACATGGGAAACCCTGAGGCGGGAGGCCCAAACCTGCTTCACAACCCCAAGAAGGCCGGGTCCTTCGTGAGGAGGTTATCGAACCTGAAATGGGCATTCCGACGTCCGTCCTGGCAACCGAGAGCACAAGAGGAGAGTGATCGGAGGTAGCAGGGAGGGCAGCCTGGTAGTGAAGATCCGGGAAGAGAGAGAACCACGACGGATTGCCCACAATGCGGTCAATCCGTCTCCAGATGCCTGCCTCAGCCCGCTGCTGATTGTGCCACGTAAAGAAGGGGCCCGACGATCCCAAAGTGGTCAGGTCAGCCTGGATAAGGCAGTCGCGAAGATCGGTCACATCCTGAAGAGGGGGGATCCCCCTTTGGCCTCAGAAAGGTCAGCAATGGCGTTGAAGTCCCCGAGAACGAGCCAAGGAACACCAACCCGGTCTGCAGAGGTCACGACAAGCTCCTCCCAAAGCAAGACACGCTCCTCCCTCCGACTCCTGCCGTAGACAAAGGAGAGAAAACGGTCCCCCTGCTCTCCAGTGAATTGACTCTGCAATGAACCGCCTGCTCGAAAAGCTCAAAACGGAGAGGTGGAGGAAGCTGGGGTCCCAACCAATCCAGATCCTCGTTCTAGGTCCGCCATCATAATCAAAGAACCAGTCCCACCGATCTCTAATACCAGAAGAAAGCAGAGTGGCATTAGAGAAAGAGACACGAGTCTCAAGGAGACCCACAATGAAGATCAAACCGAGAAATAAGATCCCGAACAGCCCTCCCATGGTCCCTCTTGTTGAGACCCCTCACATTCCAAACACCTGTCGGAATCATAAGGAAACACCGGAGCGGGCTGCATATTCAGGGCCCATGGAAGAAGGAGAGTCCTCGTTCAGACTCTGAAGGACATGAAAGTGGTTACGGAATTCCTCCACAGGTTGGGAGGAAGATTTTTCATTAGCCCCACTGCCAGCGCCACGCAGAGGAGACGGGCGGTCAGTCCCCCACCATCACTCGCAACACCGTCCCGATGAGCCTGGGCAACCGCGGCACTCCTCCACCCCGAGGAGACGGGGTAGCCTCCACCTCCTTCGCTGAGGTAACCATCACCGCCTTCCCCTTCTTCCGCTGCTTCAGCTTTTCCATGCATCCTTGGCCTGTGGGGCCGTTAGCGTAGTGGGGGTAGCCTTGGTTTGGGAAGCGGCCTGAGCAGCCATCGGGGCAGCAGACGGGCAGCCACGTCAATCTTCCTCGGCGGGTTAGGGGCATGCGCCAAAATGGGCTGAACGATCCGTGGGCATTTAGTCTTGGTATGGCTCCAAGACTTACATTCTTCACACATGGTCGGCCTCCACTCGTACTCAACGAGAACCGTAACAGCCCCCGCCGATCCTCCTCCTTCTTTAGGGAGACGGATGGTGAAGCGATCTATGAAGTCATCCTTCAGGTTCTTCAGGACACAAACCCGAGCAAAGTCAATCCGGGCCGTGCGATTCGTAGCCGAATCAGCAAAAAGCGGCTGGCCCACAGCACTTGCAATGATTCCTAAACCCTCGGGGGTCCAGAATTCTCCCGGAATATTCCACAACTTGATCCATAACGGAACTTCGTCATGTTCCTTCTTTTCGAAGGACATCCCAGGCTTCCAAGCCTCAAGAAAGGGAGGCTGCCCATGCAAAAGCCACGGACCGCCCTCCAACACAGCGTTCATGGCCTCCTCCGACTGGAAGCGGAACTTGAAGAATCCGTTAATAGAGGCCCGGACCTCCACCACTCCAGTCCAAGTAGCTCGGAAGTATTTCTCAACAAAGGGGAAGTACGGCCGTTTCCCGAGAAAGTACCCAACAAGGGTATGGCTCCAACGCGCCATTCCTTTGCATGCCACCTCCCACGTCGGGCAAACCACAGCAACGCCGTCCACGACCTCCGGCGGGGTGTAAGCAAGAGGAATGCGCTGCCGTCCCAAAGTTTGCGTGTGCTCCCCATGAAGGGCTGCCACGAAGGACTTCTTCTCGCCGTTCGGGCTAGCCAAAGAGGGGGCAGCCCTCTCGATGTTCTCCGTTAACTCAAGGGGTTTGACACTCGGGGCGGCACCATGACCCACAGCCCCGCAGTCCACTCCGGCTTTTGCCTCGCGGTCCACTCCGGCCTTAGAGGGTCGGGGTGCCCGGCCGCTTCTTGCCCATGGAATTCACGCGCGGCTCATCACGGAGAGGTTGAGAGATAACGACCCCACGACGAGGAAGGGTACGAACAGCCCTAACAACCGGGTTCGACCCATGAGAGGGCACCTTCCTCGCGTCCCCCTCCCGTTGTTGAGGGTTCGTCAAGGCCGGCAAGGGAACTTCCGAAAGCCTTGAATCAACACGAATAGTCGTGGCATCAACGGCAGTCACCAATTCTATATGTTGGGAGGGCGCAAGGCTCATGTGAACGTCGGGAACGTCGGGAATTCCCGAAGACGCGGCCACGAGGGAGGCGACCTCTTCCGATCCCGAAGCAACGTCCGTAAAGGGTCCCACCTTAGCTTTTGATGCAAGCATTGATTCAATCCCGAGAACACGGCGGAAGAGCTCGTGAAACGCCTCGCCTTTGAAGTCCGCGGCAAAGTCGGGGAAATTTGCCGAGAGAGCGGTGGTAACCTCGGAACCACCCGTTGCCATCGTTGAGGAGGAAAGACCCGCCATAGTGGTGCCACAAAATGAGGAAGAGGATGCCATAAACGCGCAAGGTGGATGAAAGACGCGTAACAGAAGCGGCCGCGGATGCCGTGAAGGAAGAAGGTCATGGAAGCGGTAGGTGAAGAGCCTCGATACAAATCTCGCCGGAGCACCTCCAAACGCCGTCTGGACCCGGCGGTGGAGATGCGATCACGCGCGGCAGCGGCGGAGAACGTTGGGAAGCTCGCGGCAGCAGCGGCGTGAAGGAAGATGAAGAGTCACGGAACTCGGTATGAAACTCGCCGAGACACCTCCTAGCGCCGTCTGGACCCGGCGGTGGAGATGCGGCCGCGCGCGGCAGCGGTGGAGAAAGCTGGAAAGGTCGCGGCAGCAGCGGCGTGGTGGAAGATGAAGGGTCACGGAAGCGGTAGGTGAAAAGCCTTGGTACGTAATCTCGCCGGGACACCTCCGGGCGCCGTCCGGATCCGGCGTTGGAGATGCGGTCGGTCGCGGCAACGGCGGAGAACGCTGGGAGGAACGCGGCAGCAACGGGGTGGTGGGGGAAGAACTCGGGCCGGGAACCAAAAGTGGCGGGCCTCCAAACACCGTTTGAGCCCGACGATGGAGGACCACGTGAGCAACCCTCGCCGGACCAGGAGATGGTTGTGGAAGAGGTGGAGGGGCTCGCCGGCGGGAAGTGAGAGGGGGGGGTGACGTTTGAAATTCAAGGAAAAAAGAGAGAGAAAATCGCTAGAGAGATGTTAGAGAGATGTTGACCAAGTCATGGCTTTTTGACCAAGTAGAATGCCTTGTTGAAAAAATGAATTCCATGTTGACCAAGTAGAATGATTTGTTAAACAAGTCAATTGCCTTGTTGAACAAGAAGAATGCATGGTATGCCTTGTTGACCCTGTTGAATGCAATTTTGAACAAGTAGAATGCCTTGTTTACAAAGTCAGATGCCTTGTTGACAAAGTCAGATGCCTTGTTGAACAAGTTGAATGCCTTGTTGAACAAGTCAAATGCCTTTTTGAACAAGTCGAATGCCTTGTTGACCAAGTAGAATGCCCTGTGAGATAAGTAGAATGCGTTGTTGAACAATCGAACGCCTTGTTGAATAAGTCGAATGCCTTGTTAAACAAGTCAAATGCCTTGTTGCCCAAGTCGAATGCCTTTTTGAACAAGTCGAATGCCTTTTTGAACAGGTCGAATTCCTTGTATGCCTTTTTCACCAAGTCGAATGCCCTTTTGAACAAGTCGAATGCCTTGTAATGCCTTGTTGAACAATTAGAATGCCTTGTTGAACAGGTCGAATGCCTGGTTGACAAAGTCGGATGCCTTGTTGACAAAGTCAGATGCCTTGTTGAACAAGTCGAATGCCTTTATGAATAAGTCGAATGCCTTGTTAACCAAGTAGAATGCCTTGTTGGACAAGTAGAATGCGTTGTTGAACAAGCGAACGCCTTGTTGAATAAGTCGAATTCCTTGTTAAACAAGTCAAATGCCTTGTTGCCCAAGTCGAATGCCTTTTTGAACAAGTCGAATGCCTTTTTGAACAAGTAGAATTCCTTGTATGCCTTTTTCACCAAGTTGAATGCCCTTTTGAACAAGTCGAATGCCTTGTAATGCCTTGTTGAACAAGTGGAATGCCTTGTTGACCAAGTCGAATGTCTTTTTGACCAAGTAGTGCCTTGTTGAACAAGTTGAATGCCTTGCAAAACAAGTCATGCCAAGTTGACCAATTCATGCCTTGTTGACCAAGTAGAATATCTTGTTGGACAAGTCGAATGCCTTGTGGACCAAGTCATTACTTGTTTTTTTTTTGGATTAATGTCCCTTTATATATATATGAAAAGAAGAATACAAAAGAGCGCGCAGGAGAAAAACTCATGCCGCATCAACCGATAACATGCTATCGGGTACAAGTACGATATCAACAACGACATCGACAACTAGCTCCCCCACCGCCCTTCCGTGGTCCCTCTTATTGAGACCACGCACATTCTACACACCTATAGGGATCATGGATGACCCCTGTTGGGGCTGCCGTTGCTTCAGGGCCCGTAGAAAAAGGAGGATCATTATCCTCATCCCGTAACGAGTGCAAAATAGCGAAAGAGTTAGAGGCCAACCCAACCTCCTCATGCACGGGCACCACCCGCGAATGTGGCTCTGTGGTCCGAGATGATGTCGACAATCCTCCAGCACACTCTGTTGACCGGGCCAGTTTTCTACCATTAGCTGCCCCATCCCGTGGTTCCACCCTCACGGCTTTGCCCTTTGCGCCCACATGCATCCACTCTACACCTGCGCTAGGAATCACCGCCCCTCCATTTCCCGCTCGAACCCCATCTGCCCCAACAGTGACTCCACCCGTGCTGCTTTGCCCTTTGCTCCCACCTGCCGCCCCTCTACTCGTGGCTTATTGCCACCTACCCGAACAGCCCTCAGCCAAGGATCCGGTCGTTTTCCCGGTGCGCTTTGTCCATTGAACAATCGAACGCCTTGTTGAATAAGTCGAATGAGTTGTTAAACAAATCAAATGCCTTGTTGCCCAAGTCGAATGCCTTCTTGAACAAGTCAAATGCCTTTTTGAAAAAGTAGAATTCCTTGTATGCCTTTTTCATCAAGTCGAATGCCCTTTTGAACAAGTCGAATGCCTTGTAATGCCTTGTGGAACAAGTGGAATGCCTTGTTGACCAAGTCGAATGTCTTGTTGACCAAGTAATGCCTTGTTGAACAAGTTGAATGCCTTGTAAAACAAGTCGAATGCCAAGTTGACCAATTCATGCCTTATTAACCAAGTAGAATATCTTGTTGAACAAGCCGAATGCATTGTTGACCAATTCATCTCTTGTTGACCAAGTCTTGCCTTGTTGACTAAGTAGAATGCATGGTATGCCTTGTTGACCAAGTCGAGTGCCTTGTTGACCAAGTCCAATGCCTTGTTGAACAAGTCGAATGCTTTGTTGACCAAGTAGAATGCCTTGTTGAACAAGTTGAACGCCTTGTTGACTAACTTGAATGCATTGTTAAACAAGTCAAATGCCTTGTTGACTAAGTCAAAACCCTTGTTTAACAAGTCGAATGCCTTTTTGAAAAAGTAAAATTCATTGTATGCATTGTTCACCAAGTTGAATGCCTTGTTGACCAAGTAGAATGCTTTGTTCAACAAGTCGAATGCCTTGGTGAACAAGAAGAATGCATGGTATGCCTTGTTGACGAAATCTTGCCTTGTTGACCAAGTCGAATGCCTTGTTGAACAAGTCGAACGCCTTTTTGACCAAGTTATGCTTTGTTGAACAAGTCCAATGCCAAATTGACCAAGTCATGACTTGTTGACCAAGTAGAATGCCTGGTTGAACAAGTCGAATGTCTTGTTGAACAAGTAAAATGCCTTGGTCAACAAGTTGTCCTTTTGAGCAAGTTGATTGCCTTGTTGACCATGTTATGCTTTGTTCACAAAGTAGATTCGGGAATGTGAGGATCGTCTTCCGTTCCACCATCCGAGCGGCCATTAATCCTAGCCATCAAAGAATTAAAACGTGCTCCATCAAATCTAGAGGCGAACGATGGGTATTCCCGCCTTAGTTAATCAATATCTCGTGAACAATCTTGTCGAATCCCTTGTTGAACAAGTCGAATGGCATATTGACCAAGTCATGCTTTGTTGACCAAGTAGAATGCCTTGTTGACCAAGTAGAATGCGTTGTTGAACAAGTCGACTGCCTTGTTGACCAAGTCGAACAAGTAGAATGCCTTATTGAACAAGTCGAATCCCTTGTTGAACAAGTCGAATGCCTTATTGACCAAGTTATGCTTTGTTGACCAAGTAGAATGTGTTGTTGAACAAGTCGAATGCCTTTTTGACCAAGTCAAACAAGTAGAAAGCCTTGTTGAACAAGTCGAATGTATTGTTGAACAAGTCGAATGCCTTGTTGAACAACTTCAATGCCTTGTTAACTATGTCGAATGCCGTGTTGACAAAGTCGAATGCCTTGTTGAACAGGTCGAATGCCCTGTTAAACAGTCATGCCTTGTTGACCGAGTAGAATGCCTTCTTCAACAAGTCGAATGCCTTGTTGTCCAAGTCATGCCTTGTTAATCAAGTAGATTGCCATATTGAACAAGTCGAATCCCTTGTTGAACAAGTCGAATGCCTTATTGACCAAGTCATGCTTTGTTGACCAAGTAGAATGCCTTGTTGACCAAGTAGAATGCGTTGTTGAACAAGTCGAATGCCTTGTTGACCAAGTCGAACAAGTAGAAAGCCTTGTTGAACAAGTCGAATGCATTGTTGAACAAGTCGAATGCCTTATTGACTAAGTCATGCTCTGTTGACCAAGTAGAATGCCTTGTTGACCAAGTCGAACAAGTAGAAAGCCTTCTTGAACAAGTCGAATGCCTTGTTTAACAAGTCGAATGCCTTGTTGAACAACTTCAATGCCTTGTTAACTATGTCGAATGCCGTGTTGACAAAGTCGAATGCCTTGTTGAACAAGTCGAATGCCCTGTTAAACAGTCATGCCATGTTGACCAAGTAGAATACCTTCTTCAACAAGTCAAATGCCTAGTTGTCCAAGTCATGCCTTGTTAATCAAGTAGAATGCCTTGTGGAACAAGTCGAAGGCCTTGTTCACCAAGTCGAACAAGTAGAATGCCTTATTTTTTTTATTTTTTTTTGGGGAACGTTCACTAAATAAATGAAATAAAGGGCAGTAAAGTGCACATGATAGAATGCCTTATTGAACAAGTCGAATCCCTTGTTGAACAAGTCGAATGGCTTATTGACCAAGTCATGCTTTGTTGACCAAGTAGAATGCCTTGTTGACCAAGTAGAATGCGTTGTTGAAAAAGTCGAATGCCTTGTGACCAAGTCGAACAAGTAGAATGCCTTATTTATTATTTTTTTTTGGGGAACGTTCACTAATAAATGAAATAAAGGACAGTACTCATATCGTTGCGGACGTCGAGACTACACTCTGTATACGGCTCTCTACCCTTGGAGGGAAGTATCAGCTACAGTCCTGTGCGCTTCGACGTGTTTGGCGCATTGCGTGGCCGAGCACGTAGTCACTTGCTTACAGTCTGCTTGCTTGCTTTTGATGTTTGCTTGCTCGATTGGATTGCTTGCGTTGATTATAGGTAGCATGTTACCGAGCGGTGCAGCTTATTGCTGCTGAACATTGTATCTTTCCACATTTTATTTTAATTACCTTTTCCCAAAAAAAAAAAAAAAGAAATAAAGGACAGTAAAGTGCACATGATAGAATGCCTTATTGAACAAGTCGAATCCCTTGTTGAACAAGTCGAATGGCTTATTGACCAAGTCATGCTTTGTTGACCAAGTAGAATGCCTTGTTGACCAACTAGAATGCGTTGTTGAACAAGTCGAATGCCTTGTTGACCAAGTCGAACAAGTAGAAAGCCTTGTTGAACAAGTCGAATGCCTTGTTGAACAACTTCAATGCCTTGTTAACTATGTCGAATGCCGTGTTGACAAAGTCGAATGCCTTGTTGAACAAGTCGAATGCCCTATTAAACAGTCATGCCTTGTTGACCGAGTAGAATGCCTTTTTCAACAAGTCGAATGCCTTGTTGTCCAAGTCATGCCTTGTTAATCAAGTAGAATGCCTTGTTGAACTAGTCGAATGCCTTGTTGAACAACTTCAACGCCTGGTGAACCAAGTAGGATGCCTTGTTGAACAAATCGAATACCTTCTTCACCAAGTCGAACAAGTAGAATGCGTTATTGAACAAGTCGAATCCCTTATTGAACAAGTTGAATGCCTTGTTGAACAACTTCAATGCCTTGTTAACTATGTCGAATACCTTGTTGACAAAGTCGGATGTTCACAGATGTATTGAGAAGCGTCCTGCAAATTGTTCTTAGCGAACTGACTTCCTCTTTCTATCGATGAGAAGCAGTCAAACAGGGTCGTAAATGCGAGATGCCAGCGGAATGATCGGCCGGACAGAGGTTCTTTATTTCTTGTCTAGCAGAAACTAATCGAGCTCCCTTTGATCTCCCAGAAGCGGAAGCTGAATCAGTTGCCTTGTTGACCATATGATGCCTTGTTGAACCAGTAGAATGCCTTGTTGAACAAGTCGAATGCCTTGTTGACCAAGTCGAATGCATTGTTGATCAAGTCAAATGCCTTGTTCACCAAGTCGAATGCCCTTTTGAACAAGTAGAAGGCCTCGTCGAACAACTCAATTGCCTCGTTGACCAAGTCGGATACCTTGTTTAGCAAGTCGAATGCCTTGTTGACCAAGTTGAATGCCTTGTTGACCAAGTCTTGCCTTGTATACCAAGTTGAATGCGTTGTTGAACAAGTCGAATGCCTT
The DNA here is from genome assembly GCA_004919715.1 of Linderniella brevidens. Lineage (NCBI taxonomy): Eukaryota > Viridiplantae > Streptophyta > Magnoliopsida > Lamiales > Linderniaceae > Linderniella > Linderniella brevidens. The sequence continues at coordinate 14,722 of SWDC01000015.1, forward strand.
GTTGACCAAGTCCAAGTAGAAAGCCTTGTTGAACTAGTCGAATGCCTTGTTGAACAAGTCGAATGCCTTGTTGAACAACTTCAATGCCTTGTTAACTATGTCGAATGCCTTGTTGAACAAGTCGAATGCCTTTTTTTTTTTTTTGGGGAACGTTCACTAAATAAATGAAATAAAGGAGAGTAAAGTGCACATGATAGAATGCCTTATTGAACAAGTCGAATCCCTTGTTGAACAAGTCGAATGGCTTATTGACCAAGTCATGCTTTGTTGACCAAGTAGAATGCCTTGTTGACCAAGTAGAATGCGTTGTTGAACAAGTCGAATGCCTTGTTGACCAAGTCCAAGTAGAAAGCCTTGTTGAACTAGTCGAATGCCTTGTTGAACAACTTCAATGCCTTGTTAACTATGTCGAATGCCTTGTTGAACAAGTCGAATGCCTTTTTTTTTTTTTTGGGGAACGTTCACTAAATAAATGAAATAAAGGAGAGTAAAGTGCACATGATAGAATGCCTTATTGAACAAGTCGAATCCCTTGTTGAACAAGTCGAATGGCTTATTGACCAAGTCATGCTTTGTTGACCAAGTAGAATGCCTTGTTGACCAAGTAGAATGCGTTGTTGAACAAGTCGAATGCCTTGTTGACCAAGTCCAAGTAGAAAGCCTTGTTGAACTAGTCGAATGCCTTGTTGAACAAGTCGAATGCCTTGTTGAACAACTTCAATGCCTTGTTAACTATGTCGAATGCCTTGTTGAACAAGTCGAATGCCTTTTTTTTTTTTTGGGGAACGTTCACTAAATAAATGAAATAAAGAAGAGTAAAGTGCACATGATAGAATGCCTTATTGAACAAGTCGAATCCCTTGTTGAACAAGTCGAATGGCTTATTGACCAAGTCATGCTTTGTTGACCAAGTAGAATGCCTTGTTGACCAAGTAGAATGCGTTGTTGAACAAGTCGAATGCCTTGTTGACCAAGTAGAAAGCCTTGTTGAACTAGTCGAATGCCTTGTTGAACAAGTCGAATGCCTTGTTGAACAACTTCAATGCCTTGTTAACTATGTCGAATGCCTTGTTGGAAAGTTGAATGCCTTGTTGGCCATATGATGCCTTGTTGAACAAGTAAAATGACTTGTGGAACAAGTTGAATGCCTTATTGACCAAGCCATGCTTTGTTGACCAAGTAAAATACCTTGTTGACAAAGTCAAATGCCTTGTTGACCAAGCCGAATGCATTGCTGACCAAGTAGAATGCCTTGTTGACCAAGCCGAATGCATTGCTGACCAAGTCGAATGTCCTGTTAAACAATCATGCCTTGTTTACCGAGTAGAATGCCTTCTTCAACATGTCGAATGCCTTGTTGTCCAAGTCATGCCTTGTTAATCAAGTAGAATGCCTTGTTGAACTAGTCGAATGCCTTGTTGAACAACTTCAACGCCTGGTGAACCAAATAGGATGCCTTGTTGAACAAATCGAATACCTTCTTCACCAAGTCGAACAAGTAGAATGCGTTATTGAACAAGTCGAATCCCTTATTGAACAAGTTGAATGCCTTGTTGAACAACTTCAATGCCTTGTTAACTATGTCGAATACCTTGTTGACAAAGTCGGATGCCTTGTTGACCATATGATGCCTTGTTGAACCAGTAGAATGCCTTGTTGATCAAGTCGAATTGCCTCGTTGACCAAGTCGGATACCTTGTTTAGCAAGTCGAATGCCTTGTTGACCAAGTTGAATGTCTTGTTGACCAAGTCTTGCCTTGTATACCAAGTAGAATGCGTTGTTGAACAAGTCGAATGCCTTGTTGACCAAGTCCAAGTAGAAAGCCTTGTTGAACAAGTCGAATGCCTTGTTGAACAACTTCAATGCCTTGTTAACTATGTCGAATGCCGTGTTGACAAAGTCGAATGCCTTGTTGAACAAGTCGAATGCCTTGTTAAACAGTCATGCCTTGTTGACCAAGTAGAATACCTTCTTCAACAAGTCAAATGCCTAGTTGTCCAACTCATGCCTTGTTAATCAAGTAGAATGCCTTGTTGAACAAAGCGAAGGCCTTGTTCACCAAGTCGAACAAGTAGAATGCCTTATTGAACAAGTCGAATCCCTTGTTGAACAAGTCGAATGCCTTATTGACCAAGTCATGCTTTGTTGACCAAGTAGAATGCCTTGTTGACCAAGTAGAATGCGTTGCTGAACAAGGCGAATGCCTTGTTGACCAAGTCAAACAAGTAGAAAGCCTTGTTGAACAAGTCGAATGCATTGTTGAACAAGTCGAATGCCTTGTTGAACAACTTCAATGCCTTGTTAACTATGTCGAAAGCCGTGTTGACAAAGTCGAATGCCTTGTCTAACACGTCGAATGCCCTGTTCCACAGTCATGCCTTGTTGACCAAGTAGAATGCTTTCTTAAACAAGTCGAATGCCTTGTTGTCCAAGTCATGCCTTGTTAATCAAGTAGAATGCCTTCTTGAACTAGTCGAATGCCTTGTTTAACAACTTCAACGCCTGGTGAACCAAGTAGGATGCCTTGTTGAACAAATCGAATACCTTCTTCACCAAGTCGAACAAGTAGAATGCCTTATTGAACAAGTCGAATCCCTTGTTGAACAAGTCGAATGCCTTGTTGAACAACTTCAATGTCTTGTTAACTATGTCGAATACCTTGTTGATAAAGTCGGATGCCTTATTGACCATATGATGCCTTGTTGAACCAGTAGAATGCCTTGTTGAACAAGTCGAATGCCTTATTGACCAAGTCGGATGCTTTGTTTAGCAAGTCGAATGCCTTGTTCACCAAGTTGAATGCCTTGTGGACGACCAAGTCTTGCCTTGTATACCAAGTACAATGCGTTGTTGAACAAGTCGAATGCTTGTTGAACAACTCGAATTCCTTGTTGACCAAGTCGAATGCCCTTTTGAACAAGTAGAAGGCCTCGTCGAGCACCTCAAATGCCTTGTTGACCAAGTCGGATGCCTTGTTTTACAAGTCGAATGCCTTGTTGACAAAGTCTTGCCTTGTATACCAAGAAGAATGCGTTATTGAACAACTCGAATGCCTTGTTGATCAAGTCGAACAAGTAGATTTCCTTGTTGAACAAGTCGAAGGCCTTGTTCACCAAGTCGAACAAGTAGAATGCCTTATTATTATTTTTTTTTGGGGAACGTTCACTAAATAAATGAAATAAAGGACAGTAAATTGCACATGATAGAATGCCTTATTGAACAAGTCGAATCCCTTGTTGAACAAGTCGAATGGCTTATTGACCAAGTCATGCTTTGTTGACCAAGTAGAATGCCTTGTTGACCAAGTAGAATGCGTTGTTGAACAAGTCAAATGCCTTGTTGACCAAGTCGAACAACTAGAAAGCCTTGTTGAACAAGTCGAATGCCTTGTTGAACAAGTCGAATGCCTTGTTGAACAACTTCAATGCCTTGTTAACTATGTCGAATGCCGTGTTGACAAAGTCGAATGCCTTGTTGAACACGTCGAATGCCCTGTTAAACAGTCATGCCTTGTTGACCGAGTAGAATGCCTTCTTCAACAAGTCGAATGCCTTGTTGTCCAAGTCATGCCTTGTTAATCAAGTAGAATGCCTTGTTGAACTAGTCGAATGCCTTGTTGAACAACTTCAACGCCTGGTAAACCAAGTAGGATGCCTTGTTGAACAAATCGAATACCTTCTTCACCAAGTCGAACAAGTAGAATGCGTTATTGAACAAGTCGAATCCCTTATTGAACAAGTCGAATGCCTTGTTGAACAACTTCAATGCCTTGTTAACTATGTCGAATACCTTGTTGACAAAGTCGGATGCCTTGTTGACCATATGATGCCTTGTTGAACCAGTAGAATGCCTTGTTGAACAAGTCGAATGCCTTATTGACTAAATCATGCTTTGTTGACGAAGTAGAATGCCTTGTTGACCAAAACGAATGCCTTGTTGACCAAGTCGAATGCATTGTTGACCAAGTCGAATGCCTTGTTGACCAAGTCGAATGCATTGTTGATCAAGTCCAATGCCTTGTTGACCAAGTCGAATGCCCTTTTGAACAAGTAGAAGGCCTCGTCGAACAACTCAATTGCCTCGTTGACCAAGTCGGATACCTTGTTTAGCAAGTCGAATGCCTTGTTGACCAAGTTGAATGCCTTGTTGACCAAGTCTTGCCTTGTATACCAAGTAGAATGCGTTGTTGAACAAGTCGAATGCCTTGTTGACCAAGTCCAAGTAGAAAGCCTTGTTGAACAAGTCGAATGCCCTGTTGAACAAGTCGAATGCCTTGTTGAACAACTTCAATGCCTTGTTAACTATGTCGAATGTCGTGTTGACAAAGTCGAATGCCTTGTTGAACAAGTCGAATGCTTTGTTAAACAGTCATGCCTTGTTGACCAAGTAGAATACCTTCTTCAACAAGTCAAATGCCCAGTTGTCCAACTCATGCCTTGTTAATCAAGTAGAATGCCTTGTTGAACAAGTCGAAGGCCTTGTTCACCAAGTCGAACAAGTAGAATGCCTTATTGAACAAGTCGAATGCCTTATTGACCAAGCCATGCTTTGTTGACCAAGTAGAATGCCTTGTTGACCAAGTAGATTGCGTGTTTGAACAAGGCGAATGTCTTGTTGACCAAGTCGAACAAGTAGAAAGCCTTGTTGAACAAGTCGAATTGTTGAACAAGTCGAATGCCTTGTTGAACAACTTCAATGCCTTGTCAACTATGTCAAAAGCCGTGTTGACAAAGTCGAATGCGTTGTCCAACAGGTCGAATGCCCTGTTCCACAGTCATGCCTTGTTGACCAAGTAGAATGCTTTCTTATACAAGTCGAATGCCTTGTTGTCCAAGTCATGCCTTGTTAATCAAGTAGAATGCCTTGTTGAACTAGTCGAAGGCATTGTTTAACAACTTCAACGCCTGGTGAACCAAGTAGGATGCCTTGTTGAACAAATCGAATACCTTCTTCACCAATTCGAACAAGTAGAATGCCTTATTGAACAAGTCGAATCCCTTGTTGAACAAGTCGAATGCCTTGTTGAACAACTTCAATGTCTTGTTAACTATGTCGAATACCTTGTTGACAAAGTCGGATGCCTTATTGACCATATGATGCCTTGTTGAACCAGTAGAATGCCTTGTTGAACAAGTCGAATGCCATATTGACCAAGTCATGCTTTGTTGACGAAGTAGAATGCCTTGTTGACCAAGTCGAATGCCTTGTTGACCAAGTCGAATGCATTGTTGATCAAGTCAAATGCCTTGTTGACCAAGTCGACTGCCCTTTTGAACAAGTAGAAGGCCTCGTCGAACAACTCAAATGCCTCGTTGACCAAGTCGGATGCCTTGTTTAGCAAGTCGAATGCCTTGTTCACCAAGTTGAATGCCTTGTGGACCAAGTCTTGCCTTGTATACCAAGTAGAATGCGTTGTTGAACAAGTCGAATGCCTTGTTGAACAACTCGAATTCCTTGTTGACCAAGTCGAATGCCCTTTTGAACAAGTAGAAGACCTCGTCGAGCACCTCAAATGCCTTGTTGACCAAGTCGGATGCCTTGTTTTACAAGTCGAATACCTTGTTGACAAAGTCTTGCCTTGTATACCAAGAAGAATGTGTTATTGAACAAGTCGAATGCCTTGTTGACCAAGTCGAACAAGTAGATTTCCTTGTTGAACAAGTCGAATGCGTTGTTGAACAAGTCTAATGCCTTATTGAACAACTTCAATAACTTGTTATGGACGGTTTCTCTCTCTAGTTGTGTATTGACCGAACCCTAACTAATCGTCGTTGACCAAATCTTCCCCTCCGCCGCACAATTGAACCACCAACATCTTCCGTCCGCCTTGATTACTGTCTGAGGGCGATTCAGCGGCCTCCAACGTCTGGATCAGATGGCGATTGGAGGGCTATTGGAGTGAGATTGCTACGTCGTGCATAAGCTTCCGCCTATCGGCATTCTGCTTGATACTGCCTGGGGATGACACACGTACTTCATATGACGAATGAGACACCTCAATCTGTGGGGGTTGCGCCAATGGATGGGGTCGTGGATACTGAACGGCATGGGACGACCACACCAGGAACCCCGACCATGCCGGATCTGGCGGCGCTATGTGCAGCTTATCCTGCCTTTGCAGCTGCGTTTGATGGTGAGCGTTTTAGGGTTCTGATGGGACAATTGAATGGGTCGAGTGTAGTCGGCGATGATGCCGTGCTATTGGCTGGGCAGACGCCGACGACCATTACTAACAGAAGCGCAGGGCCTAAGGCACTGAGCGGATCCCCTAATTGGCGTAAGGACGGGCCTGTGCCGATCAGAGGAATTTTGCGTCATAATACGCGGGTGTTTCGCCGAAGGCCTGACTCACCTATGCCGGCGAGAGTAATGCTGGCGAGGAATTGCGAGGATATGTCCCTGGCTGAGGATGATGATCAGGTTGATGAGGAGATTGCAGTTGATAATAGTGGAGAGGCAGATACGGCTTATACGAGTTTAGCGCAGGCTAGGGTCTCGGACGTACCAGGTTCTGGCCGTTCATCGCCACTCGTTCTTGAGACTTCAGATGTTAATACCACACCACCAGGAGCTGTCAAGTCTGGGGAACCGAACGTTGGGTCTGTTTTCTCGCGGCTTGGGCCATCAATAATGAAGGATGATAGCCAAGGTAAATCGGTATCTTTTGCGGCGGCTGTGCAAGGAAAAAGGGCTGCTCCATCACGGAAGATGGCATTATCTTACACCCCGCCTTCGATTGTGAATGGTGTGGCTATGGTGCGTGCTCCGTTGGAGGTGGCGCGGCGCGGCTGTGATCGATGGAAGAACACTCTTGTGGGATATTTTCTTGGCCGTAAGCCGTATTTCCCTTTTGTGGAGAGTTACTTCAGATCAATTTGGAAGGGATTGGCAGCGGTTAGTACTACCGTCAACGGATTTTTTATGTTCAGTTTTGAGTCGGATGGCGCACAATCCGTGGTTTTAGAGGGTGGACCTTGGCTCATGCAAGGCCAGCCGTTATTTCTTGGGCCTTGGAGACCACGTATGACCTTTACGCGTAAGGAGTTGGTGGAGCTGCCATTGTGGGTCAGGTTATGGGATGTTCCATCTGATCTTTGGACGCAAGAGGGGCTAGGGCTAGTTGCAAGTGCGGTGGGACGGCCATTGTATGCAGATGAAATCACGGAGGCGGGGGAACGACTTGATTATGCCCGGGTCTGTGTAATGAAGAAATTGTATGAGCCATTTATTGAAACGTTTGATGTGCTACTTCAAGGTGAGGAAGGGGAGGTGGATATGACTGTACCTATACGAGTGGAGTATGACTGGAAACCATCTAAATGTGCTCACTGTTCCTCATGGGCACATGGGGCAGCCCATTGTCCACAGCAACCGAAGAAGCCGGCAGCAGGGACGTCAAATCCTCGAAGCCAATCTGAGGGAATGAGGGAGGCAAGGACGGCGAAAGAAGGCGGCTCAGCACAGGAGCAGGTTGTCACTGGACAACGTAGGGGCCAGATCCGTAATAGATCACGTTATCGTTATGCTAATGGTGGGGGACCTGGGCCGGGGAACCTCGGTGCAAGAAGGTCGGATAAGGAGTGTGAATCAGGGGGAATCCTTACACGTCCACAGGAAGAATGGCAACAGGTGGGGGCCAAAGGCCAAGCCACCGTGGTGTGGGCTGCGAATACTAGAGATGATCGACAGCCTGCAAGGGTTGAAGCGGGGGCTGGGAGCACATCCCGACCGCCAGATGACGCCGCAACTCTGTCCCCTGGGCAGCAGAACCGATTTGCCTTACTTAGAGATATGCCTGAAGATAGCAATTCTCATATGGGTCCTAAAGCAAATGCAGCCCAAAACAGGGTGATTTTATGTTAGCTGTCGGAGCATGGAATGTGCGTGGTCTTAACAAGCAAGACCACAGGAGGGGCGGTGGGGGATTTGGTATCGCGTGAGGGGTTGCATATGATTGGGCAGCTGGAGACGAGAGTGGCGGAGTCTAATGCGGGTTGTGTTTCGATTACTATTCGATCTAATTGGCGATGGTTCTTTGACTATGAAGATGGGCCATTGTCACGCATATGGGTTGGTTGGGATCCATCTTATTTGACTGTGGATGTCCTTGGGTTCTCATCCCAAGTTGTACATTGTCGAGTGGAGCTGGCAATGACAAAGGAGATAATGTTCGTGTCTTTTGCTTATGGTAAGTCCAGGAGGGAGGAGAGATTGCCCTTATGGGAGGAGTTGATTACTATGGCAGCGACTCGTGTGGAGGATGCATGGATAGTCATGGGGGACTTCAATACTATTTTGCACACGGGTGAGGGCCGTGGTGGTGCGCCCTCTCGGCATGATATGGAGGATTTCCAAGAGTGTTTGGTAAGCGCTGATTTGGTGGCGATACCTACGATGGGCCAGGTATTCACGTGGTATAATCAGCAGCGTTATGATGCGGGGGTTTGGCGAAGACTGGATCGTATACTAGGAAATCCTCAGTGGCTCGCCCGGTTTACGGATTCTTTTTGTAGGTGTGGTCTACCTGCAACCTCAGATCACTCGCCTGTGCTCTTGGGAGATTTTTTGACGCGGCAGCATAAGACGACATTTCGTTTTGACAACTTTCTGGCGAAAGACCCAGCTTTCTTGGATATTGTTCAGAATGTCTGGAATACTTCTTTGCATGGTTATCCTATGTTCATTTTGGTGAGGAGGCTGAAGATACTAAAGCCCTTTCTGCTGAGGTTGCGACGATCGAAGGGAGATTTGACGGCGAATGTCACAGAGGCAAAACACTTCCTTGATATTGCACAGGATTTCGCGTCACGTTTCCCTGCGGAGGATTCTTTCTATGAGCTGGAAAGGCTGTGTCGGGCGCTTTATGCCAAAGCGGTGGAAATGGAGCACTCGGCATTATCGCAACGGGCCAAGCTTGCATGGCTGAAGGATGGGGACCAGTGTTCATCCTATTTTTTCGAAGGGTCGCCATGCGGAGGGCTATTAACCGTATCTGGTCCCTTGAGGCTGCAAATGGCGATCTTCTTGAAGAACCAGATCAGGTGGAGGGAGAGCTACTTGGGTTCTATCTGGACTTATTGGGGCAATCCGCTCACCGCGAGCCGATTCGTCCTGTTGATGTGCAGAGAGCTGTGTAGCGTACGCTTTCCCCAATGGACGCTACCTCTATGATTACTATGGTAACAGCCATGGAAGTTCGTGAGTCGCTTTTCTCTATGGAGGATGAGAAAGCGCCAGGACCTGATGGGTACACGGTTGCATTTTTTCGAGCTGCGTGGGGGATTGTTGGAGACGAGGTGGTGAAGGCGATCCAAGATTTCTTTGAAATGGGCAGAATGCTGAAGGGACTAAATAGCACCCTCATTACGTTAATCCCGAAGCGAGTTACACCTAGGCTTGCAACGGATTTCAGACCCATTTCCTGTTGCAACGTTGTATACAAGGTGATCTCTAAGATCTTGGCCAATTGACTTAAGGGGCACCTTGCTTCATTGGTCCATGGGTCACAGACAGCGTTTATCCCAGGGCGACGGATCAGTGATAACGTATTAATGGCGCAGGAGCTATGCCTTGGGTATAAGTCTAAGGGCCGTCCGCCGCGTGCTATGTTCAAGATTGACCTGGCCAAGGCGTACGACAAGGTTGAGTGGGAGTTTCTGCTTGCTGTCTTAGGGGCCATGGGGTTTCATCCTACTTACATTGGATGGATTCGGGCATGCCTGATGACGACGGCCTTTTCGTTGAATCCGAATGGTCAGGTGGTTGGATTTTTCCAGGGCAAGAGGGGTCTTCGACAGGGGGATCCCATTTCCCCCTATCTATTTACTTTGGCGATGGAGGTCATGCATGGGCTTCTCAAGGTTTGCATTATGAAGGAACCACAATTCAAATATCATTGGCGTTGCGAGATGATGGGCTTGGTGTCGTTGGCGTTTGCGGATGACCTTTTGCTTTTCAGCCATGCGGATGTCATTTCAGTTGGGGTGTTGAAGAAAGCGTTGGGTGAGTTTGCCCGATTGTGAGGGTTGATACCTAACACTGACAAGAGTGAGATGTATATTTCGAGGAGGGCTGAAGGGTTGACTGCACAGTTTCATGCAATCATGGGTTATCGAGTGGGGCAACTGCCGGTGCGATACTTAGGAGTGCCCCTCATTACTACTCGCTTGACGATTGGTGACTGTGCCCCTCTTTTACAGAAAGTGGATCAGCGGTTGGGATCATGGCTCAATTGCTCTTTATCTTATGCAGGCCGACTGCAGTTGGTTAAATCGGTTTTGCAGGCGCTTCATGCCTATTGGTCGGGTATGTTCTTGCTGCCTAAGGGAGTTGTCAGAGCTTTGGAGGCGCGCTTTAGGAAATTTTTGTGGGGAGGCACATCACCTAAGGTGGCATGGGAGGTTTTATGTCTACCTGTAGCTGAAGGGGGATTGGAACTACGGTCTATAGCTGTAGACAACAAGGCCCCTATTGCTGAAGCACTTGTGGAGTGTGATTACCAGGACATCGGACTCGATTTGGGTCGAATGGCTCTATAGGACGCGATTACATTCTCGCTCGATATGGGATCTACCAATCTCGGCGAATGATGCTTGGAACTGGAGGAAGATGATGCAGTTGCGGCCTCTGCTCAGGTCCATGATCACGTTCCGTATTGGAGATGGCTCAACGATTTGGCTGTGGAAGGATCCTTGGTTGTTACCTACGTCACTTTTGGAGAGATTTCCTAGGGGTCCTATTGCGATGGGGCTGCATATTGACACACGGCTGAGTGTGGTCCTTACTACGCAGGGGTGGAATTGGCCAGGGCAGGGGGCGGTGGAGTATCTTGAGATTAGCCGTCTATTACCAAATGTGGTACGTGGGGATCAGGATGGCGTATGGTGGACGGGATCGATGGATGGATCTATGACTGCTTCCTTGGCTCACGATGTGATGCGCTACAGGAGGCCCCCTGTGGGTTGGGCGGTGTTATTTGGAGGGCCGTTGAAGGTTCCACGTCATGATTTTATATTATATTTGGGACTGCAGGATCGACTTTCGACTAGGGACAAACCGTGGATTGCTCAGAGGGCGGGAACGCCAGCTTGTGTTCTCTGCGATGAGCTGCATTATGAGACTGCCCATCATCTCTTCTTTGATTGTTCTTTCTTACGCCAATGCCTTCGGCTCCTGCAGCATCGGATTCGATGGATCTGGCCTTATCGGGATTGGACTACGGGTATTAGGTGGGCGGCTGCCCGTTGGCGAGGAAAGCATCTTATTCATGTAGCATATCGGCATATTCTGGCATCCCTTGTCTACCATATTTGGCAGGCAAGGAATAGGCGCTGGAAGGAGGGGATCATCACGACTCCACACAGGCTCGTGGGGTGTGTTCATGCCTTGGCCATCATGCGTATTAGTGGGACATCTACGAAGTACGACCTTCATCGGGCGGCATTACGCCGACTATGGCGTGTGGCTTGGTAGGATTGGTTTTTTGTTGTGTTTGATTGGTTGTATGTTTGATTGGGTCATTGGTTAATTGGTTGATTGGTTTATTCCTTTATTGTTTGTTCCCAGTAGTCTGTTACTGGTTGGTTGCGGAGTATATCTCCTGTTCATTGTACAGTTTTTCCACTCTTTATACATGGGACATTCATCCAAAAAAAAAAAAAACTTCAATAACTTGTTAACTATGTCGAATGCCTTGTTGAACAAGTCGAATGCCCTGTTGAACAAGTCGAATGCCTTGTTGAACAGTCATGCCTTGTTGACCAAGTAGAATGCCTTCTTAAACAAGTCAAATGCCTTGTTGTCCAAGTCATGCCTTGTTAATCAAGTAGAATGCCTTGTTCACAAAGTGGAACAAGTAAAATGCCATATTGAACAAGTCGAAGCCCTTGTTGAACAACTTCAACGCCTGGTTAACCAAGTAGGATGCCTTGTTGAACAAATCGAATACCTTCTTCACCAAGTCGAACAAGTAGAATGCCTTATTGAACAAGTCGAATCCCTTGTTGAACAAGTCGAATGCCTTGTTGAACAACTTCAATGCCTTCTTAACTATGTCGAATGCCTTGTTGACAAAGTCGGATGCCTTGTTGACCATATGATGCCTTGTTGTACCAGTAGAATGCCTTGTTGAATAAGTCGAATGCCTTATTGACCAAGTCATGCTTTGTTGACGAAGTAGAATGCCTTGTTGACCAAGTCGAATGCCTTGTTGACCAAGTCGAATGCATTGTTGATCAAGTCAAATGCCTTGTTGACCAAGTCGAATGCCCTTTTGAACAAGTAGAAGGCCTCGTCGAACAACTCAATTGCCTCGTTGTGGTTTAATCAACGACGAGGTGATGCAGGTATTTGGCGCCATTTGGACAGGATGGTTGCTGACCCGACGTGGTTTGCTAAATTTGGGGATCTTGGATATCGATGTGAACTACCAGCCACTTCTGACCATTCTCCTCTTATTCTGGAGCCGGGGCGATCGACGTTTTCTCGAGGTACGGTGTTTCGATTCGATAATTTTCTTACATCGGATCCACAGTTTGGCTCTGTCGTAAGCTCAGGGGGGTGGCAGCTTCCTATTTCGGGATACCCGATGTTTCGGGTCCTTGCACGTCTGAAGGCCCTCAAGCGAGCGTTCAAGGATATGAGGCGTGCTAAAGGGAATCTGGCGCGTAACGTGGTGGAGGCGCGAAATTTCCTTGACATTGCCCAGGAGTTTGTCTCATTGTACCCGCATGATGATCGTTTTCTGGTACTACAATCTATATGTCGACGTCTGTCTCTATGCAGTTGCGGTAGCAATGGAGCAATCGGCCCTAGCACAACGGGCCAAAATGACTTGGCTCAAAGAAGGCGACCGTTGCTCCGCTTTTTTCTTCAAGAAGGTTGCCATACGACGAGTGGCAAACCGTATCTTCTCGCTTGAGGATGATGCTGGGAACTTAATTGAAGGGGAGCCACAAGTAAAGGGCGAGCTTCTTAGACACTACAAGAACCTCTTGGGTACGACCGCTCGGAGCGGCCCGCTGGATCGATCTGCTATCTATGCGGCCATATCTCGTACATTACCCAATCACGCACCGGGAGATCTACTTCGGCTCATCGACGAAGGTGAGATTAAGCTGGCGCTTTCTTCTATTACGATGACAAAGCACCGGGTCCGGATGGTTCACTTCGGCTTTCTTTAAAGCCGCTTGGCCTACTATTGGAGGGGACATCATATCTGCTATTCAGGAATTTTTTCGTACAGGCCATCTTCTGAGGGAGCTGAATACTACACTTCTTACGTTGATCCCTAAGCGGGGACTCCCCACGACGACCTGCTGACTTTCGGCGTATATCGTGCTGTAGTGTCTTATACAAGATTATTTCGAAGATCTTGGCTAATCGTCTGAAGACTTATCTCCCAGGCTTAGTGGATGTCTCCCAGACTGCATTTATCCCTGGTCGCAGGATCAGCGATAATATTCTCCTCGCTCAGGAGTTATGTTCTGGCTACCTGAATCAGAGCTTACCGGCACGGGCTACGCTGAAGGTTGACTTGGCAAAGGCATACGATCATGTCGAGTGGGACTTTTTAGTGTGTGTGTTGGAGGCCATGGGTTTTCCTTCGCGGTTCGTTGCATGGATCCAGGTGTGTTTGACGACTCCTTATTTTTGGTAAAAGTTCCCAAATAAAAAACCGAATGTAAACAGAAAAGCACCCAAGGGAAAGACCCATGCCGCAGAGAACCGGTAACAAGCTACCGGAAGCAAACAAAAACACAATCGACAAAGAAGCCGGCAAAACCAAGCAAAAGCCATGCAAACAAAAACACAAAACACAAAACAACCCAAAGCAAACTACCAAGCAATGTGCCAGAGGCGCTTGAGCGAGGCAGCCTGCAGAGTGAAGCGGGTGGGAGCCTGGCTCAGCCTTAAGCACGCGATCCCTAAGACCAAACTCACAATTCGCTCCGGAGAGCAACAAGTCTGATCCCGCCAACGCCTATTCCTCTCTTGCCAGATATGGTAGACCAGAGAGGCGAGAAGATGGCGGGAGATCCCATGATGAAGATGATGACTTCTCCAACGAGCAGCGGCCCACTTGATCCCGTGGATCCAATCTCGATGCGGCCACCTCCAGTGGGTCTTCATTCTCAGCAAGAGAATGCATCTCCTGGAAAAAGAACACTCGAAGAAGAGGTGACGAACCGTCTCCGTGCACTGAGACTCACAAAGAGAGCAAGCATCAGAACCCGAACGAGCCATCACCCAAGCACAGTCCCTAGTCGCCAACCTTTCACGAATAGCAAGCCACAGAAGAAATTCATGTCTAGGGACCCGAAAAGGGCCCCCAAACAGAGAAGCCCAAGCAATCCTCGGAGAGTGGGTCCGGATAGCCTCACGAGCACTCCGAACAGAGAACTTCCCATCCGGAGTCACCTTCCAACAAATGGAGTCAGCAGCAGAGGGGTCCACAGATGGAAGAAGGGGCTGAAGCAGAAGAAACTCCACTGACTGCTGGGCAGGCCAGGTCCATCCAGCATTCGTCACAACAGCAGAGAGCCGGGAATCCAAGGGGAGACCCATAACCAAAGGCCCCCTCGGGAATCTTTCGATGAGAGGGGAACCAGACAGCCAAGGGTCCTTCCAGAGCCAAAGAGAGTTCCCATTTCCAACACGAAAGGATAAAAGGGAACGGAAAGTACCTCTGAGATGGAGCAGCTTACGCCAGCTCCAAGCGTCCGAGGAGGTGGGCTGAATATCCCAGAAAGAGCGATCCCTGAGTTTAGTGGCGTAAAGCCACTGAACCCAAATCGAGTCAGGATCACGAGTGACAATGCTCCAGAGGTGATGGAAGAGGAGAGCCCGATTGTCGATCAAGAGAGGTCGAACGCCAAGGCCTCCTTCCTCCACCGGCTTGCAGACGTCAGCCCAAGCCACCTTAGCCGGAGATCCATCCCACAGAAACCTCCAAAAGCGAGACTCCAAGGCCTTGATCACCCCTTTCGGGAGGAGGAAGACCCCAGCCCAAAAAGCCTGCATGGCAGAGAGGACAGACTTAATGAGCTGCAGCCGACCGGCATACGAGAGGGACCGGTTCAGCCAGGATCCGAGCCGTTTATCCACAGACTGGAGCAGAGGGGTGCAGTCCTCAAGTCTGAGCCGGGAGTGGATCAAAGGAACTCCAAGGTAGCGGATAGGAAGCTGGCCACGGGAGAAGCCCATGATACTCAGAAGCTGTCCCGAAAGAGGCTCAGCCCTCTTGGAAAGAAACATCTCACTCTTAGCCGGGTTCGGGAGGAGACCCGACAAAGAGCCGAAGGTATCGAGAGCATCACGGAGGGTCCGAACAGAGCAGGCATCAGCCTGACAGAAAAGCAGCAGATCGTCAGCAAAAGACAGCATGGCAAGCTTACTCGAATCACATCTCCAATGGTAACGGAATCCGGGAGAGGACTGGATGCGTGATAAAAGAATCCCATGGAGCACCTCCGTGACCAGAACGAACAGGTAAGGAGAGAGGGGGTCGCCTTGGCGGAGACCCCGCTTACCCACAAAGAAACCTTCCGGAACTCCGTTGATGCACACGGAGAAAGCAGTCGAAGTGATGCATTCCTTGATCCACTGGATGAAGAGGGGGTGGAACCGCATGGCCTGAAGAGTTGCAGTAACAAAGCTCCAATCCACCTTATCAAATGCCTTCGCGAGATCGACCTTGATGGCAGAACGGGGTGGGAAACTCTAGTTCTGGTAGCCCCTGCAAATCTCTTGAACCAACAGAATGTTATCGCTGATGCGTCTGCCCGGGATGAAAGCCGTCTGAACCGGATGAACGAGGCCAGGAAGGACAGATCTGAGCCGATTGGCCAAAATTTTGGCAATGACCTTATACAGGACATTGCAGCAAGAGATTGGCCTAAAGTCAGAAGCACGTCTAGAAGAGGTCCCCTTAGGGATGAGGCTGATGAGAGTACTGTTGACGCCCCGAAGAAGATGACCCGTCCGAAAGAAGTCCTCCACAGCACGAGTGACATCAGCACCCAAGATCCCCCACGATGCCTTGAAGAAGGCGGCCGTATAGCCATCAGGGCCAGGGGCCTTATCGTCATCCATAGCGAAAATAACATCACGGATCTCCGCTTCAGAAACTCTCGAGATCATCCCATCCGCCTGATCCCGAGATAAAGTATGCGTGATGAAGCTCCCCACTTCCTCAGCACACACAGGAGAAGATCTACCACACTGGCCCAGAAGATCCTGGTAGAAGTGAATCAGCTCTTCACGAATTGGGCCGGACCCCTCAATCAGCTGGCCATCCGCATTCTCAAGAGAGAGGATACGATTACCACAACGTCGAATCGCCACCTTCTTAAAAAAGAAGGAGGAGCATTGGTCACCATCCTTGAGCCAGGCAAGTTTGGCTCTTTGGGCAAGGTAAGAGTGCTCTATCTCCACAGCACGAGAGAAGAGCAATCGGCAGATCCGCTCGAACTCGTGAAAGAGAGGCTCGTCGGGGTAACGAGTCGCGAAAGATTGGCTGAGATCCAGAAACTCCCTAGCCTCCAGCACGTTCCGACTCAAGTCGCCCTTTGCACGCCGAAGCTCCTTGAGGTGGGGCTTAAGTGACTTCAGACGACGAACAAGCGAAAACATAGGAAAACCCTGAGGCGGGGAGGCCCAAACCAGCTCCACAACCCCCAAGAAGGCCGGGTCCTTCGTGAGAAGGTTATCGAACCTGAAATGGGTGTTCCGACGTCCCGTCCTGGCAACCGAGAGCACAAGAGGAGAGTGATCGGAGGTAGCAGGAAGAGCAGCCTGATAGTAAAGATCCGGGAAGAGAGAAAACCACGACGGGTTGCCCACAATGCGGTCAATCCGTCTCCAGATACCCGCCTCAGCCCTCTGCTGATTATGCCACATAAAGAAGGGGCCCGACGATCCCAAAGTGATCAGGTCGGCCTGGGTAAGGCAGTCGTGAAGATCAGTCGCATCCTGAGGAGAGGGGGATCCCCCTTTGGCCTCAGAAAGATCAGCAATGGCATTAAAGTCCCCGAGAACGAGCCAAGGAGCTCCAGCCCGGTCAGCAGAGATCTCGACAAACTCCTCCCAAAGCGAGACACGCTCCTCCCTCCGACTCCTGCCATAGACAAAGGAGAAGAAAACAGTCTCTCTGCTCTCCAGAGAAGTGGCTCGGCAATGAACCGCCTGCTCCGAAAAACTCAAAACGGAGATGTGGAGGAAGTTGGGGTCCCAACCAATCCAGATCCTCGTACCAGGTCCGCCATCATAGTCGAAAAACCAGTCCCACCGATCTCTAATGCCAGAGGCAATTTGGGTGGCATTAGAGAAAGAGACACGAGTCTCGAGGAGACCCACAAGATGAAGATCAAACTGAGTGATAAAATCCTGAACAGCCCTCCCATGGTCCCTCTTGTTGAGACCCCTCACATTCCAAACGCCTGTCGGAATCATAAAGAAACACCGGAACGGGCTGCATGTTCAGGGCCCAAAGAAGAAGAAGAGTCATCATTCAAACTCTGAAGGACATGAAAAGGGTTACAGAGTTCCTCCACGGGTTGGGAGGAAGAATTTTTGTAAGCTCCACCGCCAGCTTTACACGGAGGAGACGGGGCGTTCAGACTTTCACCATTACTCACAGCACTGTCCCGAGGAGCCGGTGCAGCAACATCACTACCTCCTCCAACCCGAAGAGACGGGGCAGTCTCCACCACCTTCACTGAGGAAACCATAACCGCTTTCCCCTTCTTTCGCTGCTTCGTCTTTTTCCATGCATCCTTGGCCAGGGGTGCCGTTTGCATGGGGGCAGGAGTGGCCAGTGCGGCTAACGGGGCAGCAGACGGTGCAGCCACGCCAGTCTTCCTCGGCGGGTTATGGGCGCGCGCCAAAATGGGTTGAACGATCCGTGGGCACTTAGCCTTGGTATGGCTCCAAGACTTACACTCCTCACACATAGTCGGCCTCCACTCGTATTCCACAAGAACAGTAACAGCCCCCGCCGATCCTCCTCCTTCTTTAGGAAGACGGATGGTGAAGCGATCAATGAAGTCGTCCTTCAGGTTCTTCAGAACACAGACTCGAGCAAAGTCAATCCGGGTAGTGCGATTCGTAGCCGAATCAGCAAAAAGCGGCTGGCCCACAGCACTTGCAATAATTCCCAAACCCTCGGGAGTCCAGAATTCTCCCGGGATGTTCCACAACTTGATCCACAACGGGACCTTATCATGTTCCTTCTTTGCGAAGGACATCCCAGGCTTCCACACCTCAAGAAAGAGAGGCTGCCCATGCAGAAGCCACGGACCACCTTCCAACACAGCATTCATGGACTCCTCCGACTCAAAACGGAATTTAAAGAATCCGTTAATCGAGGCCCGAACCTCCACCACTCCAGTCCAAGTAGCACGGAAGTATTTCTCAACAAAGGGGAAATACAGCCGTTTCCTGAGAAAGTACCCAACAAGGGTATGGCTCCAACGGGCCATTCCCTTGCATGTCACCTCCCACGTCGGGCAAACCTCAGCCACGCCGTCAACAACCACCGGCGGGGTGTACGCTAGAGGAATACGCTGCTGTCCCGTAGCTCGCGTATGCTCCCCATGCAGAGCTGCCGAGAAGGACCTCTTCTCACTGTTCGAGCAAGCCACAGAGGAGACAGCCTTCTCGGGATTCTCCTTAAAACCAATAGGTGCGACAATCGGGGCAGCCCCACGATCCACTTCGACCTTCGAAAGGCGGCGGGGTGCCCGGCCTACATTTGCCCATGGGATTCAGGCGCGGTTCATCACGGAGTGGTTCAGAGACAATGACCCCACGACGAGGAAGGATACGAGCAGCCCGAACAACCGGGGGCGACCCATGAGAGGACACCTTCCTCGCGGCTCCCTCCCGATGATGAGCGTTCGTCGAGGCCGGCAAGGGTTCATCCAAAAGCCGTGAACCAAAAGCAACGTCGGAGTCCACACGAACAGTCGGGGCATCAACTGAAGTAGTTTCCGGAGTCTCCAAACCATCCAGTTGGGAGGGCGCAAGGCACATGAGCATGTCGGAAATTCCATAAGATGAAGCGGGAGCGGCCGCGAAGGAGGTGGACCCTTCCGATCCCCAAGCAACATCCGAAGAGGGTCCCACCTTAGCTTTAGACGCAAGCATTGATTCAATCCCGAGAACACGACGGAAAAGTTCGTGAAACGCCTCGCCTTTGAAGTCCGCGGCGAAGTCGGGGAAATGTGCCGAGAGGGCGGTGGTTACATCGGAACCTCCCGTTGCCATCGATGAGGAGGAAGGTCCCGCCATGGTGGAGCCGCAAAGCGATGAAGAAGATGAAGATGCCATGACCGCGGAACGAAAAGGCGGAAGATGAAAAGTCTCGTAAGCGGGAGGTGAAGAGTCTCGGTTCGAAGTCTCGCCGGAGCAGCTCCGATCGCCGTCTGGACCCGGCAGTGGAGATGCGAGGCAAGTCCGCCGCTCACAGCGGCGGCGGAGGGCGGTGGAAGGCAGCCCAAGCAAAGCGGGATGGGGAGCGCGGAGAAGGTGGAATGCGGGCCTGGAAAACCCTAAAACGGCGATCCTCCAAAACGCCGTTTGAGCCCGGCGATGAAGGACCGCGAGAGTGACCTCGCCGGACCAGGTGGAGGTGACGGAATGGATGAGAGAGCACGCCGGCGGGAGGAGGAGAACGGAGAAGGACGAATCTCGGGACGGGAAACCCTTAAACGGCGGGCCTCCAAGCGCCGTTTGAGCCCGGCGATGAAGGACCGCGAGAGTGGCCGCGCCGGACCAGGTGGTGGAGGCGGGATGGAGGAGAAAGCACGCCGGCGGGAGGTGGAGCTGTGACTGTTGAAGCGTTAGGATTTTGAAAATTAAGAGAGAAGGGAGAGCGTTTTAGAGAATTGACGACTCCTTATTACTCGATCAATATCAATGGTCGAGCGGAGGGGTATTTTCCGGGACAGCGAGGTCTTCGTCAGGGCGATCCTATATCTCCGTATCTTTTTACGTTGGCCATGGAGAGGTGCTTCATGGTATTCTTCGGAACAAAATTCTTTCGGAGGGGAGATTTACTTTCCATTGGAGATGCGAGCCTTCCCGTATTTTCATGCTGACATTTGCCGATGATCTTCTTCTTTTCAGTCACGCGGACACTGAATCCATCCAAACTTTCCGAGCAGGGTTGGATGAATTTGCGATACTTTCGGGGTTAAGGGCTAACCCTGGAAAGAGCGAGATGTTTCTTTCCAAACGGGCGAGCGGCTGCCAACCCTTATTATCTATTATGGGTTTTCCTTTAGGCAATTTACCAGTGAGGTATTTGGGTGTCCCGTTACTTACATAACGACTGACTATTCAGGACTGTAAGCCACTTCTACAGCGCATTGACCAACGCTTAGGCTCTTGGCTCAATCGCTCTCTTTCATATGCTGGGAGGGTACAGTTGATCCGTTCAGTCCTTGCTGCGCTGCATGGGTATTGGTCCGGGGTGTTCATCCTGCCCAAAGGCGTTATTAGAGTGATTGAGCAACGATTCAGATCGTTCCTCTGGGCGGGTTCTGCTGCCAAGGTTGCTTGGGATGATGTATGTTTCCCGGTGGATGAGGGTGGTTTGGGCATTCGCTTGCTTGTGGACGATAACAAGGCCCTTCTTCTTAAGCACCTATGGAGTATTCTGAGCAAGGATCCCAATTCTATTTGGGTATCGTGCTTCTCCAGACGCGACTGCAAAATCGCTCGTTGTGGACTATATCGGAAACCGCCCAATCGGCGTGGAGTTGGAGAAAACTCTTACAACTTCGCCCTATGCTTTGATCGAAGGTTAGTATCCGTATTGGTAATGGCGAAACTATTTGGTTGTGGCAGGACCCATGGATCGATGATAGGCCGCTTCTGGAACGATTTCCACGGGGACCGATGATTATGGGCCTTTCTGATGATTCACGTTTGAGTCGAGTCATTGCTAGTGACAGTTGGAGGTGGCCAACGACTTCCTCGATGGAATTTCTGATGATTGAACCCATGCTCCCGGACGTTCATCCATTGGAAGCTGACTCTTACCGATGGCTACCGTCTCCCACAGGACTTTTCACCACTGCTTCTGCTCGGGATGCGTTCCGGCAGAAACGCTCGCCGGTTCACTGGGCAGCCCTATTTGGGATGTGCTTAGGGTCCCAAGCTATGAATTCATCTTATGGCTTGCTATTCGTGAACGCCTAGCTACCAGAGATAAGCCTTGGGTTGCGCTCAAGGCCGCGTCGAGTGCTTGCTTATTGTGTGACGCGGATGAGATGGAGACGATCAATCACCTTTTCTTTGATTGCCCATACACATCTCGATGCTTACGACTTCTTCGACGGCAGATTCGGTTTCTCTGGCCTTACCGCGATTGGCAGCAGGGGATTAGGTGGGCTGGCCTGCTGTGGAAAGGTATGCACCTCCAGCATCTGGCATATCGACATGTTCTGGCTTCGATGATTCACCACATCTGGACTGAGCGAAACCACCGTTGGACTGATGGCAGACAGCAGCATCCCCAGCAGCATCCCCAGCAGCTCGTTGAGGATATTGTGAGGGTATTGCTTATGCACCTATCATTACTACCGTGTCGATATGAGCTACAGTATTGTGCCATGCGTCGCCTGTGGCACATTGCTTGGTAGATGTATGAACGTTATTTATGGTAGTTTGTTTGGTGAATAGAGATTATATATCCATCTTGTACACAGTGGCATGTCACTGGTCTTTGCGACATGAATCATATCATGTGCGCTTTACTGTCCTTTATTTCATTTATTTAGTGAACGTTCCCCAAAAAAAAAGAAAAAAAAAACTCAATTGCCTCGTTGACCAAGTCGGATACCTTGTTTAGCAAGTCGAATGCCTTGTTGACCAAGTTGAATGCC
This sequence comes from Linderniella brevidens, assembly GCA_004919715.1. Taxonomy (NCBI): domain Eukaryota; kingdom Viridiplantae; phylum Streptophyta; class Magnoliopsida; order Lamiales; family Linderniaceae; genus Linderniella; species Linderniella brevidens. Next base: position 36,613 of record SWDC01000015.1, read on the forward strand.
TTGTTGACCAAGTCTTGCCTTGTATACCAAGTAGAAAACGTTGTTGAACTAGTCGAATGCCTTGTTGACCAAGTCGAAGTAGAAAGCCTTGTTGAACAAGTCGAATGCCTCGTTTAACAAGTCGAATGCCTTGTTGAACAACTTCAATTGCCTTGTTAACTATGTCGAATGCCGTGTTGACAAAGTCGAATGCCTTGTTGAACAAGTCGAATGCCTTGTTAAACAGTCATGCCTTGTTGACCAAGAATACCTTCTTCAACAAGTCAAATGCCTAGTTGTCCAAGTCATGCCTTGTTAATCAAGTAGAATGCCTTGTTGAACAAGTCGAAGGCCTTGTTGACCAAGTCGAACAAGTAGAATGCCTTATTGAACAAGTCGAATGCCTTACTGACCAAGTCATGCTTTGTTGACCAAGTAGAATGCCTTGTTGACCAAGTAGAATGCGTTGTTGAACAAGGCGAACGCCTTGTTGACCAAGTCGAACAAGTAGAAAGACTTGTTGAACAAGTCGAATGCATTGTTGAACAAGTCGAATGCCTTGTTGAACAACTTCAATGCCTTGTTAACTATGTCGAATGCCGTGTTGACAAAGTCGAATGCCTTGTTGAACAGGTCGAATGCCCTGTTAAACATTCATGCCTTGTTGACCAAGTAGAATGCCTTCTTCAACAAGTCGAATGCCTTGTTGTCCAAGTCATGCCTTGTTAATCAAGTAGAATGCCTTGTTGAACTAGTCGAATGCCTTGTTGAACAACTTCAACGCCTGGTGAACAAAGTAGGATGCCTTGTTGAACAAATCGAATACCTTCTTCACCAAGTCGAACAAGTAGAATGCCTTATTGAACAAGTCGAATCCCAGTTTGAACAAGTTGAATGCCTTGTTGAACAACTTCAATGCCTTGTTAACTATGTCGAATACCTTGTTGACAAAGTCGGATGCCTTGTTGACCATATGATGCCTTGTTGAACCAGTAGAATGCCTTGTTGAACAAGTCGAATGCCATATTGACCAAGTCATGCTTTGTTGACGAAGTAGAATGCCTTGTTGACCAAGTCGAGTGCCTTGTTGACCAAGTCGAATGCATTGTTGATCAAGTCAAATGCCTTGTTGACCAAGTCGACTGCCCTTTTGAACAAGTAGAAGGCCTCGTCGAACAACTCAAATGCCTCGTTGACCAACTCGGATGCCTTGTTTAGCAAGTCGAATGCCTTGTTCACCAAGTTGAATGCCTTGTGGACCAAGTCTTGCCTTGTATACCAAGTAGAATGCGTTGTTGAACAAGTCGAATGCCTTGTTGAACAACTCGAATGCCTTGTTGAACAAGTCGGATGCCTTGTTGAACAGTCATGCTTTGTTGACCAAGTAGAATGTCTCTTTAAACAAGTCGAATGCCTTGTTGTCCAAGTCATGCTTTGTTTAACCAGTAGAATGCCTTGTTGAACCAGTAGAATGCCTTGTTGAACAAGTCGAATGCCTTGTTGACCATGTCGAAAAGGTAGAAAGCCTTGTTGAACAAGTCGAATGCCTTGTTAACAAGTTGAATGCCTTGTTGAACAACTTCAATGCCTTGTTAACTATGTCGAATGCCGTGTTGACAAAGTCGAATGCCGTGTTGACAAAGTCGAATGCCTTGTTGAATAAGTCGAATGCCTTGTTAAACAGTCATGCCATGTTAACCAAGTAGAATACCTTCTTCAACAAGTCGAATGCCTTGTTGTCCAAGTCATGCCTTGTTAATCAAGTAGAATGCCTTGTTGCACAAGTCGAAGGCCTTGTTCACCAAGTCGAACAAGTAGAATGCCTTATTGAACAAGTCAAATCCCTTGTTGAACAAGTCGAATGCCTTATTGACCAAGTCATGCTTTGTTGACCAAGTAGAATGCCTTGTTGACCAAGTAGAATGCGTTGTTGAACAAGTCGAATGCCTTGTTGACCAAGTCGAACAAGTAGAAAGCCTTGTTGAACAAGTCGAATGCCTTATTGACCAAGTCATGCTCTGTTGACCAAGTAGAATGCCTTGTTGACCAAGTCGAACAAGTAGAAAGCCTTCTTGAACAAGTCGAATGCCTTGTTGAACAACTTCAATGCCTTGTTAACTATGTCGAATGCCGTGTTGACCAAGTCGAATGCCTTGTTGAACAAGTCGAATGCCTTGTTAAACAGTCATGCCATGTTGACCAAGTTTCAACAAGACATTCCACATCGAATGCTCTCTCTCTCTCTAGGCGATTTTGCTCTCTCCTCTCTCTAGAGTTTCTCTAACATTTTCGTCCACAATCGGCCAAATCTTAACTCTTTTTATAATCACCAACCTAACGCCACTTTGTAGGGCGGTGGATCACGATCGGCCGCCTCCATCGTCGGGATCAGACGGCTTTGGAGGGTTGTGTCTCTTTCAATTAGTTTCAATTCGTTAGTTAATTCACTTTTACGGTGTTGTTATGGCTTCATGCTCGTTGATGTGTGGATCAACGATGAATTCGATCTCTTCAGTTGAGAAGGTGATTGCTGAGGATCCCCGGCCGCTCGAGATAGATTCTTTACTGCAAGACTATCCTACGTTTGCTAAGCATTTTGACGGGGCACGTTTTAATGCGTTGATGGAGAAAGTTCATGGTAAATCCGGTGTCGTGGCTGCCCAAACGCGCGAGATGCCACAATCGGGGGCTGGTATCACGATTCTACAGCAACTACGTGGATCGGGATCTCCGGTCCGAGATCTTATCCGACGAAGGCCGGATACACCACCACCTACTCGTGATCAGCGAAGGCTGGATGGTAAGGAATCGCTGGGAGATCTTGAAGATCAACGAAGGTCGGATGGTAAGAAATCATTGGGAGATCTTGAAGATATGGAAAGTGCTTCTATTTTGGGAGGAGATCTCGTATACTCAATGAAGGAATCTGCTACTAATCCGTCTTTGGAAAGGATCAGGCCGGATGGTAAGAAATCGGTGGGAGATCTTGAAGATATGGAAAGTGCTTCTATTTTGGGAGGAGATCTCGTATACTCAATGAAGGAATCCGCTACTAATCCGTCTTTGGAAAGGATCATGCCGGATGGTAAGAAATCGCTGGGAGATCTTGAAGATATGGAAAGTGCTTCTATTTTGGGAGGAGATCTCGTATACTTAATGAAGGAATCTGCTACTAATCCGTCTTTGGAAAGGATCAAGCTGGATGGTAAGAAATCGCTGGGAGATCTTGAAGATATGGAAAATGCTTCTATTTTGGGAGAGGATCTCGTATATTTAATGAAGGAATCTGCTACTAATCCGTCTTTGGAAAGGATACTACAATATCTTCGTAAAGATTTTGGATGGGATAACGAGATATTGGTTGATGCGGCTGCGCCATTGGTCACGCATCATACTCCACGCGTTGATCATACGGTGGTTGGGGATGATGCACAGCCCGATGCGGGAAATTTACATGATCATCATATGAAGGCTAGGGTTTCTTTGATTGATATGGGCCACAAGCATCCACGTGGTCTTGGGCCTAGGTTTTCTCCGGAACGGGAGGCTGGTAGATGCAATCTCACGATTGGGGATGGTGCGAAAGAGGGGATGACGACGTCAGTGCCGACGGCTACCGTGGAAAAATTTCTATCCTTGATGACGGACCTAGAGTTTCTACAGTGGTGGCAAAGGTGACGGATACGGTTTCGGTGCCGACTAAGGTAAATCCGCCAAAGCCGACGTTTGCGGTGGTTGCCAAGGGGTCGGCGAGGCAGGCTAACCGCACCGGAGTGCGGCGACTTCCATTGGTTTACACTGTGCCGGCAGTCATAGATGGGGTGGCGGAGGTTCGACCTACGTGGGAGGTGGCCCGTCAAGGTTTTGCTCGATGGGAGCATACACTGGTGGGCTATTTTTTGGGAAAGAAGCCATATTTTCCCTTTGTGGAGCGATTTGTGCGGGCGAATTGGGCTGACCTTACCGAGGTCAGGGCTACCATTAATGGTTTCTTTAAGTTTCGTTTTATGTCGGCGGATGCAATGCATGGGGTCCTTGAAGGGGGACCTTGGCTCTTCCAAGGGCAGCCACTCTTCTTGGAGGTTTGGAGGCCAGGAATGTCGTTTGCGAAGCGGGATCTCGTAGAAGTACCTCTATGGGTTAAGTTATGGAATGTCCCAAGCGAATTCTGGACTCAGGCTGGTTTGGGGATCGTTGCTAGTGCTGTGGGGCAGCCCTTGTTTGCTGATGGCATTACAACAAGTGAAGAGCGTATTGATTTTGCACGTGTTTGTGTACTTAAGAAGCTTGCTGACCCGTTTGTGGAGCACTTCAATATTCGACTGCCGTTAGAGTGTGGGGGTACATCGGGTGTGGCAACTGTGCGGGTGGAGTACGAATGGAGACCAACCAAATGTCTGAAGTGTGCTTCTTGGAATCATGCGTCGACGACATGTCCGATGTCCTCCGATGGACAAAGCACACCGGGAAAACGACCGGATTCTCGGCTGAGGGCTGTTCGGGTGGGTGGCAATAAGCCACGAGTAGAGGGGCGACAGGTGGGAACAAAGGGCAAAGCAGCACGAGTAGAGTCACATGTTGGGGCAGATGGGGTTCGAGCGGGAAATGGAGGGGCGGTGATTCCTAGCGCACGTGTAGAGTGGATGCATGTGGGCGCAAAGGGCAAAGCGTGAGGGTGGAACCACGGGATGGGGCAGCTAATGGTAGAAAACTGGCCCGGTCAACAGAGTGTGCTGGAGGATTGTCGACATCGTCTCGGACCACAGAGCCACATTCGCGGGTAGTACCCGTGCATGAGGAGGTTGGGTTTGCCTCTAACTCCTTCGCTATTTTGCACTCGTTACGGGATGAGGATAATGATCCTCCTTTTTCTACGGGCCCCGAAGCAACGGCAGCCCCAACAGGGGGTGATCCAGGATCCCTGTAGGTGTGTAGAATGTGCGTGGTCTCAATAAGAGGGACCACGGAAGGGCGGTGGGGGAGCTACTTGTCGATGTCGTTGTTGATATCGTAGTTCTACCCGATAGCATGTTATCGGTTGATGCGGCATGAGTTTTTCTCCTGCGCGCTCTTTTGTATTCTTCTTTTCATATATATATATAACGGGACATTAATCCAAAAAGAATACCTCCTTCAACAAGCCGAATGCCTTGTTGTCCAAGTCATGCCTTGTTAATCAAGTAGAATGCCTTGTTGAACAAGTCGAAGGCCTTGTTCACCAAGTCGAACAAGTAGAATGCCTTCTTGAACAAGTCGAATCCCTTGTTGAACAAGTCGAATGCCTTATTGCCCAACTCATGCTTTGTTGACCAAGTAGAATGCCTTGTTGACCAAGTAGAATGCGTTGTTGAACAAGTCGAATGCCTTGTTGACCAACTCGAACAATTAGAAAGCCTTGTTGAACAAGTCGAATGCATTGTTGAACAAGTCGAATGCCTTATTGACCAAGTCATGCTCTGTTGACCAAGTAGAATGCCTTGTTGACCAAGTTGAACGAGTAGAAAGCCTTCTTGAACAAGTCGAATGCCTTGTTGAACAACTTCAATGCCTTGTTAAACAGTCATGCCATGTTGACCAAGTAGAATACCTTCTTCTTTTTTTTGGGGGAACATTCACTAAATAAATGAAATAAAGGACAGTAAAGCGCACATGATATGATTCATGTCGCAAAGACCAGGGACATGCCACTGTGTACAAGATGGATATAATCTCTATCCACCAAACAAACTACCATAAATAACGTTCATACATCTACCAAGCAATGTGCCACAGGCGACGCAGGGCACAATACTGTAGCTCATATCGACACGGTAGTAATGATAGGTGCATAAGCAATACCCTCACAATATCCTCAACGAGCTGCTGGGGATGCTGCTGTCTGTCATCAGTCCAACGGTGGTTTCGCTCAGTCCAGATGTGGTGAATCGTCGAAGCCAGAACATGTCGATATGCCAGATGCTGGAGGTGCATACCTTTCCACCGCAGGCCAGCCCACCTAATCCCCTACTGCCAATCGCGGTAAGGCCAGAGAAACCGAATCTGCCGCCGAAGAAGTCGTAAGCATCGAGATGTGTATGGGCAATCAAAGAAAAGGTGATTGATCGTCTCCATCTCATCCGCGTCACACAATAAGCAAGCACTCGACGCGGCCTTGAGCGCAACCCAAGGCTTATCTCTGGTAGCTAGGCGTTCACGAATAGCAAGCCATAAGATGAATAGCTTGGGACCCTAAGCACATCCCAAATAGGGCTGCCCAATGAACCGGCGAGCGTTTCTGCCGGAACGCATCCCGAGCAGAAGCAGTGGTGAAAAGTCCTGTGGGAGACGGTAGCCATTGGTAAGAGTCAGCTTCCAATGGATGAACGTCCGGGAGCATGGGTTCAATCATCAGAAATTCCATCGAGGAAGTCGTTGGCCACCTCCAACCGTCACTAGCAATGACTCGACTCAAACGTGAATCATCAGAAAGGCCCATAATCATCGGTCCCCGTGGAAATCGTTCCAGAAGCGGCCTATCATCGATCCATGGGTCCTGCCACAACCAAATAGTTTCGCCATTACCAATACGGATACTAACCTTTTTTTTGGTGTAAAGTCCCATGTATATAGATCGTAAAAATGTACAAATGAACAGGAGAAAAACTCCTCTACCAACCAGTAACAGACTACTGGTAACAACAATGAATGAATAACCAATCAACCAATCAACCAATGACCCTATCAACAATCAACAACAAAACATCCAATCAAACAAAACTAATCCTACCAAGCCACACGCCATAATCGGCGTATAGCCGCCCGATGAAGTTCATACTTCATGGATGTACCACCAATACGCGTGATAGCCAAGGCAAGAACACACCCCACAAGCCGTTGTGGAGTCGTGATGGATCCCTCCTTCCAGCGCCTGTTCCTTGCCTGCCAAATATGGTAGACAAGGGATGCTAGAATATGACGAGAAGCTGCATGGAGAAGATGCTTCCTTCGCCAGCGGACAGCCGCCCACCGAATGCCCGTAGTCCAATCCCGATAAGGCCAAATCCAGCGAATCCGATGTCGCAAGAGACGAAGACATTGTCGTGAAAAAGGACAATCAAAGAATAGATGTTGGACAGTCTCGTAATGCAACTCCTCACAGAGGACACAAGCTTGGGTTCCCGCCCTCCGAGCAATCCACGGTTTGTCCCTAGTCGAGAGCCGATCCTGTAATCCCAGATATAAAATAAATTCATGTCGTGGAATCTTCAACGGTCCTCCAAATAATACCGCCCAACCCACAGGGGGCCTCCTGTATCGCAACGCGTTGTAAGCCAAAGAAGCAGTCATAGATCCATTCGGCGAACCCGTCCACCAAACACCATCCTGATCCCCACGAACCACATTAGGTAAGAGGCGGCTAATCTCAAGATACTCCACCGCCCCTTGTCCTGGCCAATTCCACCCCCGCGAATTAAGGACTAGACTCAATCGTGAATCAATATGCAGCCCCATCGCAATAGGGCCCCTAGGAAATCGCTCCAACAGCGACGTAGATAGCAACCAAGGATCCTTCCATAGCCAGATCGTAGAGCCATCACCAATGCGAAATGTAATCATAGACCTGAGTAAAGGGCGTAACTGCATCAGCTTTCTCCAGCTCCAAGCATCATTCGTCGAGACCGGTAAATCCCATAATGAGCGAGAAGACAACCGCGTCCTATAGAGCCATTCGACCCAAATCGAATCCGGGGACTTGGTAAGTACACTCCACAAGTGCTTCAGAAAGAGAACCTTGTTGTCGACAGAAATAGCCCTCAGGCCCAATCCCCCTTCAGTAACTGGTAAACATAAAACCTCCCATGCCACCTTAGGTGATGTACCTCTCCACAAAAATTTCCTAAAACGTGCCTCCAACGCTCGGATCACTCCCTTAGGTAATAAGAACATACCTGACCAGTAGGCATGAAGCGCCTGCAAGACCGATTTAACTAGCTGCAGTCGACCCGCATAAGATAAAGACAGATTGAGCCATGATCCCAACCGCTGGTCCACTTTCTGTAAAAGAGGAGCACAGTCTCCAATCGTTAAGCGAGTAGTAATGAGGGGCACTCCTAAGTATCGCACCGGCAACTGCCCCACTCGATAACCCATGAGTGCATGAATCTGTGCAATCAAGCTTTCAGCCCGCCTCGAAATAAACATCTCACTCTTGTTAGGGTTAGGGATCAACCCTGACAACCGGGCAAATTCACCCAAAGCTTTCTTCAACACCCCAACTGAAATGACATCCGCGTGGCTGAAAAGCAAGAGGTCATCCGCAAAAGCTAACGACACCATGCCAATTGTCTCGCAACGCCAATGATATTTGAAGCGCGGCTCCTCCATAATGCCAACCTTGAGAAGTCCGTGGAGGACCTCCATCACTAGTGTAAATAGATAGGGGGATATGGGGTCCCCCTGTCGAATACCCCTCTTGCCTTGGAAAAAACCCACCACCTTACCATTCAGATTCAGCGAAAAGGCCGTTGTTGTCAGGCACGCTCGAATCCATCCAATGTACGTAGGATGAAAACCCATAGCCCCTAAGACAGCAAGCAAAAACTCCCATTCGACCTTGTCGTACGCCTTGGCCAGGTCAATCTTGAACATAGCACGCGGTGGCCGGCCCTTTGACTTGTACCCAAGGCATAGCTCCTGCGCCAATAACACGCTATCGCTGATCCGTCGCCCTGGGATAAATGCTGTCTGTGAGCCATGTACCAAAGTAGCGAGATGCCCCTTTAGTCGATTGGCTAAAATCTTGGAGATCACCTTATATACAACATTGCAACAGGAAATGGGTCTGAACTCCGTTGCACGCCGAGGTGTTTCTCTCTTCGGGATTAACGTGATGAGGGTGCTATTTAGTCCCTTCAGTAGTCTGCCCGTTATGAAGAAATCTTGGATCGCCTTCACCACCTCATCGCCAACAATCCCCCACGCAGCTCGAAAAAATGCTACCGTGTACCCGTCAGGTCCTGGCGCCTTCTCATCCCCCATAGAGAAAAGCGCCTCACGCACTTCAGTGGCAGTCACCTTAGTGATCATGGATGCAGCGTCCACTGGGGAAAGCGTACTCGTCACAGCTCTCTGCACGTCAACAGAACGAATCGGAGTACAGTGGGCAGACTGCCCCAATAGGTCCTGATAGAACCCAATCATTTCAGCTTCCACCTGAGATGGTTCTTCAATGAGATCGCCATTGGCATCCTCAAGGGACCAGATACGGTTGGAAGCTCGCCTCATGGCAACTCGACGAAAGAAATAAGATGAGCACTGGTCCCCATCCTTCAGCCATGCAATCTTGGCCCGCTGCGATAACGCCGATTGCTCCATCTCCACTGCTTTGGCATAAACCACACGACACAGCCTTTCCAGCTCATAGAAAGAGTCCTCCTCAGGGAACCGTGACGCAAAATCCTGTGCAATATCAAGAAAATGCTTTGCTTCTGTGACATTCGCCGTCAAGTCTCCCTTCGATCTTCGCAGTCGCATCAGTATGGGTTTCAACATCTTAAGCCTCCTCACCAACACGAACATAGGATAGCCATGTAAAGGAGTGTTCCAGACATTCTGAACAATACCTAAGAAGGCCGGATCTTTCGCCAGAAAATTGTCAAAGCGAAATGTTGCCTTATGCTGTCGTGTCGTAGTATTTCCCAAAAACACAGGGGAGTGATCCGAAGTTGCTGGTAGCCCACACCTACAGAAGGAGTTCGTAAACCGGGCAAACCATTGAGGATTTCCTAGTATACGGTCCAATCTCCTCCAAACCCCCGCATCAGATCTCTGTTGATTATACCACGTGAATACCTGGCCCATCGTAGGTATCGTCACCAAATCAGCACTAACCAGGCACTCTTGGAATTCCTCCATATCATGCTTAGATGCCGAACCACCACGACCCTCACCCGCGTGCAAAATAGCATTGAAATCCCCCAATACGATCCATGCATCCGCCACTCGAGTTGCTGCCATGGTAGTCAATTCCCCCCATAATGGCCTTCTCTCCTCCCTCCTGGACTTCCCATAAGCAAAAGACACGTAAATGATCTCCCCCGTATATGCCGACTTCACTCGACAATGTACAGCTTGGGCTGAGAACCCAAGGACATCCACATTCAAAACAAAGGGATCCCAACCCACCCATATGCGTGACGATGGCCCTTCATCATAATCAGAGAACCATCGCCAATGAGACCGAATGCTACTCGAAATAAAACCCTCATTAGATGCCGCCACTCTCGTTTCAAGCAGCCCAATCATACACAACCCCTCTCGCGATATCAACTCCCGCACCGCACTCCTGTGGTCTTGCTTATTAAGACCACGTACATTCCATGCTCCAACAGCTAACATAAATGCACCCTGTTACGGGCTGCGTTTGCTTTAGGGCCCGTAAATGAGGTGTAATTGCTATCTTCAGGCACATCCCGAAGAAGGTCAAAACGGTTCTGCACCCCAGAAAGAGGCTCGGCTGCTTCTGGAGGACGAGATGTTTCAGCTCTGTCACGTTGTCGTTCAGTTCCAGCATTCGCAGCCCACACCATAACGGCTTTTCCTTTGGCTCCCACCTGTTGCCATTCTTCATGTGGGCATGTAAGGCTCCCCCCTATCTTACATACTCTATCCGGCTGTTGTGCTCCAAGGTCCCCCTGCCCCTGACCCCTGTCTCTATCATAACGAGAACGGGACCTATTACGGGGCTGGGCTGGGCGTTGCCCAGATACTAACCTTCGATCGAAGCATAGGGCGAAGTTGTAAGAGATTTCTCCAACTCCACGCCGATTGGGCGGTTTCCGATATAGTCCACAACGAGCGATTTTGCAGTCGCGTCTGGAGAAGCCAGGATACCCAAATATAATTGGGATCCTTGCTCAGAATACTCCATAGGTGCTTAAGAAGAAGGGCCTTGTTATCGTCCACAAACGAGCGAATGCCCAAACCACCCTCATCCACCGGGAAATATACATCATCCCAAGCAACCTTGGCAGCAGAACCCGCCCAGAGGAACGATCTGAATCGTTGCTCAATCACTCTAATAATGCCTTTGGGCAGGATGAACACCCCGGACCAATACCCATGCAGCGCAGCAAGGAATGAACGGATCAACTATACCCTCCCAGCATATGAAAGAGAGCGATTGAGCCAAGAGCCTAAGCGTTGGTCAATGCGCTGTAGAAGTGGATTACAGTCCTGAATAGTCAGTCGTGATGTAAGTAACGGGACACCCAAATACCTCACTGGTAAATTGCCTAAAGGAAAACCCATAATAGATAATAAGGGTTGGCAGCCGCTCGCCCGTTTGGAAAGAAACATCTCGCTCTTTCCAGGGTTAGCCCTTAACCCCGAAAGTATCGCAAATTCATCCAACCCTGCTCGGAAAGTTTGGATGGATTCAGTGTCCGCGTGACTGAAAAGAAGAAGATCATCGGCAAATGTCAGCATGAAAATACGGGAAGGCTCGCATCTCCAATGGAAAGTAAATCTCCCCTCCGAAAGAATTTTGTTCCGAAGAATACCATGAAGCACCTCTCCATGGCCAACGTAAAAAGATACGGAGATATAGGATCGCCCTGACGAAGACCTCGCTGTCCCGGAAAATACCCATCCGCTCGACCATTGATATTGATCGAGTAATAAGGAGTCGTCAAACAATCCTGGATCCATGCAACGAACCGCGAAGGAAAACCCATTGCCTCCAACACACACACTAAAAAGTCCCACTCGACATGATCGTATGCCTTTGCCAAGTCAACCTTCAGCGTAGCCCGTGCTGGTAAGCTCTGATTCCGGTAGCCAGAGCATAACTCCTGAGCGAGGGATAAATGCAGTCTGGGAGACATCCACTAAGCCTGGGAGATAAGTCTTCAGACGATTAGCCAAGATCTTCGAAATAATCTTGTATAAGACATTACAGCACGATATAGGCCGAAAGTCAGCAGGTCGTCGTGGGGAGTCCCGCTTAGGGATCAACGTAAGAAGTGTAGTATTCAGCTCCCTCAGAAGATGGCCTGTACGAAAAAATTCCTGAATAGCAGATATGATGTCCCCTCCAATAGTAGGCCAAGCGGCTTTAAAGAAAGCCGAAGTGAAACCATCCGGACCCGGTGCTTTGTCATCCGTAATAGAAGAAAGCGCCATCTTAATCTCACCTTCGTCGATGAGCCGAAGTAGATCTCCCGGTGCGTGATTGGGTAATGTACGAGATATGGTCGCATAGATAGCAGATCGATCCAGCGGGCCGCTCCGAGCGGTCGTACCCAAGAGGTTCTTGTAGTGTCTAAGAAGCTCGCCCTTTACTTGTGGCTCCCCTTCAGTTAAGTTCCCAGCATCATCCTCAAGCGAGAAGATACGGTTTGCCACTCGTCGTATGGCAACCTTCTTGAAGAAAAAAGCGGAGCAACGGTCGCCTTCTTTGAGCCAAGTCATTTTGGCCCGTTGTGCTAGGGCCGATTGCTCCATTGCTACCGCAGCTGCATAGAGACGTCGACATATAGATTGTAGTACCAGAAAACGATCATCATGCGGGTACAATGAGACAAACTCCTGGGCAATGTCAAGGAAATTTCGTGCCTCCACCACGTTACGCGCCAGATTCCCTTTAGCACGCCTCATATCCTTGAATGCTCGCTTGAGGGCCTTCAGACGTGCAAGGACCCGAAACATCGGGTATCCCGAAATAGGAAGCTGCCACCCTGAGCTTACGACAGAGCCGAACTGTGGATCCGACGTAAGAAAATTATCGAATCGAAATACCGTACCTCGAGAAAACGTCGATCGCCCCGGCTCCAGAATAAGAGGAGAATGGTCAGAAGTGGCTGGTAGTTCACATCGATATCCAAGATCCCCAAATTTAGCAAACCACGTTGGGTTGGCAACCATCCTGTCCAAACGGCGCCAAATACCTGCATCATCTCGTCGTTAATTAAACCACGTGAAATATTGACCCGAGCATGGTAAGTTATGGAGATCAGCCAAGATGAGACATCGAGTCAGATCATGGATGTGGAGATCCTCCCCGTGCTTCATTAGGTTCCAATATCGCATTGAAATCACCGACCACTAACCAAGCGTCATCCGCGCGAGCTTCGGAGATCGTAACTAACTCATCCCAACGGTGTGATTTGGGCGAGTCTGTTTGGTGGCCCTTTACGGGTCCCTCGCCATGAGTTTTCCCTCTGGATGGGTGTTCGTGGCCGACTCTCGACTAGGGATAAGGCTTGGGTTGCTTCTCGTGCGGGGACACAAGCTTGCGGACTTTGTTCCTTGGCTCAGGTGGAGACGACCTCCCATCTTTTTTTCGACTGCGAATTCTCTCGCCGCTGTTTGAGGCTTCTTCGGAGGCGGGTTCGCTGGGACTGGCCGCACCGGGACTGGACGCAGGGTTTTCTTTGGGCTGCTCACCGGTGACGTGGGCATCATTTATTGCATGCGGCGTAGAGGCATCTTCTGGCATCCCTGGTTTATCATATTTGGCTTGCTCGGAATCGGCGCTGGCGTGAGGATGCTACGACCTCGCCGGAACAATTAGTTGCTTGTGTTGTGGACATTTGTTGTTTGCGTCTTAACGGTCTCTCTGCAAAGTATGCTTTGCAGATAGCGGCCATTAGGCGGCTTTGGCGTGTTGCGTGGTAGTTTTTTTCCTGTCACGCCTGTACTGACTATTTCTATTTATTTATTTACGGAATTTTACCAAAAAAAAAAAAAAACTAAATCATCCCATAATGTTCAGCGCTCCTCCCGCTGATTGAGCCCATATATGAATGTAATAAAGAAAACCAGACGAGTCGCCAACAATAGAACTCTGCAGTGTAGGGCTTGCGTCGTCATCCCGATAACATCAACACGAAGATATCGCGCGTCCCATCCTAGCCAGATACGCTTCCCGGGGCCCATATCATAATCGAAGAACCATGCCCACTGCTTAATACTGTTGGCAATCGAATCAGCGTTTGCCACTGTTACTCGTGTCTCTAGCAATCCAACAAGCTTAAGGTCAAAACGACGAATCAAATCCCCTACCGCTCTCCCATGGTCTTTCTTGTTGAGACCACGTACATTCCAGCAGCCAAATGGTATCATAAGACAACCCCATGAAGGGCTGCGTCATTATCAGGGCCCGGATGTAGGAAGTCCCCATCTTCATCAATGAAGTGAAGCATGTCAAACGGGTTCGTAGGAGGTGGTGTCATCTGAGCAGGGCTTGGCACCACCACCATGCTATTCTCGATGGTTGGCCGAATCACGCCTCCCGTACCCGCCGAGTCTGGAGAGGATCCATGATTAGGTTGCCTGGAACATTCTCCCTGCTGCTCGTTGGAGAAAATGGGTACGAGAGGCCTATTATGTTGCTCAGTGGCTACGCGGCGTGTCTCACCCGTCGACTTGGCCTTCGCGATTGGACGCCAGATCCGCGTAATAGTTGGGGCTGCCCGTTTTGTCGTAGCCTTTGGGGCCGTTTGGGCGGTCATGGGGCATGCACCAGTCGAATGACCCATTGTCGAACACGTCGAACATCGTGGCGGTTTCCATTCATATTCCGCTCGAATCGTGATCACCCTGTCCGTATTGGGTAGGCGAAGGTTGAAAGCTTCAACATATGGATCAGCGATCTTCTTCATAATGCAAATGCGCGCAAAATCGATACGCTCCATGCTGATCGTAAAAGCGTCAAAAAATAACGGTGTACCAACCGCGCTGGCCACGAGTCCTAATCCCTCCGGAGTCCAATATTCCGATGGGAGGTGGCGAAAACGAACCCACGTCGGGACCTCATCATGCGGTCGCTTTTCCAAAGTCATCCCTTGCCGCCACTCCTCAAGAAAGAGGGGCTGGCCATACAATAACCATGGGCCACCCTCCAAAGCATCAACCATCGTAGCCGTGGAGTCGAAATGGAATTTGAAGAAGCCATTCGAGGTAGCACGCACTTCCACCAGCCCCGGCCATCTTGTGCGGAAATGGCGATCCACATGTGGAAAGTAAGGTTTGCGTCCCAAGAAATATCCCACCGCTGTATTAGCCCATCGAAGGCAGCCCTTCGACGCTATCTCTTTAGTTGGCTGAACCTCAATCATTCCATTGACAAGCATAGGTGCAGTATACTGGTGGTGAACCCTATCAGTCCGTCGACGAGTATCGGTAGGTGGAGATGGACGTCTCCCTTTGAGAATATCTGCGAACGATGGCGTCAGAACGGGTTCAGAAACCCTAAGTGTCATTCTCATGTTGTATTGCCGATATGATTCCCGGCGTGTTCCCACCATTGCCCACTGATGTAGGCGCCGCCGGAGCCTCCAAATTTATCCCGATGTCGGTGCCGTTTAACGTCGGCCTTGGTACTTCGTTAGGTCGTGACGGGGCAGCCAATGATTCAGCTCGTGGACCGTTCACCGGGGCTTTTATGGCCGGCGTGATGATTGTCGGCGATGTGATCATTGCCGAGGTCACTATGGAATTCACGACGTGTGGGTACCGCAGATTGAGAATCGCACAAAGATAGCCCCAAATCTTTACGAAGATAATGCAAGATTTTTTCCATACTAGGGTGGCCCTTTGCATTTTCAGCCAGATATGCAAGATCTCTTCCCGAAATAACCTCTTCCAATTCATTCTCAACCGTGTCTAGGTTCAATGAATCTTGCGCAAGCGTGTCTAGGTGCAATGAATCTTGCGCAATTGCAGGGGTGTCTAGGTTCAATGAATCTTGCGCAATTTTGGTTGTCACGTCCGACACGTCCCCTCGTCGATTGGCTCTCCGGCTAGGTGGTGGCGGCGTTCCGGTCGATGATATTCGGCTCCCACCCGAGCGCCACGTAGTGGTTGTAGTATTGTCACTCCATTCCGTCTATTACCCCCGCCACGGCCCCCTTCGGGAATGTGAGGATCGTCTTCCGTTCCGCCATCGGAGCGGCCATTAATCATAGCGATCAAAGAATTAAAACGTGCTCCATCAAATCTAGAGGCGAACGATGGGTATTCCCGCCTTAGTGAATCAATATCTCGTGAACAATCTTTCGGATCCGAATTCTTCATCGATGTAGAAGATCCACTCATTTATCGATCCATACATGAGGGATGTCGATGCCATTGTCAAGCAAAGTCGAAAATATGTAAAACCAAAACTCAAAAAATGAGAATCAAACCCTTCAAAGCCGTCTGATCCCGGCAATGGAGGTGCGCCACCGTGTTCCGCCGCCCGTCAACACGCCGTAGAGATTTTGGAGGTAGTTTGTAATGAATCTGGACTATATTATGGATGATATTCGTTAAGGAACTCTAGAGAGAGATGAGAGAAAAATCCCCTAGAGAGAGAAAGTAGCTAGACAAGGTCTACAATAGAATCCTGTAGAATACCTTCTTCAACAAGTCGAATGCCTAGTTGTCCAAGTCATGCCTTGTTAATCAAGTAGAATGCCTTGTTGAACAAGTCGAAGGCCTTGTTGTCCAAGTCATGCCTTGTTAATCAAGTAGAATGCCTTGTTGAACAAGTCGAAGGCCTTGTTCCCCAAGTCGAGGCGAACAAGTAGAATACCTTATTGAACAAGTCGAATCCCTTGTTTAACAAGTCGAATGCCTTATTGACCAAGTCATGCTTTGTTGACCAAGTAGAATGCCTTGTTGACCAAGTAGAATGCGTTGTTGAACAAGTCGAATGCCTTGTTGACCAAGTCGAACAAGTAGAAAGCCTTGTTGAACAAGTCGAATGCATTGTTGAACAAGTCGAATGCCTTATTGACCAAGTCATGCTCTGTTGACCAAGTAGAATGCCTTGTTGACCAAGACGAACAAGTAGATAGCCTTCTTGAACAAGTCGAATGCCTTGTTTAACAAGTCGAATGCCTTGTTGAACAACTTCAATGCCTTGTTAACTATGTCGAATGCCTTGTTGACAAAGTCGAATGCCTTGTTGAACAAGTCGAATGCCTTGTTGAACAAGTCGAATGCCTTGTTAAACAGTCATGCCATGTTGACCCAGTAGAATACCTTCTTCAACAAGTCGAATGCCTTGTTCATCAAGTAGAATGCCTTGTTGAACAAGTCGAAGGCCTTGTTCACCAAGTCTAACAAGTAGAATGCCTTATTGAACAAGTCGAATCCCTTGGTGAACAAGTCGAATGCCTTATTGACCAAGTCATGCTTTGATGACCAAGTAGATTGCCTTGTTGACCAAGTAGAATGCGTTGTTGAACAAGTCGACTGCCTTATTGACCAAGTCGAACAAGTAGAATGCCTTATTGAAGAAGTCGATTCCCTTGTTGAACAAGTCGAATGCCTTATTGACCAAGTCATGCTTTGTTGACCAAGTAGAATGCCTTGTTGACCAAGTAGAATGCGTTGTTGAACAAGTCGAATGCCTTGTTGACCAAGTCGAACAAGTAGAAAGCCTTGTTGAACAAGTCGAATGCCTTATTGACCAAGTCCTGCTCTGTTGACCAAGTAGAATGCCTTGTTGACCAAGTCGAACGAGTAGAAAGCCTTCTTGAACAAGTCGAATGCATTGTTTAACAAGTCGAATGCCTTGTTGAACAACTTTAATGCCTTGTTAACTATGTCGAATGCCCTGTTGACAAAGTCGAATGCCTTGTTAAACAGTCATGCCATGTTGACCAAGTAGAATACCTTATTCAACAAGTCGAATGTCTTGTTGTCCAAGTCATGCCTTGTTAATCAAGTAGAATGCCTTGTTGACCGCATTGGGAATGGAGCGAATACACGCCTCTGGACTGACCCATGGCTACTCACGATTCCGCTGGTGGAACGGGACCCGCGTGGTCCATCTGTTATGGGCCTCCCACTTGATTCACGATTGAGCGCGGTGATTGATGAGTCGGGATGGCATTGGCCAGGACAGACAACGGTGGAGTTCATGGATTTTGCTGGTCTCCTACCTCCCATTCAACACGGTGAGATGGACACGATTCGATGGCGGGGGACTCCCAATGGCGTCTTCTCTACTCACTCCGCGAGAAATTGCATACGCCAACATTCTCCGCCTGCATTCTGGACCAACCTGTTCGGAGGCCCTATCTCGATACCACGGCATGAAGTCATTTTATGGCTGGCGATTAGGGAACGCCTGGCGACGAGGGACAAGCCATGGGTGCCCGCGGCAGCAGGAAGTTCAGCTTGCCTCTTGTGTGATGATGGCCATGCTATAGAGACAACACGGCATCTTTTCTTTGAGTGTTCATTTTCCAGACATTGCGTACAGTCTTTGCTGGGAAAGTTACGTTTTGGATGGCCTTACACGGACTGGATCGAAGGGGTTCACTAGGCTGCTCAAAGGTGGCGGGGCAAGCACCTCGCATGGATGGGGCCCCGACATGCGCTTGCATCGCTTGTCTATCACCTATGGGCCGAGCGCAACCGACGATGGCGGGAAGGAAGACGAAGACCTCCTCCTCATATCGTTGCGGACGTCGAGACTACACTCTGTTTACGGCTCTCTACCCTTGGAGGGAAGTATCAGCTACAGTCCTGTGCGCTTCGACGTGTTTGGCGCATTGCGTGGCCGAGCACGTAGTCACTTGCTTACAGTCTGCTTGCTTGCTTTTGATGTTTGCTTGCTTGATTGGATTGCTTGCGTTGTTTATAGGTAGCATGTTACCGAGTGGTGCAGCTTATTGCTGTTGAACATTGTATCTTTCCACATTTTATTTTAATGACCTTTTTCCCAAAAAAAAAATGCCTTCTTGAACAAGTCGAAGGCCTTGTTGTCCAAGTCATGCCTTGTTAATCAAGTAGAATGCCTTGGTGAACAAGTCGAAGGCCTTGTTCACCAAGTCGAACAAGTAGAATACCTTATTGAACAAGTCGAATCCCTTGTTGAACAAGTCGAATGCCTTATTGACCAAGTCATGCTTTGTTGACCAAGTAGAATGCCTTGTTGACCATGTAGAATGCGTTGTTGAACAAGTCGAATGCCTTGTTGACCAAGTCGAACAAGTAGAAAGCCTTGTTGAACAAGTCGAATGCATTGTTGAACAAGTCGAATGCCTTATTGACCACGTCATGCTCTGTTGACCAAGTAGAATGCCTTGTTGACCAAGACGAACAAGTAGATAGCCTTCTTGAACAACTCGAATGCCTCGTTTAACAAGTCGAATGCCTTGTTGAACAACTTCAATGCCTTGTTAACTATGTCAAATGCCGTGTTGACAAAGTCGAATGCCTTGTTGAACAAGTCGAATGCCTTGTTAAACAGTCATGCCATGTTGACCCAGTAGAATACCTTCTTCAACAAGTCGAATGCCTTGTTGTCCAAGTCATGCCTTGTTCATCAAGTAGAATACCTTGTTGAACAAGTCGAAGGCCTTGTTCACCAAGTCTTAACAAGTAGAATGCCTTATTGAACAAGTCGAATCCCTTGTTGAACAAGTCGAATGCCTTATTGACCAAGTCATGCTTTGATGACCAAGTAGATTGCCTTGTTGACCAAGTAGAATGCCTTGTTAACCAAGTCATGCCTTGTTGACCAAGTGGAATGCCTTGTTGTACAAGTCGAATGCCTTGTTGAACAAGTCAAATGCCTTATTGAACAAGTCGAATGCCTTGTTGAACAAGTCTCATGCCTTGTTGACCAAGTGGAATCGCGTGCTTAAGGCTGAGCCAGGCTCCCACCCACTTCACTCTGCAGGCTACCTCGCTCAAGCGCCTCTGGCACATTGCTTGGTAGTCTGCTTTTGGTTGTTTTGTGTTTTGTTTGCGTGGCTTTTTGCTTGGTTTTGTCGGCTTCGTTGTCGATTGTGTTTTTTTTTTGTTTGCTTCCGGTAGCTTGTTACCGGTTTTCTGCGGCTTGGGTTTTTCCCTTGGGCGCTTTTCTGTTTTCATTCGGTTTTTTACGTGATATTTTACCAAAAAAAAATATAAAATGTGGAAAGATACAATGTTCAGCAGCAATAAGCTGCACCGCTCGGTAACATGCTACCTATAAACAACGCAAGCAATCCAATCAAGCAAGCAAACATCAAAAGCAAGCAAGCAGACTGTAAGCAAGTGACTACGTGCTCGGCCACGCAATGCGCCAAACACGTCGAAGCGCACAGGACTGTAGCTGATACTTCCCTCCAAGGGTAGAGAGCCGTAAACAGAGTGTAGTCTCGACGTCCGCAACGATATGAGGAGGAGGTCTTCGTCTTCCTTCCCGCCATCGTCGGTTGCGCTCGGCCCATAGGTGATAGACAAGCGATGCAAGCGCATGTCGGGGCCCCATCCATGCGAGGTGCTTGCCCCGCCACCTTTGAGCAGCCTAGTGAACCCCTTCGATCCAGTCCGTGTAAGGCCATCCAAAACATAACTTTCCCAGCAAAGACTGTACGCAATGTCTGGAAAACGAACACTCAAAGAAAAGATGCCGTGTTGTCTCTATAGCATGGCCATCATCACACAAGAGGCAAGCTGAACTTCCTGCTGCCGCGGGCACCCATGGCTTGTCCCTCGTCGCCAGGCGTTCCCTAATCGCCAGCCATAAAATGACTTCATGCCGTGGTATCGAGATAGGGCCTCCGAACAGGTTGGTCCAGAATGCAGGCGGAGAATGTTGGCGTATGCAATTTCTCGCGGAGTGAGTAGAGAAGACGCCATTGGGAGTCCCCCGCCATCGAATCGTGTCCATCTCACCGTGTTGAATGGGAGGTAGGAGACCAGCAAAATCCATGAACTCCACCGTTGTCTGTCCTGGCCAATGCCATCCCGACTCATCAATCACCGCGCTTAATTGTGAATCAAGTGGGAGGCCCATAACAGATGGACCACGCGGGTACCGTTCCACCAGCGGAATCGTGAGTAGCCATGGGTCAGTCCAGAGGCGTGTATTCGCTCCATTCCCAATGCGGAACTCTAGAAGTGGCCGGATGATGGGTCTGAGCTTGAGGAGCTTCTTCCAGCTCCATGAGATATTAGCCGTGGATCTGATGGTCCAGAAGGATGTGTTGTGCAGCCGCGTCCGTCGTATCCATGTGGCCCATATCGAAGACTCATCTCCCCTGAGAATGTTCCAAATAAGACGCATCATCAGCGCCTTGTTCTCCACCTCAATCGATCTCAGTCTAAGTCCCCCTTCGTCCCTTGGTGCGCATACGTCGGTCCATGCCACCTTCGCGCTAGATCCCTTCCACAAGAAAGCTCAAAGACGCTTCTCGATACTGCGGATGATTCCCTTGGGGAGTAAGAAGACTCCCGCCCAATACACATGGATAGCCATAAGGACCGATCGAATGAGTTGTACCCTCCCGGCGTATGAGAGCGAGTGGTTGGTCCAAGAACCAAGCCGACGATCAATAGAACGTAATAAGGGGGCGCAATCATCGATAGTCAATCGCGATGTGATAAGGGGGACCCCCAGGTACCGCACAGGAAGAGACCCGATAGGGAAGCCCATAACAGCCTGGAGTGTACCCTTCAGTCGTTCTGCCCGTTTCGAGATAAACATCTACTTTTTCTGGAGTTTGCCCGTAGCCCTGAAAGCGAAGCAAAAAGCTCGAGGCTGTCGCGGAAGATACTGACTGATTGAACGTCCGCCTGTGAGAAAAGAAGAAGATCATCGGTGAAGGTCAACATGAAGAGGGATGTGGCCTCGCATCGCCAATGGTATCGGAAGCTGCTGCTAAGTTGGATGCGGGACGCTATGATTCCATGTAAAGCCTTCATCACCAACACAAAGAGATAAGGTGATACGGGGTCGCCCTGTCTGAGACCCCGCCGTCCTTTGAAGAAATCCTCCGGCCTACCGTTGATGTTGATGGAAAAATGCGTCGACGTGAGGCATGACCGGACCCACCCAATGAAGGTCGGGTGAAAGTGAAGTGCCTGAAGTGTGGAAAAGATAAAATCCCACTCAATCTTATCATATGCCTTGGCGAGGTCGACCTTAAGAGCCACCCGTTCAGGCAGCCCGGCTCTATTGTATCCGTGACAAATCTGTTGGGCTAAGAGAATGTTGTCGGAAATACGCCTTCCAGGGATGAATGCCGTCTGTGTAGGGTGGACAAGTTTCCATAAGCTGTCTCGTAGCCGATTAGCAATGATCTTGGAGATGATCTTATAGAGAACGTTGCAGCAAGCAATCGGTCGAAAATTCTTTGCCATGCGTGGATTGTCCCCTTTTGGAATAAGGGTGATAAGGGTCGAATTCAGCTCCCCCAGGAGGCGTCCCGTCCGGAAGAAATCCCGGATGGCGAATGAGATATCCTCCCCGATGATGTGCCATGCCCGCTTGTAGAAAACCGCGGAGTACCCGTCTGGCCCTGGCGATTTGTTATCTCCCATTGCATGCAGCGCGTTGTTGATTTCCACATCAGTGACCGGCTGAACCATTGCCTCCGCGTCGGTTGTGCTGAGCGCTGCCCCGAAGTAAGGCGCGACGTCAGAGGCAGATATTGGGGTTGTCCGCTGGATTGCCCGAGGAGTTCCGAGTAATATCGGACCAATTCAGCCCGCACTTGTGCACCATCCTCGAACGTGTTTCCCGCCTCATCCTCCAAGTGGAAGATACGATTTCCAACCCGCCGTGTGGCCACTTTCTTGAAGAAAAAAGAAGTGCATTGGTCACCGTCCTTGAGCCATGCCACTTTCGCCCGCTGAAGGAGTGCCGAATGCTCCAATTCGACCGCTTTGGCATACACAAGCCGACATTGCTTCTCCAAGATTAGTAATTGATCCTCCAATGGATAGTTTGCCGCCATGTCCTGAGCAATCTCTAGAAATTTGCGTGCCTCGAGCACGTTACGATTGAGATCACCCTTGTCTCGCCGTAGTTGTCGTAGTTCCCTCTTCATCGCATTCAGTCTCTGGACGACTACATACATCGGGTATCCATTTGCTTGCAGACTCCAAGTTTCCGCCACGATAGGAAGAAAACGAGGATCCTGCGCCAAAAAATTATCAAAACGAAAAGAATTATTCCTCTCAGAAGCCCTAGCTGTAGTCGCAAGGATGAGTGGAGAGTGGTTCGATGTAGCAGGGGTTGCGCAATGATAAGTAAGGTCCCCAAATCTAGCGAACCAAGAGGCGTTGCCAAGCATCCTATCGAGGCGTCGCCATACACCCGACGTGCCCCCTTGCTGGTTATACCACGTGTAGAGTTGTCCCGTGCATGGCAGGGTTGCGAGGTCCGATGTAGTCATGCATGCAATCATCTCCGGACAGTCCCCCGTGGCCGATCCTCCCCGCGCGTCCGTGTTTGCCATAATCGCGTTGAAATCCCCCATAACAAGCCATTGTGAGTTTGCGTGCTGCTGTGAGGGCTCGATGAGATCCGTCCAAAGGTCGCCTCGGGACACCCTCTGATTATGACCGTATGCGAATGTGATGAAGAAATCCTCACGCTCCGCAAGGATCATCGCCTTACAGTGAATGGTCTGAGTGGTGTACGCAAGAATTGTGACAGTAACTAGGCGGGCATCCCAGCCCACCCAGATACGAGATGCCGGCCCATTATCGTATTCAAAGAACCAACTCCAAGCCCTGGTAGAATGTGAAAGGGCAGCCGCATTCTGCTCGGAGACCCGTGTCTCGTACAACCCGATAATCAACAGCTTATACTTAGTAATAATATCCCCCACCGCCCATCTGTGGTCTACCCCTTTTAGACCACGTACATTCCAAACGGCGATTGGGATCATGGGCACACGTCGAGAAGGGCTACTTCAGGACCCTTAAGTGTGTTCGCCGTGTCCAAGTCGTCCAAGTCCGCAAGAACCTCGAATGGGTTAATGCTAGCTAGTACAATAGCTCCCTGCTACGCATTGACTGAACTTGTTGAACATCCATCTACAGGCTTTGGGTACTCCTGCAGCCGCGGCTCGTGATCTTGCTCCATGTTGGTGGGTGGAACAACAACCTCCTTGCCCTTGTCGGGATGACCAACTCTTCTCCATTCGCGCCGTGTAGGTGGGCCATTCTGGGGTTTCTTCGGCATCGTCGATGTGCGCTGCCCCGTGGATTGCCTCGGTCCCGTATTTGATCGTGGTTGTTGGGTTCGACGAGAGGGACATGTTCCCGCCCCGTGGGTCCATGCACCGCATAAGGAGCACTTCCGCGGCCTCCATTCGTACTCGACACAAACTGTAACCGCGCCGTCAGATCCTCCACCTTCACGTGGAATGCGAATATTGAAGCTTTCAAGAAAAGGCTCCTGGAGATTCTTTGATATGCATACCCAAGCGTAGTCAATACGTTCCGCTGAAATCGTCATAGAATCTGCAAAGAGTGGCTTCCCGACGACGCTAGCGACAATGCCTAACCCCTCCTGTGTCCAGAACTCGCCCGGAACGTTACGCAATTTCACCCATAGCGGAACATGGGTGTGCTGAATTTTCTCGAGAGACATCCCCGTTCGCCAAGCCTCGAGAAAAATGGGTTGACCTTGCATGAGCCACGGTCCTCCTTCAAGAACCGCATTGGCTGCTGCCGCGGTTGAAAATCTGAATTTGAAAAAACCGTTGGCCATTGCGCGTACCTCCAACAGTTCCTCCCAAATTGAACGGAAATGTCGTTCAACAAACGGGAAATATGGTTTTTTCCCCAGAAAATACCCTACGAGGGTATTGTCCCAACGTGCCGCACCCCTCTTTGCAACCTCCCATGATGGGCAGGCCTCCGCGACACCGTCCTTGAGAGTTGGGGCTGTATATGTCAAGGTATAGCGTGTAGGGCTTGGTTTGCGAGGTGCTTCTTCGTGCACCGTCCCGCGAGTTACCGCAGCAAACGATGCCTGAGGGTTTGCGTGCGGCGAGGTAGACACCTCCTTGCGCGTCGGCAATGGTGCCATGGTTTGCAGCCCATAAGGTACAGCCGGGTGAGTTATTGACGGCGAAACCCTAGGATTGATAACCCTAGGCCCAGAAGTGGAAACTCGAGACGGCGAGATCCTAAACGTTGAAGCCCTAGTTCCTTCCGCCGCAGCCCTAGACGGCGAAACCCTGGGCGGCGACTCCTTGGGCCCATCAGCAACCCGGGACAGTGAAACCCTAGGCCCATCAGCATCGGCCCTAACCTCGTTCCTCGCAGCCGTCGTGGTCGGTGACTGCGGCTTCATCGTTGGATCATCTGACGCATCATCGTTGATCAAGGCCAGGCCAGATGGCGGCGGTGGTGTGCCTGGGCGTATAGGGCGGTCATTTCCAATCCGTGGGTCACGTAGCGGGCCGATAATGTCCGGGTAGCGCCGTTGGCGGCGGGACCACGGGCGCATAGGATTATTCCGTGTGTCCGGCCTGTATAGCGATCCGCTAGCCATATGTGTCGACGGTGGTGGTTGCTGCTCCGGTGGAGCTCCATGAACGCGCCCAATTAGATCTTCGAACGGTGCCACATCAAATCGTTCGCTAAATCCGGGAATATTTTCTGAAAGCGAATTGTAGAGAATGGATCCAATCTCAGCCCAATCCGTCGTTGAGGATTCCATACAAGGCATTCTATTTTTGGGTGCCCGATCTTGGTGCAGATACATCGAACCTGGACGAGATATTCCCATATCTGCCCGAAGATATGCGAGAATCTTTACCATAATTGGGTTATTCTCTGCTTGCTGCTCCAGATGCGCCAAATCTTCGCCAGAAATAGATGAATCCATAGCCCGATCTTGGTGCAGATACGTCGAACCTGGACGGGATATTCCCATATTTGCCCGAAGATATGCAAGGATCTTTACCAAAATTGGATTATTCTCTGCTTGATGTTCCAGATACGCCAAATCTTCGCCGGAAATAGATGGATCATGTAAAAACGTCGTCATCTCCGCCGATGCATCCATCGTCGGGTCGTGATCCTGAACCCGCGCCTTCAAAGATTGCATGGCAAACTCCGGGTATGCAGAACGTAGTCCATCAAGATCTGGTTGTTGCAAGCGTGGATCGCATGAATTAGAAGATGCCGAGAGCTTTGAACCATCCATGGAAGAAGAAGATGCCATAACTAGGATCCTAAAAAATTCAAAAATTTAAAGAGTAAAAGCACGTAGTTTAACCCTCCAAACGCCGGACTAACGCCGGTGATGGAGGTCCCTGCCACCGGCTGGTCACGCCCTATCCGGGAGTGGCCAAAAACGGCGGTGATAGGCGATGAAGACAGCCCCGGCGGCCGAACACGTTGGGTTTACGAATTCTCTCTAGCGAAAATTTTACCAGTCCATGTCGAATTCATTGTTGAACAAGTCTAATGCCTTGACCAAGTGGACTGCCTTGTGGACCAAGTTGACTGCCTTCTTAATCAAGTCGAATGCTTTGTTGAAGAAGTCATGCCCTGTCAACCAAGTAGAATGCCTTGTTGAAAAAAATTCGAATACCTTCTTCAGCAAGTCGAACAAGTAGAATGCCTTATTGAACAAGTCGAATCCCTTGGTTAACAAGTCGAATGCCTTGTTGAACAACTTCAGTGGCTTGTTAACTATGTCGAATGCCTTGTGGACAAAGTCGAATGCCTTGTTGACCATATCATGCCTTGTTGAACCAGTAGAATGCCTTGTTGAACAAGTCGAATGCCTTATTGACCAAGTCCTGCTTTTTTGACGAAGTAGAATGCCTTGTTGACCAAGTCGAATTCCTTGTTGACCAAGTCGAATGCATTGTTGACCAAGTCGGATGCCTTGTTGACCAAGTCGAATGCCCTTTTGAACAAGTAGAAGGCCTCATCGAACAACTCAAATGCCTTGTTGACCAAGTCGGATGCCTTGTTTAGCAAGTCGAATGCCTTGTTGACCAAGTTGAATGCCTTGTTGACCAAGTCTTGCCTTGTATACCAAGTAGAATGCCTTGTTGACCAAGTCGAACAAGTAGAAAGCCTTGTTGAACAAGTCGAAAGCCTTGTTGAACAAGTCGAATGCCTTGTTGAACAACTTCAATGCCTTGCTAACTATGTCGAATGCCGTGCTGACAAAGTCGAATGCCTTGTTGAACAAGTCGAATGCCTTGTTAAATAGTCATGCCTTGTTGACCAAGTAGAATACCTTCTTCAACAAGTCGAATGCGTTGTTGTCCAAGTAATGCCTTGTTTTTTTTTTTTTTTTTTTTTGGGAAAAGGTCATTAAAATAAAAGGTGGAAAGATACAATGTTCAGCAGCAATAAGCTGCACCGCTCGGTAACATGCTACCTATAAACAACGCAAGCAATCCAATCGAGCAAGCAAACTTCAAAAGCAAGCAAGCAGACTGTAACCCGCCCCGTGGGTCCATGCACCGCATAAGGAGCACTTCCGCGGCCTCCATTCGTACTCGACACAAACTGTAACCGCGCCGTCAGATCCTCCACCTTCACGTGGAATGCGAATATTGAAGCTTTCAAGAAAAGGCTCCTGGAGATTCTTTGATATGCATACCCGAGCGTAGTCAATACGTTCCGCTGAAATCGTCATAGAATCTGCGAAGAGTGGCTTCCCGACGACGCTAGCGATAATGCCTAACCCCTCCTGTGTCCAGATCTCGCCCGGAACGTTACGCAATTTCACCCATAGCGGAACATGGGTGTGCTGAATTTTCTCGAGAGACATCCCCGTTCGCCAAGCCTCGAGAAAAATGGGTTGACCTTGCATGAGCCACGGTCCTCCTTCAAGAACCGCATTGGCTGCTGCCGCGGTTGAAAATCTGAATTTGAAAAAACCGTTGGCCGTTGCGCGTACCTCCAACAGTTCCTCCCAAATTGAACGGAAATGCCGTTCAACAAACGGGAAATATGGTTTTTTCCCCAGAAAATACCCTACGAGGGTATTGTCCCAACGTGCCGCACCCCTCTTTGCGACCTCCCATGATGGGCAGGCCTCCGCGACACCGTCCTTGAGAGTTGGGGCTGTATATGTCAAGGTATAGCGTGTAGGGCTTGGTTTGCGAGGTGCTTCTTCGTGCATCGTCCAGCGAGTTACCGCAGCAAACGATGGCTGAGGGTTTGCGTGCGGCGAGGTAGACACCTCCTTGCGCGTCGACAATGGTGCCATGGTTTGCAGCCCATAAGGTACAGCCGGGTGAGTTATTGACGGCGAAACCCTAGGATTGATAACCCTAGGCCCAGAAGTGGAAACTCGAGACGGCGAGATCCTAAACGTTGAAGCCCTAGTTCCTTCCGCCGCAGCCCTAGACGGCGAAACCCTGGGCGGCGACTCCTTGGGCCCATCAGCAACCCGGGACAGTGAAACCCTAGGCCCATCAGCATCGGCCCTAACCTCGTTCCTCGCAGCCGTCGTGGTCGGTGACTGCGGCTTCATCGTTGGATCATCTGACGCATCATCGTTGATCAAGGCCAGGCCAGATGGCGGCGGTGGTGTGCCTGGGCGTATAGGGCGGTCATTTCCAATCCGTGGGTCACGTAGCGGGCCGATAATGTCCGGGTAGCGCCGTTGGCGGCGGGACCACGGGCGCATAGGATTATTCCGTGTGTCCGGCCTGTATAGCGATCCGCTAGCCATATGTGTCGACGGTGGTGGTTGCTGCTCCGGTGGAGCTCCATGAACGCGCCCAATTAGATCTTCGAACGGTGCCACATCAAATCGTTCGCTAAATCCGGGAATATTTTCTGAAAGCGAATTGTAGAGAATGGATCCAATCTCAGCCCAATCCGTCGTTGAGGATTCCATACAAGGCATTCTATTTTTGGGTGCCCGATCTTGGTGCAGATACATCGAACCTGGACGAGATATTCCCATATCTGCCCGAAGATATGCGAGAATCTTTACCATAATTGGGTTATTCTCTGCTTGCTGCTCCAGATGCGCCAAATCTTCGCCAGAAATAGATGAATCCATAGCCCGATCTTGGTGCAGATACGTCGAACCTGGACGGGATATTCCCATATTTGCCCGAAGATATGCAAGGATCTTTACCAAAATTGGATTATTCTCTGCTTGATGTTCCAGATACGCCAAATCTTCGCCGGAAATAGATGGATCATGTAAAAACGTCGTCATCTCCGCCGATGCATCCATCGTCGGGTCGTGATCCTGAACCCGCGCCTTCAAAGATTGCATGGCAAACTCCGGGTATGCAGAACGTAGTCCATCAAGATCTGGTTGTTGCAAGCGTGGATCGCATGAATTAGAAGATGCCGAGAGCTTTGAACCATCCATGGAAGAAGAAGATGCCATAACTAGGATCCTAAAAAATTCAAAAATTTAAAGAGTAAAAGCACGTAGTTTAACCCTCCAAACGCCGGACTAACGCCGGTGATGGAGGTCCCTGCCACCGGCTGGTCACGCCCTATCCGGGAGTGGCCAAAAACGGCGGTGATAGGCGATGAAGACAGCCCCGGCGGCCGAACACGTTGGGTTTACGAATTCTCTCTAGCGAAAATTTTACCAGTCCATGTCGAATTCATTGTTGAACAAGTCTAATGCCTTGACCAAGTGGACTGCCTTGTGGACCAAGTTGACTGCCTTCTTAATCAAGTCGAATGCTTTGTTGAAGAAGTCATGCCCTGTCAACCAAGTAGAATGCCTTGTTGAAAAAAATTCGAATACCTTCTTCAGCAAGTCGAACAAGTAGAATGCCTTATTGAACAAGTCGAATCCCTTGGTTAACAAGTCGAATGCCTTGTTGAACAACTTCAGTGGCTTGTTAACTATGTCGAATGCCTTGTGGACAAAGTCGAATGCCTTGTTGACCATATCATGCCTTGTTGAACCAGTAGAATGCCTTGTTGAACAAGTCGAATGCCTTATTGACCAAGTCCTGCTTTTTGACCAAGTAGAATGCCTTGTTGACCAAGTCGAATTCCTTGTTGACCAAGTCGAATGCATTGTTGACCAAGTCGGATGCCTTGTTGACCAAGTCGAATGCCCTTTTGAACAAGTAGAAGGCCTCATCGAACAACTCAAATGCCTTGTTGACCAAGTCGGATGCCTTGTTTAGCAAGTCGAATGCCTTGTTGACCAAGTTGAATGCCTTGTTGACCAAGTCTTGCCTTGTATACCAAGTAGAATGCATTGTTCAACAAGTCGAATGCCTTGTTGACCAAGTCGAACAAGTAGAAAGCCTTGTTGAACAAGTCGAATGCCTTGTTGAACAACTTCAATGCCTTGCTAACTATGTCGAATGCCGTGCTGACAACGTCGAATGCCTTGTTGAACAAGTCGAATGCCTTGTTAAATAGTCATGCCTTGTTGACCAAGTAGAATACCTTCTTCAACAAGTCGAATGCCTTGTTGTCCAAGTAATGCCGTGTTTTTTTTTTTTTTTTTTTTGGGAAAAGGTCATTAAAATAAAATGTGGAAAGATACAATGTTCAGCAGCAATAAGCTGCACCGCTCGGTAACATGCTACCTATAAACAACGCAAGCAATCCAATCGAGCAAGCAAACATCAAAAGCAAGCAAGCAGACTGTAAGCAAGTGACTACGTGCTCGGCCACGCAATGCGCCAAACACGTCGAAGCGCACAGGACTGTAGCTGATACTTCCCTCCAAGGGTAGAGAGCCGTATACAGAGTGTAGTCTCGACGTCCGCAACGATATGAGTAGGAGGTCTTCGTCTTCCTTCCCGCCATCGTAGGTTGCGCTTGGCCCATAGGTGATAGACAAGCTGCAAGCGCATGTCGGGGCCCCATCCATGCGAGGTGCTTGCCCCGCCACCTTTGAGCAGCCTAGTGAACCCCTTCGATCCAGTCCGTGTAAGGCCATCCAAAACGTAACTTTCCCTGCAAAGACTGTAGGCAATGTCTGGAAAATGAACACTCAAAGAAAAGATGCCGTGTTGTCTCTATAGCATGGCCATCATCACACAAGAGGCAAGCTGAACTTCCTGCTGCCGCGGGCACCCATGGCTTGTCCCTCATCGCCAGGAGTTCCCTAATCGCCAGCCATAAAATGACTTCATGCCGTGGTATCGAGATAGGGCCTCCGAACAGGTTGGTCCAGAATGCAGGCGGAGAATGTTGGCGTATGCAATTTCTCGCGGAGTGAGTAGAGAAGACGCCATTGGGAGTGGGGCCACCATCGAATCGTGTCCATCTCACCGTGTTGAATGGGAGGTAGGAGACCAGCAAAATCCATGAACTCCACCGTTGTCTGTCCTGGCCAATGCCATCCCGACTCATCAATCCCGCGCTCAATCGTGAATCAAGTGGGAGGCCCATAATAGATGGACCACGCGGGTACCGTTCCACCAGCGGAATCGTGAGTAGCCATGGGTCAGTCCAGAGGCGTGTATTCGCTCCATTCCCAATGCGGAACTCTAGAAGTGGCCGGATGATGGGTCTGAGCTTGAGGAGCTTCTTCCAGCTCCATGAGATATTAGCCGTGGATCTGATGGTCCAGAAGGATGTGTTGTGCAGCCGCGTCCGTCGTATCCATGTGGCCCATATCGAAGACTCATCTCCCCTGAGAATGTTCCAAATAAGACGCATCATCAGCGCCTTGTTCTCCACCTCAATCGATCTCAGTCTAAGTCCCCCTTCGTCCCTTGGTGCGCATACGTCGGTCCATGCCACCTTCGCGCTAGATCCCTTCCACAAGAAAGCTCGAAGACGCTTCTCGATACTGCGGATGATTCCCTTGGGGAGTAAGAAGACTCCCGCCCAATACACATGGATAGTCATAAGGACCGATCGAATGAGCTGTACCCTCCCGGCGTATGAGAGCGAGTGGTTGGTCCAAGAACCAAGCCGACGATCAATAGAACGTAATAAGGGGGCGCAATCATCGATAGTCAATCGCGATGTGATAAGGGGGACCCCAGGTACCGCACAGGAAGAGACCCGATAGGGAAGCCCATAACAGCCTGGAGTGTACCCTTCAGTCGTTCTGCCCGTTTCGAGATAAACATCTCGCTTTTACTGGAGTTTGCCCATAGCCCTGAAAGCGCAGCAAAAAGCTCGAGGCTGTCGCGGAAGATACTGACCGATTGAACGTTCGCCTGCGAGAAAAGAAGAAGATCATCAGCGAAGGTCAACATGAAGAGGGATGTGGCCTCGCATCGCCAATGGTATCGGAAGCTGCTGCTAAGTTGGATGCGGGACGCTATGATTCCATGTAAAGCCTCCATCACCAACACAAAGAGATAAGGTGATATGGGGTCGCCCTGTCTGAGACCCCGCCGTCCTTTGAAGAAATCCTCCGGCCTACCGTTGATGTTGATGGAAAAATGCGTCGATGTGAGGCATGACCGGACCCACCCAATGAAGGTCGGGTGAAAGTGCTATGGATGACGAAAAGGCCCCTGGCCCTGATGGCTATACGGCTGCCTTCTTCAAGGCGACGTGGGGAATCCTGGGTGCTGATGTCACTCGTGCTGTGGAGGACTTCTTTCGGACGGGTCATCTTCTTCGGGGCGTCAACAGTACTCTCATCAGCCTCATCCCTAAGGGGGCTTCTTCTAGACGTGCTTCCGACTTTAGGCCAATCTCTTGCTGCAATGTCCTGTGTAAGGTCATTGCAAAGATTTTGGCCAATCGGCTCAGATCTGCCCTTCCTGGCCTCGTCCATCCGGTTCAGACGGCTTTCATCCCAGGCAGACGCATCAGCGATAACATTCTGTTAGCTCAAGAGATTTGCAGGGGCTACCAGAACCAGAGTCTCCCACCCGTTCTGCCATCAAGGTCGACCTTGCGAAGGCATTTGATAAGGTGGATTGGAGCTTTGTTATCGCTACTCCTCAGGCCATGCGGTTCCACCCTCTCTTCATCCATTGGATCAAGGAATGCATCACTTCTACTGCCTTCTCCGTTTGCATCAACGGAGAGCCGGAAGGTTTTTTTGCGGGTAAGCGGGGCCTCCGCCAAGGCGACCCCCTCTCTCCTTACCTGTTCGTTTTAGTCATGGAGGTGCTTCATGGGATTCTTTCATCCCGCATCCAGTCCGCTCCTGGATTCCGATACCATTGGAGATGTGAGACGAGTAAGCTGGCCATGCTGTCCTTTGCTGAAGATCTGCTGCTTTTCTGTCACGCTGATGCCTGCTCTGTTCGGACCCTCCGTGATACTCTCGATACCTTCGGCTCTTTGTCGAGTCTCCTCCCTAACCCGACTAAGAGTGAGATGTTTCTTTCCAAAAGGGCTGAGCCTCTTTCGGGACAGCTTCTGAGTATCATGGGCTTCTCCCGTGGCCAGCTTCCTGTCCGCTACCTTGGAGTTCCTTTGATCCACTCCCGTCTCAGACTTGAGGACTGCACCCCTCTGCTTCAGTCTGTGGATAGACGGCTTGGATCCTGGCTGAACCGTTCCCTCTCGTATGCCGGTCGCTTGCAGCTCATTAAGTCTGTCCTCTCTGCCATGCAGGTCTATTGGGCTGGGGTCTTCCTCCTCCCGAAAGGAGTGATCAAAGCCTTGGAGTCTCGCTTTAGAAGGTTTCTGTGGGATGGATCTCCGGCGAAGGTGGCTTGGGATGACGTCTGCAAGCCTGTGGAAGAAGGAGGCCTTGGCGTTCGATCTCTCTTGATCGACAACAAGGCTCTCCTCTTCCATCACCTCTGGAACATTGTCTCTCGTGACCCTGACTCGATTTGGGTCCAGTGGCTTTATGCCACTAAACTCAGGGACCGCTCTTTCTGGGATGTTCAGCCCAACTCCTCGGACGCTTGGAGCTGGCGTAAGCTGCTCCACCTCAGAGGTACCTTCCGTTCCCTTTTCTCCTTTCGTATTGGAAATGGGAACTCTCTTTGGCTCTGGAAGGACCCTTGGCTGTCTGATACCCCTCTCATTGAGAGATTCCCGAGGGGGCCTTTGGTTATGGGTCTCCCTTTGGATTCCCGGCTCTCTGCTGTTGTGACGAATGCTGGATGACCTGGCCTGCCCAGCAGTCGGTGGAGTTTCTTCTGCTTCAGCCCCTTCTTCCTGCTGTGGACCCCTCTGCTACTGACTCCATTTGTTGGAAGGTGGCTCCGGATGGGAAGTTCTCTGTTAGGAGTGCTCGTGAGGCTATCCGGACCCACTCTCCGAGGATTGCTTGGGCTTCTCTGTTTGGGGGCCCTTTTCGGGTCCCTAGACATGAATTTCTCCTGTGGCTTGCTATTCGTGAAAGGTTGGCGACTAGGGACCGTGCATGGGTGATGGTCCGTTCGGGTTCGGATGCTTGCTCTCTTTGTGATTCTCAGAGCACGGAGACGGTCCGTCACCTCTTCTTCGAGTGCTCTTTCTCCAGGAGATGCATTCTCTTACTGAGAAGGAAGACCCATTGGAGGTGGCCGCATCGTGATTGGATTCAAGGGATCGAGTGGGCCGCTGCTCGTTGGCGGAGTCATCATCTTCATAATGAGATCTCTCGTCATCTTCTCGCCTCTCTGGTCTACCATATCTGGCAAGAGAGGAATAGGCGTTGGCGGGATCAGACTCGTTGCTCCCCGGAGCAAATTGTGAGTATGGTCTTAGAGATCGCGTGCTTGAGGTTGAGACAGGCCCCCTCCCGCTTCACTCTGCAAGCTGCCTCGCTCAAGCGTCTCTAGCACATTGCTTGGTAGTCTGCTTTTTGTTTGTTTTGTGGCTTTGTTTTTTTTTTGGCTTTGCTTGGCTTTGTCGGCTGCTGTTGTCGATTGTTTGCCTCGATTGTTTGCTTCCGGTAGCTTGTTACCGGTTTTCTGCGGCATGGGATTTCCCTTGGGCGCTTTTCTGTTTTCATTCAGTTTTTTTCGGGAAAGTTTTACCAAAAAAAGAAGTGCCTGAAGTGTGGCAAAGATAAAATCCCACTCAATCTTATCATATGCCTTGGTGAGGTCGACCTTAAAAGCCACCCGTTCAGGCAGCCCGGCTCTATTGTATCCGTGACAAATCTCTTGGGCTAAGAGAATGTTGTCGGAAATACGCCTTTCAGGGATGAATGCCGTCTGTGTAGGGTGGACAAGTTTCCCCAAGCTGTCTCGTAGCCGATTAGCAATGATCTTGGAGATGATCTTATGGAGAATGTTGCAGCAGGCAATCGGTCGAAAATTCTTCGCCATGCGTGGATTATCTCCTTTTGGAATAAGGGTGATAAGGGTCGAATTCAGCTCCCCCAGGTGGCGTCCCGTCCGGAAGAAATCCCGGATGGCGAACGAGATATCCTCCCCGATGATGTGCCATGCCCGCTTGTAGAAAACCGCGGAGTACCCGTCTGGCCCTGGCGATTTGTTATCTCCCATTGCATGCAGCGCGGTGTTGATTTCCACATCAGTGACCGGCTGAACCATTGCCTCCGCGTCGGTCGTCAGAGGCAGATATTGGGGTTGTCCGCATGGATTGCCCAAGGAGTTCCGAGTAATATCGGACCAATTCAGCCCGCACTTGTGCACCATCTCGAACGTGTTTCCCGCCTCATCCTCCAAGTGGAAGATGCGATTTCCAACCCGCCGTGTGGCCACTTTCTTGAAGAAAAAAGAAGTGCATTGGTCACCGTCCTTGAGCCATGCCACTTTCGCCCGCTGAAGGAGTGCCGAATGCTCCAATTCGACCGCTTTGGCATACACAAGCCGACATTGCTTCTCCAAGATTAGTAATTGATCCTCCAATGGATAGTTTGCCGCCATGTCCTGAGCAATCTCTAGAAATTTGCGCGCCTCGAGCACGTTACGATTGAGATCACCCTTGTCTCGCCGTAGTTGTCGTAGTTCCCTCTTCATCGCTTTCAGTCTCTGGACGACTACATACATCGGGTATCCATTTGCTTGCAGACTCCAAGTTTCCGCCACGATAGGAAGAAAACGAGGATCCTGCGCCAAAAAATTATCAAAACGAAAAGAATTATTCCTCTCAGAAGCCCTAGCTGTAGTCGCGAGGATGAGTGGAGAGTGGTCCGATGTAGCAGGGGTTGCGCAATGATAAGTAAGGTCCCCAAATCTAGCGAACCAAGAGGGGTTGCCAAGCATCCTATCGAGGCGTCGCCATACACCCGACGTGCCCCCTTGCTGGTTATACCACGTGTAGAGTTGTCCCGTGCATGGCAGGGTTGCGAGGTCCGATGTAGTCATGCATGCAATCATCTCCGGACAGTCCCCCGTGGCCGATCCTCCCCGCGCGTCCGTGTTTGCCATGATCGCGTTGAAATCCCCCATAACAAGCCATGGTGAGTTTGCGTGCAGCTGTGAGGGCTCGATGAGATCCGTCCAAAGGTCGCCTCGGGACACCCTCTGATTATGACCGTATGCGAATGTGATGAAGAAATCCTCATGCTCCGCAAGGATCGTCGCCTTACAGTGAATGGTCTGAGTGGTGTACGCAAGAATTGTGACAGTAACTAGGCGGGCATCCCAGCCCACCCAGATACGAGATGCCGGCCCATTATCGTATTCAAAGAACCAACTCCAAGCCCTGGTAGAATGTGAAAGGGCAGCCGCATTCTGCTCGGAGACCCGTGTCTCGTACAGCCCGATAATCAACAGCTTATACTTAGTAATAATATCCCCCACCGCCCATCTGTGGTCTACCCTATTTAGACCACGTACATTCCAAACGGCGATTGGGATCATGGGCACACGTCGAGAAGGGC
Source organism: Linderniella brevidens (assembly GCA_004919715.1). NCBI lineage: Eukaryota > Viridiplantae > Streptophyta > Magnoliopsida > Lamiales > Linderniaceae > Linderniella > Linderniella brevidens. The sequence goes on from SWDC01000015.1 coordinate 72,986, forward strand.
TGCTTCAGGACCCTTAAGTGTGTTCGCCGTGTCCAAGTCGTCCAAGTCCGCAAGAACCTCGAATGTGTTAATGCTAGCTAGTACACCCTGCTGCGCGTTGACTGAACTTGTTGAACATCCATCTACAGGCTTCGGGTACTCCTGCAGCCGCGGCTCGTGATCTTGCTCCATGTTGGTGGGTGGAACAACAACCTCCTTGCCCTTGTCGGGATGACCAACTCTTCTCCATTCGCGCCGTGTGTGTGGGCCATTCTGGGGTTTCTTCGGCATCGTCGATGTGCGCTGCCCCGTGGATTGCCTCGGTCCCGTATTTGATCGTGGCTGTTGGGTTCGACGAGAGGGACATGTTCCCGCCCCGTGGGTCCATGCACCGCATAAGAGCACTTCCGCGGCCTCCATTCGTACTCGACACGAACTGTAACCGCGCCGTCAGATCCTCCACCTTCACGTGGAATGCGAATATTGAAGCTTTCAAGAAAAAGCTCCTGGAGATTCTTTGATATGCATACCCGAGCGTAGTCAATACGTTCCGCTGAAATCGTCATAGAATCTGCGAAGAGTGGCTTCCCGACGACACTAGCGACAATGCCTAACCTCTCCTGTGTCCAGAACTCGCCCGGAACGTTACGCAATTTCACCCATAGCGGAACATGGGTGTGCTGAATTTTCTCGAGAGACATCCCCGTTTGCCAAGCCTCGAGAAAAATGGGTTGACCTTGCATGAGCCACGGTCCTCCTTCAAGAACCGCATTGGCTGCTGCCGCGGTTGCAAATCTGAATTTGAAAAAACCGTTGGTCGTTGCGCGTACCTCCAACAGTTCCTCCCAAATTGAACGGAAATGCCGTTCAACAAACGGGAAATATGGTTTTTTCCCCAGAAAATACCCTACGAGGGTATTGTCCCAACGTGCCGCACCCCTCTTGGTTGATGCTATGTTGACCAAGTCGAATGCCTTGTTCACCAAGTCGAATGCCTTGTTCACCAAGTCGAATGCCTTGTTGACCAAGTCCTGCCTCGTCTACCAAGTAAAATGCACTGTTTAACAAGTCGAATGCCTTGTTGACCAAGTCAAACAAGTACAATGCCTTGTTGAACAAGTCAAACGCCTTGTGTAACAAATCGAATGCCTTGTGTAACAACTTCAATGCCTTGTTAATTATGTCGAATTCCTTGTCGAAAAAGTCGAATGCTTGTTGAACAAGTCGAATGCCTTGTTGAACAGTCATGCCTTGTTGACCAAGTAGAATGTCTTGTCCAAGTCATGTCTTGTTAATCAAGTATAATGCCTTCATTGAACAAGTCGCCTTGTTCACCAAGTCGAACCAGTAGAATGCCATATTGACCAAGTCGAAGCCCTTGTTGAACAAGTCGAATGCCTTGTTTAACAACTTCAACTCCTTGTTAACCAAGTAGAATGCCTTATTGAACAAATCGAATACCTTCTTCACCAAGTCGAACAAGTAGAACATCTTATTGAACAAGTCGAATCCCTTGTTGAACAAGTCGAATGGCTTGTTGAACAACTTCAATGCCTTGTTAAGTATGTCGAATGCCTTGTTGACAAAGTTGAATGCCTTGTTGACTATATGATGCCTTGTTTTTGGATTAATGTCCCTTTATATATATATATATATGAAAGAAGAATACAAAAGAGCGCGCAGGAGAAAAACTCATGCCGCATCAACCGATAACATGCTATCGGGTACAACTACGATATCAACAACGACATCGACAACTAGCTCCCCCACCGCCCTTCCGTGTCCCTCTTATTGAGACCACGCACATTCTACACACCTACAGGGATCATGGATCACCCCCTGTTGGGGCTGCCGTTGCTTCAGGGCCCCGTAGAAAAAGGAGGATCATTATCCTCATCCCGTAACGAGTGCAAAATAGCGAAAGAGTTAGAGGCCAACCCAACCTCCTCATGCACGGGCACCACCCGCGAATGTGGCTCTGTGGTCCGAGACGATGTCGACAATCCTCCAGCACACTCTGTTGACCGGGCCAGTTTTCTACCATTGGCTGCCCCATCCCGTGGTTCCACCCTCACGGCTTTGCCCTTTGCGCCCACATGCACCCACTCTACACGTGCGCTAGGAATCACCGCCCCTCCATTTCCTGCTCGAACCCCATCTGCCCCAACATGTGACTCCACCCGTGCTGCTTTACCCTTTGCTCCCACCTGCCGCCCCTCTACTCGTGGCTTATTGACACCCACCCGAACAGCCCTCAGCCGAGGATCCGGTCGTTTTCCCGGTGCACTTTGTCCATCGGAGGACATCGGACACGCCGTTGACGCATGATTCCAAGAAGCACACTTCAGACATTTTGTTGGTCTCCATTCGTACTCCACCCGCACAGTTGCCACACCCGATGTACCCCCACACTCTAACGGCAGTCGAATATTAAAGTGCTCCACAAACGGGTCAGCAAGCTTCTTAAGTACACAAACACGTGCAAAATCAATACGCTCTCCACTTGTTGTAACGCCATCAGCAAACAAGGGGCTACCCCACAGCACTAGCAACGACCCCCAAACCAGCCTGAGTCCATAATTCGCTTGGGACATTCCATAACTTAACCCATAGAGGTACTTCTACGAGATCCTGCTTCGCAAACGACATTCCTGGCCTCCAAACCTCCAAGAAGAGTGGCTGCCCTTGGAAGAGCCAAGGTCCCCCTTCAAGGACCCCATGCATTGCATCCGCCGACATAAAACGAAACTTAAAGAAACCATTAATGGTAGCCCTGACCTCGACAAGGTCAGCCCAATTTGCCCGCACAAATCGCTCCACAAAGGGAAAATATGGCTTCTTTCCCGAAAAATAGCCCACCAGTGTATGCTCCCATCGAGCAAAACCTTGACGGGCCACCTCCCACGTAGGTCGAACCTCCGCCACCCCATCTATGACTGCCGGCGCAGTGTAAACCAACGAAAGTCGCCGCACTCCGGTGCGGTTAGCCTGCCTCGCCGACCCCTTGGCAACCACCGCAAACATCGGCTTTGGCGGATTTACCTTAGCCGGCACCGAAACCGGATCCGTCACCTTTGCCACCACTGTAGAAACTCTAGGTCCGTCATCAAGGATAGAAATTTTTTCCACGGTAGCCGTCGGCGCTGACGTCATCATCCCCTCTTTCGCACCATCCCCAATCGTGAGATTGCATCTACCAGCCTCCCGTTCTGGAGAAAACCTAGGCCCAAGACCACGTGGATGCTTGTGGCCCATATCAATCAAAGAAACCCTAGCCTTCATATGATGATCATGCAAATTTCCTGCATCGGGCTGTGCGTCATCTCCAACCACCGTATGATCAACGCGTGGAGTATGATGCGTGACCAATGGCGCAGCCGCATCAACCAATATCTCGTTATCCCATCCAAAATCTTTACGAAGATATTGTAGTATCCTTTCCAAAGACGGATTAGTAGCAGATTCCTTCATTAAATATACGAGATCCTCTCCCAAAATAGAAGCATTTTCCATATCTTCAAGATCTCCCAGCGATTTCTTACCATCCAACTTGATCCTTTCCAAAGACGAATTAGTGGCAGATTCCTTCATTAAGTATACGAGATCTCCTCCCAAAATAGAAGCACTTTCCATATCTTCAAGATCTCCCAGCGATTTCTTACCATCCGGCATGATCCTTTCCAAAGACGGATTAGTAGCGGATTCCTTCATTGAGTATACGAGATCTCCTCCCAAAATAGAAGCACTTTCCATATCTTCAAGATCTCCCACCGATTTCTTACCATCCGGCCTGATCCTTTCCAAAGACGGATTAGTAGCAGATTCCTTCATTGAGTATACGAGATCTCCTCCCAAAATAGAAGCACTTTCCATATCTTCAAGATCTCCCAACGATTTCTTACCATCCGACCTTCGTTGATCTTCAACATCTCCCAGCGATTCCTTACCATCCAGCCTTCGCTGATCACGAGTAGGCGGTGATGTATCCGGCCTTCGTCGGATCAGATCTCTGACCGGAGATCCCGATCCACGTAGTGGCTGTAGAATCGTGATACCAGCCCCCGATTGTGGCATCTCGCGCGTTTGGGCAGCCACGACAACGGATCTACCATGAACTTTCTCCATCAACGCATTAAAACGTGCCCCGTCAAAACGCTTAGCAAACGTAGGATAGTCTTGCAGTAAAGAATCTATCTCGAGCGGCCAGGGATCCTCAGCAATCACCATCTCAACTAAAGAGATCGAATTCATCGTTGATCCACACATCAACGAGCATGAAGCCATAACAACACCGTAAAAGTGAATTAACTAACGAATTGAAACTAATTGAAAGAGACACAACCCTCCAAAGCCCTCTGATCTCGGCGATGGAGGCGGCCGATCGTGATCCACCGCCCTAGAGAGAGAGAGCATTCTTCAACACAAGCTGTTCGCTGCTAACTCACATGATGCCTTGTTGAACAAGTAGAATGACTTGTGGAAAAAGTCGAATGCCTTATTGATCAAAGTCATGCTTTGTTGACCAAGTAAAATGCCCTGTTGACAAAGTCGAATGCCTTGTTGACCAAGCCGAATGCATTACTGACCAAGAAGAATGCCTTGTTGACCAAGTCAAATGCCCTTTGGAACAAGCAGAAGGCCTCGTCGAACAAAATGCCTTCTTGACCAAGTCGGATGCATTGTTTAACAAGTCGAATGCCTTCTTGACCAAGTCGAATGCCTTGTTAACCAAGTCGAATGCCTTGTGACCAAGTTTTGCCTTGTATACCAAGTGGAATGCGTTGTTGAAGAAGTCGAATGCCTTGTTGACCAAGTCGAACAAGTACAATACCTTGTTGAACAAGTCGAATGCCTTGTTTAACAAGTTGAATGCCTTATTGAACAACTTCAATGCCTTGTCAACTATGTCGAATGCCTTGTTGAACAACTCGAATGCCTTGTTGAACAGTCATGCCTTGTTGACCAAGCAGAATGCCTTCTTAAAAAAGTCCAACGCCTTGTTCTCCAAGTCATGCCTTGTTAATCAACTAGAATGCCTTGTTGAACAAGTCGCCTTGTTCACCAAGTCGAACAAGTAGAATGGCTTATTGAACAAGTCGAATCCCTTGTTGATCAAGTCGAATGCCTTGTTGAACAACTTCAACGCCTTGTTAACCAAGTAAGTAGAATGCTTTGTTGAACAAATCGAATACCTTCTTCACCAAGTCAAACAAGTAGAATACCTTATTGAACAAGTCGAATCCCTTGTTGAACAAGTCTAATGCCTTGTTGAACAACTTCAATGCCTTGTTAACTATGTCGAATGCCTTGTTGACAAAGTCGAATGCCTTGTTGACCATATGATGCCTTGTTGAACCAGTAGAATGCCTTGTTGAACAAGTCGAATGCCTTATTGACCAAGTCCTGCTTTGTTGACGAATGAGAATGCCTTGTTGACCAAGTCAAATGCATTGTTGACCAAGTCGGATGCCTTGTTGACCAAGTCGAATGCCTTTTTGAACAAGTTGAAGGCCTCGTCGAACAACTCAAATGCCTTGTTGACCAAGTCGGATGACTTGTTTTGCAAGTCGAATGCATTGTTGACCAAGTTGAATGCCTTGTTGACCAAGTCTTACCTTGTATACCAAGTAGAATGCGTTGTTGAATAAGTCGAATGCCTTGTTGACCAAGTCGAACAAGTAGAAAGCCTTGTTGAACAAGTCGAATGTCGAATGCCTTGTTCCCCAAAAAAAATGCCTTGTCAACTATGTCGAATGCCTTGTTGAACAAGTCGGATGGCTTCTTGAACAGTCATGCTTTGTTGACCAAGTAGAATGCCTTTATAAACAAGTCGAATGCCTTGTTGAACAACTTCAATGCCTTGTTAACTATGTCGAATGCCGTGTTGACAAAGTCGAATGCCTTGTTGAACAAGTCGAATTCCTTGTTAAATAGTCATGCCTTGTTGACCAAGTAGAATACCTTCTTCAACAAGTCGAATGCCTTGTTGTCCAAGTCATGCCTTGTTAATCAAGTAGAATGCCTTGTTGAACAAGTCGAAGGCCTTGTTCACCAAGTCGAACAAGTAGAATGCCTTATTGAACAAGTCGAATCCGTTGTTGAACAAGTCGAATGCCTTACTGACCAAGTCATGCTTTGTTGACCAAGTAGAATGCCTTGTTGACCAAGTAGAATGCCTTGTTGACCAAGTCGAATGCCTTGTTGACCAAGTAGAATGCCTTGTTGAACAAGTCGAATGCCTTGTTGCACAAGTCGAATGACTTGTTGAACAAGTCGAATTAGTTGAACAAGTCTAATGTCTTGTTGACAAAGTTGACTGCCTTGTGGACCAAGTCGACTGCCTTCTTAATCAAGTCGAATGCTTTGTTGAAGAAGTCATGCCTTGTTAACCAAGTAGAATGCCTTGTTGAAAAATTCGAATACCTTCTTCACCAAGTCGAACAAGTCGAATGCCTTATTGAACAAGTCGAATCCCTTGGTGAACAAGTCGAATGCCTTGTTGAACAACTTCAGTGGCTTGTTAACTATGTCGAATGCCTTGTTGACCATATGATGCTTTGTTGAACAAGTAGAATGCGTTGTGAAACAAGTCAAATGCCTTATTGACCAAGTCATGCTTTGTTGACCAAGTAGAATGCCTTGTTGACCAAGTCACGCCTTGTTGACCAAGTAAAATGTTTTGTTGACAAAGTCGAATGCCGTGTTGACCAAGTCGAATGCCTTTTTGAACAAGTAGAAGGCCTCGTCGAACAACTCAAATGCCTTGTTTAACAAGTCGAATGCAGTGTTAACCAAATCGAATGCCTTGTTAACCAATATGAATGCCTTGTATACCAAGTAGAATCGTTGTTGAAGAAGTCAAATGCCTTGTTGACCAAGTCAAATGCCTTGTTAATCAAGTAAAATGTCTTGTTGAACAAGTTGAATCCCTTGGTTAACAAGTCGAATGCCTTGTTGAACAACTTCAGTGCCTTGTTAACTATGTCGAATATCTTGTTGACCAAGTCGAATGCCATTTTGAACAAGTAGAAGGCCTCGTCGAACAACTCAAATGCCTTGTTGACCAAGTCAGATGCCTTGTTTAACAAGTCGAATGCGTTATTGAGCAAGTCGAATGCCTTGTTGACCAAGTCGAATGCCTTGTTGACCAAGTCGAATGCCTTGTTCACCATGTCGAATGCCTTGTGACCAAGTCTAGCCTTGTATACCAAGTAGAATGCGTTGTTGAACAAGTCGAATGCCTTGTTGACCAAGTCGAACAAGTAGTATGCCTTGTTGAACAAGTCGAATACTTTGTTTAACAACTCAAATGCCTTATTGAACAAGTCCAATGCCTTGTTAACTATGTCGAATACCTTGTAGACAAAGTCGAATGCCTTGTTGCACAAGTCGAATGCCTAGTTGAACAGTCATGCCTTGTTGACCAAGTAGAATGCCTTCTTAAACAAGTCTAATGCCTTGTTGTCCAAGTCATGCCTTGTTAATCAAGTAGAATGCCTTGTTGAACAAGTCGAATGCCTTGATCACTAAGTCGAACAAGTAGAATGCCTTATTGAACAAGTCGAATCCTTTGTTGAACAAGTCGAATGCCTTGTTGAACAAATTCAATACCTTGTTAGCCATGTAGAATGCTTTTGTTGAACAAATCGAATACCTTCTTCACCAAGTCGAACAAGTAGAATGCCTTATTGAACAAGTGGAATCCCTTGTTGAACAAGTCGAATGCCTTGTTGAACAACTTCAATGCCTTGTTAACTATGTCAAATGCCTTGTTGACCATATGATGCCTTGTTCAACAAGTAGAATGCGTTGCTGAACAAGTCGAATGCCTTATTGACCAAGTCATGCTTTGTTGACGAAGTACAATGCCTTGTTGACCAAGTCAAATGCCTTGGTTACCAAGTCAAATGCCTTGTTGACCAAGTCACGCCTTGTTGACCAAGTAAAATGCCTTGTTGACGAAGTCGAATGCCTTTTTGACCAAGTCGAATGCCTTGTTGACCAAGTTTTGCCTTGTATACCAAGTAGAATGCATTGTTGAACAAGTCGAATGCCTTGTATTTGGATTAATGTCCCTTTATATATATATATATATATATATGAAAAGAAGAATACAAAAGAGCGCGAAGGAGAAAAACTCATGCCGCATCAACCGATAACTCTACTTGGTCAACAAGGCATGACTGTTCAACAGGCATTTGACTTGTTCAACAAGGCATTATTCGACTTTGTCAACAAGGCATTCAACATTGTTAACAAGGCATTGAAGTTGTTCAACAAGGCATTAGACTTGTTAAACAAGGCATTCGACTTGTTCAACAAGGCATTCTACTTGTTCGACATGGACAACAAGGCATTCGACTTGTTTAAGAAGGCATTTTACTTGGTCAACAAGGCATGACTGTTCAACAAGGCATTCGACTTGTTCAACAAGGCATTCGACTTGTTCAACAAGGTATTCGACTATTTCAACAAGGCATTCGACTTGTTCAACAAGGCTTTCGACTTGTTCAACAATGCATTCTACTTAGTCAACAAGGCGTGAATTGGTCAACAAGGCAGGACTTGGTTAACAAGGCTTTTGACTTGGTCAACAAGGCATTCTACTTGGTCAACAAGGCATTCTACTTGGTCAACAAAGCATGACATGTTTAATAAGGCATTCAACTTGTTAACCAAGGGATTCGACTTGTTCAATAAGCCATTCTACTTGTTCGACTTGGTGAACAAGGCATTCGACTTGTTCAACAAGGCAATCTACGTGGTTAACAAGGCATGACTTGGACAACAAGGCATTCGACTTGTTCAACAAGACATTCGACTTTGTCAACAAGGCATACGACATTGTTAACAAGGCATTGAAGTTGTTCAACAAGGCATTCAACTTGTTAAACAAGGCATTCGACTTGTTCAACAAGGCATTCGACTTGTTCGACTTGGTCAACAAGGCATTCGCCTTGTTCAACAACGCATTCTACTTGGTATACAAGGCAAGACTTGGTCAACAAGGCATTCGACTTGGTTAACAAAACATTCGAATGGGTTAGGAAGGCATTTGACTTGTTAAACAAGGCATCCGACTTGGTCAACAAGGCATTTGAGTTGTTCGACGAGGCCTTCTACTTGTTCAAAAGGGCATTTGACTTGGTCAACAAGACATTCGACTTAATCAACAATGTATTCGACTTAGTCAACAAGGCGTTCGACTTGATCAACAAGGCGATCTACTTCGTCAACAAAGCACGACCTTGTCAATAAGGCATTTGACTTGTTCAACAAGGCATTTTACTTGTTCAACAATGCATTCGACTTTGTTAACAAGACATTCGACATAGTTAACAAGGTACTGAAGTTGTTCAACAAGGCATTCGACTTGTTAACCAAGGGATTCGACTTGTTCAATAACGCATTCTACTTGTTCGACTTGGTGAAGAAGGTATTCGATTTGTTTAACAAGGCATTCTACTTAGTTAACAAGGCATTTGACTTGTTTAAGAAGGCAGTCCACTTGGTCAACAAGGCAGTCCACTTGTTCAACAAGGCATTCGACTTGTTCAACAAGGCATTCGACGTGATTAACAAGGCATTCAACTTGTTTAAGAAGGCATTCTACTTGGTCAACAAGGCATCACTGTTCAACAAGGCATTCGACTTGTTCAACAAGGCATTCGACCTTGTCAACAAGGCATTCGACATTGTTAACAAGGCATTGAAGTTGTTCAACAAGGCATTCGACTTGTTCAACAAGGCATTCGACTTGTTCAACAAGACATTCGACTTGTTAAACAAGGCATTCTACTTGTTCGACATGGTCAACAAGGCATTCTACTTGGTATACAAGGCAAGACTTGGTCAACAAGGCATTCGAATTGGTTAACAAGACATTCGAATGGGTCAAGAAGGCATTCGACTTATTAAACAAGGCATCCAACTTGGTCAACAAGGCATTTGTGTTGTTCGACGAGGCCTTCTACTTGTTCAAAAGGGCATTCGACTTAATCAACAATGCATTCGACTTAGTCAACAAGGCGTTCGACTTAGTCAACAAGGCGTTCGACTTGATCAACAAGGCGATCTACTTCGTCAACAAAGCACGACCTTGTCAATAAGGCATTCGACTTGTTCAACAAGGCATTTTACTTGTTCAACAATGCATTCGACTTTGTTAACAAGGCATTCGACATAGTTAACAAGGTACTGAAGTTGTTCAACAAGGCATTCGACTTGTTCACCAAGGGATTCGACTTGTTCAATAAGGCATTCTACTTGTTCGACTTGCTGAAGAAGGTATTCGATTTGTTTAACAAGGCATTCTACTTAGTTATCAAGGCATTGGACTTGTTTAAGAAGGCAGTCCACTTGGTCAGCAAGGCAAAAGTCCACTAGGTCAACAAGGCATTCGACTTGTTCGACAAGGAATTCGACTTGTTCAGCAAGGCATTCGACTTGTTCCACAAGGCATTCGACTTGTTTAACAAGGCATTCTAGTTGGTCAACAAGGCGTGGCTTGGTCAACAAGGCATGAATTGGTTCACAAGGCATTTGACTTGGTCAACAAGGCATTCTACTTGGTCAACAAAGCGTGACTTGATCAATAAGGCATTCGACTTGTTCAACAAGTGATTAGACTTGTTCAATAGGCCATTCTACTTTTTTGACTTGGTGAACTATGCATTCGACTTTTTCAAAAAGGCATTCTACTTGATTAACAAGGCATGACTTGGACAACAAGGCATTCGACTTGTTTAAGAAGGCATTCTACTTGGTCAACAAGGCTTGACTGTTCAACTAGGCATTCGACTTGTTCAACAAGGCATTCGACTTTGTCAACAAGGCATTTGACATTATTAACAAGGCATTAAAGTTGTTCAACAAGACATTCGACTTGTACAACAAGGCATTCGACTTGTTCAACAAGGCATTCTACTTGTTCGACTTGGACAACAAGGCATTCGACTTGTTTAAGAAGGTATTCTACTTGGTCAACTAGGCATGACTGTTAAACAATGCATTCGACTTGTTAAACAAGGCATTCGACTTGTTCAACAAGGCATTCGACTTGTTCAACAAGGCATTCTACTTAGTCAACAAGGCGTGAATTGGTTAACAAGGCATGACTTGGTTAACAAGGCTTTTGACTTGGTCAACAAGGCATTCTACTTGGTCAACAAGGCATTCTACTTAGTCACCAAGGCGTGAATTGGTTAACAAGGCATGACTTGGTTAACAAGGCTTTTGACTTGGTCAACAAGGCATTCTACTTGGTCAACAAGGCATTCTACTTAGTCACCAAGGCGCGAATTGGTCAACAAGGCATGACTTGGTTCACAAGGCTTTTGACTTGGTCAACAAGGCATTCTACTTGGTCAACAAGGCATTCTACTTCGTCAACAAGGCGTGACTTGGTCAACAAGGCATGACTTGGTTAACAAGGCTTTTGACTTGGTCAACTAGGAATTCTACTTGGTCAACAAAGCATGACTTGGTTAATAAGGCATTCAACTTGTTCAACAAGGGATTCGACTTGTTCAATAAGGCATTCTACTTGTTCGACTTGGTGAACAAGGCATTCGACTTGTTCAACAAGGCAATCTACGTGATTAACAAGGCATGACTTGGACAACAAGGGATTCGACTTGTTTAAGAAGGCATTCTACTTGGTCAACAAGGCATGACTGTTCAACAAGGCATTCTACTTGTTCAACAAGGCATTCGACTTTGTCAATAAGGCATACGACATTGTTAACAAGGCGTTGAAGTCGTTCAACAAGGCATTCAACTTGTTAAACAAGACATTCGACTTGTTCAACAAGGCATTCTACTTGTTCGACTTGGTCAACAAGGCATTCGCCTTGTTCAACAACGCATTCTACTTGGTATACATGGCAAGACTTGGTCAACAAGGGATTCGACTTGGTTAACAAGACATTCGAATGGGTCAAGAAGGCATTCGACTTGTTAAACAAGACATCCGACTTGGTCAACAAGGCATTTGAGTTGTTCGACGAGGCCTTCTACTTGTTCAAAAGGGCATTCGACTTGGTCAACAAGGCATTCGACTTAATCAACAATGCATTCGACTTAGTCAACAAGGCGTTCGACTTGATCAACAAGGCGATCTACTTCGTCAACAAAGCACGACCTTGTCAATAAGGCATTCGACTTGTTCAACAAGGCATTTTACTTGTTCAACAATGCATTCGACTTTGTTAACAAGGGGGATCACCTAATTTGCTGAGCATGTCTGATTTTGGTAATGCGCTTCTTCGAGCGGATGTCTCGACTATTCCATCTACTGGTGCACCATTCACGTGGTTTAACCAGCAAGGAGGCGCATCTGCTATCTGGAGACGCCTCGACAGTATTTTGGCGAATCCTACTTGGATCGCGGCCTGGCCGGATACTTTTGTTCACGGCGGTCTCCCTGCTACGTCAGATCATTCGCCTCTTGTCTTGGGGACCGTCCCGGGTCACTCTTATCGGACCTGCTTCCGGTTTGAGAATTTTCTGACTAAGGATCCGGGTTTTCTTTCTGTTGTTCGCAGCATTTGGGATCGCCCGGTCCGTGGGTTTCCAATGTTCACGGTGGTTGATCGCCTGAAGCGCCTTAAACCTCTCTTCTCTAAGCTGCGTCGGGCCAAAGGAGATCTCGCAGCTAACATTTCCGAGGCGCGGAGGTTTTTAGAAGTTGCCCAGCGGTACACTTCGCTCCATCCGTTCGATGACAGTCTCCGTTTGCTCGAACGTTGCTGTAGGTTGGTCTTTTCGAGAGCAGTTGAGATGGAGCACTCGGCATTGGCACAGCGAGACAAGATGGCTTGGCTGAAGGATGGGGATCAGTGCTCTGCTTTCTTCTTTCGTAAGGTTGCGCTCAGACGTAAGTATAACAAGATCCTTACGCTCGAATCCACTTCCGGTGAGTTGCTGACGTCTTTGGATGCGGTTGATTCTGAGTTGCTGGGTTTTTACGAGGATCTTCTTGGCAAATCCTCTCTTCCTTCGCCGGTGCTGTTACCCGATGTCCAAGATTTCATCTCACGAAGACTTTCACAGTCAGCGGCTGCATCTATGGTTCTTCCCCTGGACGATGAGGAGGTGCGTAAAGCTGTCTTTTCTATGGGTGCTGAGAAGGCTCCGGGCCCTGATGGATTTACCGCGGCTTTTTTCCAAGCTGCGTGGTCTGTTGTGGGACCCGATGTCACTGCTGCGGTCCGGGACTTCTTCGTCACGGGGCGCCTCTTGCGGGGTCTGAACAGTACTTGGCTCACGCTTATTCCGAAGATGGAATTTCCTCGGCGGGCCTAAGATTTTCGGCCAATCTCATGCTGTAATGTCATCTACAAGATTATCTCAAAGATTTTGGCCGATCGTCTCAAGCCTGCCCTTCCTAGCCTTGTTCATGGATGCCAGACTGCCTTCATCCCGGGACGTCACATCTCGGATAACATCCTTCTTGCCCAGGAGCTGTGTCATGGCTACAACAGCCATCGTCACCCTCCTCGAGCGCTGTTCAAAGTGGACCTAGCGAAGGCCTATGACCGGGTGGAATGGAGTTTTATTTTTGGCTACGTTGCAGGCAATGGGAATCCATCCACAATTTATCGAGTGGATCAGGACCTGTCTTACTACGACAACGTTCTCCCTTTGCGTTAGTGGTCGCCCTATGGGGTTCTTTGAGGGCAAGCGGGGTCTCCGTCAAGGTGACCCAATTTCTCCCTACCTTTTCACTTTGGTTATGGAGGTTCTCCATGGCATTGTGTGTAACAGTATTAGTGAGGAACCGCGGTTTCGTTATCATTGGCGATGCGAGCCTCTATCCTTACCTATGCTTAGTTTTGCGGATGATCTGCTTTTGTTCTGCCATGCTGACGGGATTTCTGTTGGGGTCCTTAAGGCGTCGGTGGACTGTTTCTCGACTCTTTTGGGTTTATACCCAAACCCGGCCAAGAGTGAGTGTTTTCTTTCTCGCCCGGCTCTCTCCCTCGCACCGCAGCTGCAGCCCATTTTTGGTTCTTTGCCAGTTCGGTATCTGGGGGTTCCATTGATTACCTCTCGTCTTTCGCTTGCTGACTGCAGCCCGCTCTTGTCTCGTGTTGATCATCGTCTGGGTTCATGGTTGAACCAGACCCTCTCTTATGCTGGACGTGTCCAGTTGATCCGTTCTGTTCTTCAGGCGCTGCATGTTTACTGGTCGGGGGTGTTCCTTCTCCCCATGGGTGTGGTGAGGGCTTTGGAAGCTAAATTTTGTCAGTTTCTTTGGGCGGGGTCTACAGCTAAGGTGGCATGGACTGACGTGTGTTTGCCCACTGTGGAGGGCGGCTTGGGCATTCGTTCGGTGGCAGGTTATAATAAGGTGCTTCTTTTTCGCCTCTTGTGGCGGATTCTTACGAGGGCCCTGGACTCTATTTGGGTTACCTGGCTGTATGCCAGTCGGTTGAGGTCAGATACTATTTGGACGGCTCCTGTTTCATCGACGACTTCTTGGAGCAGGCGTCAGTTATTGAGGTTTAGGGCGGAGATTAAAAGTCACATTATCTTCCACATTGGTGACGGTTCCTCCATTCGTTTGTGGGAGGACCCTTGGATGCCGGGTGGTCCTCTTCTGGATCGTTTTCCGCGGGGACCTGTTGCTATGGTCCTCCCTGTGGGCACCCGTCTTGCCTCTGTTATTTCAGAGCATTGCTGGAACTAGCCGGGTCGTACTACAGTTGAGTATCTTGATTTTAGTCCCGACCTCCCCCCGGTTCGTCCCGACCACCGGGACAGTGTTTCCTGGCGTGGGTCCGCCGATGGCGTTGCTTCTGCGAGCCTCATCCGGGAGGCACTGCGGCCTCGTCAGGACGGTGTGATTTGGACAACTCTGTTTGGTGGCCCTTTACGGGTCCCTCGCCATGAGTTTTCCCTCTGGATGGGTGTTCGTGGCCGACTCTCGACTAGAGATAAGGCTTGGGTTGCTTCTCGTGCGGGGACACAAGCTTGCGGACTTTGTTCCTCGGCTCAGGTGGAGACGGCCTCCCATCTTTTTTTCGACTGCGAATTCTCTCGCCGCTGTTTGAGGCTTCTTCGGAGGCGGGTTCGCTGGGACTGGCCGCACCGGGACTGGACGCAGGGTTTTCTTTGGGCTGCTCACCGGTGGCGTGGGCATTATTTATTACATGCGGCGTGTAGGCATCTTCTGGCATCCCTGGTTTATCATATTTGGCTTGCTCGGAATCGGCGCTGGCGTGAGGATGCTATGACCTCGCCGGAACAATTAGTTGCTTGTGTTGTGGACATTTGTTGTTTGCGTCTTAACGGTCTATCTGCAAAGTATGCTTTGCAGATTGCGGCCATTAGGCTGCTTTGGCGTGTTGCGTGGTAGTTTTTTCCTGTCACGCATGTACTGACTTTTTCTATTTATTTATATACGGAATTTTACCAAAAAAAAAAAACAAGGCATTCTACTTAGTCAACAAGGCGTGAATTGGTCAACAAGGCATGACTTGGTTAACAAGGCTTTTGACTTGGTCAACTAGGCATTCTACTTGGTCAACAAAGCATGACTTGGTTAATAAGGCATTCAACTTGTTCAACAAGGGATTCGACTTGTTCAATAAGGCATTCTACTTGTTCGACTTGGTGATGACTGTTCAACAAGGCATTCGACTTGTTCAACAAGGCATTAGACCTTGTCAACAAGGCATACGACATTGTTAACAAGGCATTGAAGTTGTTCAACAAGGCACTCAACTTGTTAAACAAGGCATTTGACTTGTTCAACAAGGCATTCTACTTGTTCGACTTGGTAAACAAGGTATTCGCCTTGTTCAACAACGCATTCTACTTGGTATACATGGCAAGACTTGGTCAACAAGAGATTCGACTTGGTTAACAAGACATTTGAATGGGTCAAGAAGGCATTCGACTTGTTAAACAAGGCATCCGACTTGGTCAACAAGGCATTTGAGTTGTTCGAGGAGGCCTTCTACTTGTTCAAAAGGGCATTCGACTTGGTCAACACGACATTCGACTTAATCAACAATGCATTCGACTTAGTCAATAAGGCGTTCGACTTGATCAACAAGGCGATCTACTTCGTCAACAAAGCACGACCTTGTCAATAAGGCATTCGACTTGTTCAACAAGGCATTTTACTTGTTCAACAATTCATTCGACTTTGTTAACAAGGCATTCGACATAGTTAACAAGGTACTGAAGTTGTTCAACAAGGCATTCGACTTGTTAACCAAGGGATTCGACTTGTTCAATAAGGCATTCTACTTGTTCGACTTGGTGAAGAAGGTATTCGATTTGTTTAACAAGGCATTCTACTTAGTTAACAAGGCATTTGACTTGGTTAAGAAGGCAGTCCACTTGGTCAACAAGGCAGTCCACTTGGTCAACAAGGCATTCGACTTGTTCAACAAGGCATTCGACGTGGTTAACAAGGCATTTGCAAGTTTAAGAAGGCATTCTACTTGGTCAACAAGGCATGACTGTTCAACAAGGCATTCGACCTTGTCAACAAGACATTCGACATTGTTAACAAGGCATTGAAGTTGTTCAACAAGGCATTCGACTTGTTAAACAAGGCATTCTACTTGTTCGACATGGTCAACAAGGCATTCGCCTTGTTCAACAACGCATTCTACTTGGTATACAAGGCAAGACATGGTCAACAAGGCATTCGACTTGGTTAACAAGACATTCGAATGGGTCAAGAAGGCATTCGACTTGGTCAACAATGCATTTGAGTTGTTCGACGAGGCCTTCTACTTGTTCAAAAGGTCATTCGACTTGGTCAACAAGGCATTCGACTTAATCAACAATGCATTCGACTTTGTTAACAAGGCATTCGACATTGTTAACAAGGTACTGAAGTTGTTCAACAAGGCGTTCGACTTGATCAACAAGGCGATCTACTTCGTCAACAAAGCACGACCTTGTCAATAAGGCATTCGACTTGTTCAACAAGGCATTTTACTTGTTCAACAATGCATTCGACTTTGTTAACAAGGCATTCGACATAGTTAACAAGGTACTGAAGTTGTTCAACAAGGCGTTCGACTTGATCAACAAGGCGATCTACTTCGTCAACAAAGCACGACCTTGTCAATAAGGCATTCGACTTGTTCAACAAGGCATTTTACTTGTTCAACAATGCATTCGACTTTGTTAACAAGGCATTCGTTGTAGTTAACAAGGTACTGAAGTTGTTCAACATGGCATTCGACTTGTTAACCAAGGGATTCGACTTGTTCAATAAGGCATTCTACTTGTTCGACTTGGTGAAGAAGGTATTCGATTTGTTTAACAAAGGATTCTACTTAGTTAACAAGGCATTGGACTTGTTTAAGAAGGCAGTCCACCTGGTCAACAAGGCAGTCCACTAGGTCAACGAGGCATTCGACTTGTTCAACAAGGCATTCGACTTGTTCAACAAGGCATTCTACTTGGTCAACAAGGCGTGGCTTGGTCCACAAGGCATGAATTGGTTCACAAGGCATTTGACTTGGTCAACAAGGCATTTATTTTTTTTTGGATGAATGTCCCATTATATATATATATGAAGAGAAAAATACAAAATAGCACGTATGAGTAGAAACTCATGCCGCAAACAACCGATAACAAGCTATCGGATAACAACGA
Organism: Linderniella brevidens; assembly: GCA_004919715.1. Taxonomy (NCBI): domain Eukaryota; kingdom Viridiplantae; phylum Streptophyta; class Magnoliopsida; order Lamiales; family Linderniaceae; genus Linderniella; species Linderniella brevidens. The sequence goes on from SWDC01000015.1 coordinate 90,593, forward strand.
CATCAACTACGACATCGACGACAACTAAAGCTCGAAACAAACTACCATGCAACTCGCCACAGACGGCGAATAGCAGCTACTTGTAAAGGATATCTATGTGCTACAGTGTCCAATCGTAAACAAGCATTCCCCAGAACCAAAGCAATCACTTGCTCAGGGGAGCCGCGTCTATGCTCCTTCTACCGTGTATTCCGTTCCTGCCAAATGTGATAAACAAGCGACGACAAAACATGACGATAGGCTACATGGTAAAGATGATGCCCTCGCCACTTAGCCGCTGCCCATATGACATCAACACGCCACTCACGAAACGGCCATCTCCATCTAATCTGGCGGCTCAAAAGCCTCAAACAGCGTCTCAAGAAGCGACAATCAAAGAACAAATGGTTATGTGTCTCTCGTATGTTATTGTCACACAACAGGCATGTATCTGTTCCCGCTCGCTGTTCCACCCATGCAAATTCTCGAGTCGAAAGACGTCCCCGAATCGCCAGCCATAAAATGAATTCGTAACGTGGAACTCGTAAACATCCGCCAAATAGCATAGCCCAACCCACCGGATCACTTCTCAATCGGATCGCTTCTCGGACTGATTTTATCGAGAAATGACCATTCGGAGTACCTTCCCACCGCAGTAAGTCACGACGTGACGGGTCCACTACTGGTAGATGTGGACTAAGCTCAATGAACTCAACTGTAGATTGAGCAGGCCACATCCACCCATGTGTCGAGATAACAGCGCTAAGAGGAGCATCATGTGGTAGTCCCATAACCAGCGGGCCTCGTGGAAAACGATCCATCAATGGATATGAAAACAACCAGGGGTCCTTCCATAGGGAAATGGAAGAACCATTTCCTATATGAAAAGAAATGAGTGACCTAAGTAGAGGCCGTAACTTCAGCATCTTCTTCCAGCTCCAAGCGTCATTAGGTGCAGGACGCACCACCCAAAAAGAATTGGAGCGGAGTCATTTGAGAAGCAACCATTCCACCCAAATCGAGCTCTCCTCTCGGGAGACAACACTCCATAAATGCCGCAAAAGGAGGGCCTTGTTATCCGTTGCAATCGAACGAATTCCAAGACCTCCCTCAGCAACAGGTAAGCAAATGTCCACCCAGGCAACTTTTGCCGGCGACCCTGCCCAGAGAAAGCGTCGAAAACGAGCCTCCAAAGCCGCAATGATCCCCTTTGGCAATAGGAAAACCCCCGACCAATACGCATGCGTGGTAGTCAGTACCGACTTGATAAGTTGAACCCGCCCCGCATATGACAGGGAGCTGTTAAGCCATGATCTCCCAGTCGCGCATCAACCTTGTGTAACAATGGGTTACAATCTGCTAGCGTCAATCGAGAGTGAAGTCAACAAGGCATTCTACTTGGTCAACAAAGCGTGACTTGGTCAATAAGGCATTCGACTTGTTCAACAAGTGATTAGACTTGTTCAATAGGCCATTCTACTTTTTCGACTTGGTGAACTAGGCATTCGACTTTTTCAACAAGGCATTCTACTTGATTAACAAGGCATGACTTGGACAACAAGGCATTTGACTTGTTTAAGAAGGCATTCTACTTGGTCAACAAGGCTTGACTGTTCAACTAGGCATTCGACTTGTTCAACAAGGCATTCGACTTTGTCAACAAGGCATTTGACATTATTAACAAGGCATTGAAGTTGTTCAACAAGGCATTCGACTTGTTCAACAAGGCATTCGACTTGTTCAACAAGGCATTCGACTTGTTCAACAAGGCATTCTACTTGTTCGACTTGGACAACAAGGCATTCGACTTGTTTAAGAAGGTATTCTACTTGGTCAACTAGGCATGACTGTTAAACAATGCATTCGACTTGTTAAACAAGGCATTCGACTTGTTCAACAAGGCATTCGACTTGTTCAACAAGGCATTCGACTTGTTCAACAAGGCATTCGACTTGTTCAACAAGGCATTCGACTTGTTCAACAAGGCATTCTACTTAGTCAACAAGGCGTGAATTGGTTAACAAGGCATGACTTGGTTAACAAGGCTTTTGACTTGGTCAACAAGGCATTCTACTTGGTCAACAAGGCATTCTACTTGGTCAACAAGGCATTCTACTTCGTCAACAAGGCGTGAATTGGTCAACAAGGCATGACTTGGTTAACAAGGCTTTTGACTTGGTCAACAAGGCATTCTACTTGGTCCACAAAGCATGACTTGGTTAATAAGGCATTCAACTTGTTCAACAAGGGATTCGACTTGTTAAATAAGGCATTCTACTTGTTCGACTTGGTGAACAAGGCATTCGACTTGTTCAACAAGTCCATCTACGTGATTAACAAGGCATGACTTGGACAACAAGGCATTCGACTTGTTTAGGAAGGCATTCTCCTTGGTCAACAAGGCATGACTGTTCAACAAGGCATTCGACTTGTTCAACAAGGCATTCGACTTTGTCAACAAGGCATACGACATTGTTAACAAGGCATTGAAGTTGTTCAACAAGGCATTCAACTCTTTAAACAAGGCATTCGACTTGTTCAACAAGGCATTCTACTTGTTCGACTTGGTCAACAAGGCATTCGCCTTGTTCAACAACGCATTCTACTTAGTATACATGGCAAGACTTGGTCAACAAGGGATTCGACTTGGTTAACAAGACATTCGAATGGGTCAAGAAGGCATTCGACTTGTTAAACAAGGCATCCGACTTGGTCAACAAGGCATTTGAGTTGTTCGACGAGGCCTTCTACTTGTTCAAAAGGGCATTCGACTTAATCAACAATGCATTTGACTTAGTCAACAAGGCGTTCGACTTAGTCAACAAGGCGTTCGACTTGATCAACAAGGCGATCTACTTCGTCAACAAAGCACGACTTTGTCAATAAGGCATTCGACTTGTTCAACAAGGCATTTTACTTGTTCAACAATGCATTCGACTTTGTTAACAAGGCATTCGACATAGTTAACAAGGTACTGAAGTTGTTCAACAAGGCATTCGACTTGTTAACCAAGGGATTCGACTTGTTCAATAAGGCATTCTACTTGTTCGACTTGGTGAAGAAGGTATTCGATTTGTTTAACAAAGAATTCTACTGAGTTAACAAGGCATTGGACTACTTTAAGAAGGCAGTCCACCTGGTCAACAAGGCAGTCCACTAGGTCACCAAGGCATTCGACTTATTCAACAAGGAATTCGACTTGTTCAACAAGGCATTCGACTTGTTCAACAACGCATTCGACTTGTTCAACAAGGCATTCGACTTGTTCAACAAGGCATTCTACTTGGTCAACAAGGCGTGGCTTGGTCAACAAGGCATGAATTGGTTCACAAGGCATTTGACTTGGTCAACAAGGCATTCTACTTGGTCAACAAATCGTGACTTAAAGTCGTCGTGGTCGGAAGCTTTCTCTCTCTAGCGAATTCTCTCTCCCAAACCTAATACCTAAAAAATTGTCGTTGACCAATTTTTTCCCCTTTTTGACCCGCAATTGATTTTCCATCGTCTACCTGCCTTGACCACTGTTCGAGGGCGAATTGCGGCCTCCATCGCCGGGATCAGACGGCGATTGGAGGGCTTTTTGGAGCGAGATTGCTTCCTTTTCTTCCTTTTCTTCTAACTTTCATATGTTGACGGAGGCGTCTCCTTCTGTGGGGGTTGCGGCGATTGCTGAGGTCGTGGGTGCTGACCGACAAGGAACGGCCACACAAGGAGCCCCGACCATGCCGGATTTGGAAGCATTAAGTGCAGCTTATCCGGCTTTTGCGGCTGCGTTTGATAGTGAGCGATTTAGGGCACTAATGAGTCAAGTGCAGGGGCCGAGTGTGGTGGACGATGATACCGCGCGATTGGCTGGGCAGAGGCCGAGGGAAATTACTCACAGAAGCGCGGGGCCTAGGGCAATGAGCGGGTCACCTAATCGGCGTGAGGAGGGGCCTGTGTCGATTAGAGGAATTCTACGCCATAATCCGCGGGTTTTTCGCCGAAGGCCTGATTCACCTATGCCGGCGAGGGCTCTGTTGGAGCAGTGTTGCGAGGATGAGTCCCTGGCTCAGGATGATGATAATGTTGATGAGGAGATTGTAGTTGATAATCGGGACGAGACAGACAAGGCGACCACGGTGAAGACTAGGGACTCCGATATACCAGAGTCTGGCAGTTCACAGCCGATCGTTCCTGAAGCATCTGTCTATGCTACACCAACTGGATTGGTTAATTCTGGGAACCCGAATGCAGGGTCTGTTTTCTCACGACTTGGGCCCTCAATGACGAAGGCGTATAGCCAAGGCAAACCTGTGTCATTTGCAGAGGCTGTGCAAGGAAACAGGGCTGCTCCATCACAAAAGATGGCATTATCTTACACCCCGCCCTCGATTGTGAATGGGGTGGCTGTGGTGCGTGCTCCATTGGAGGTGGCGCGGTGTGGCTGTGAACGATGGAAGAATACTCTCGTGGGTTATTTCCTTGGCCGTAAGCCGTACTTCCCTTTCGTGGAGAGTTACTTTAGATCGATTTGGAAGGGATTGGCAGAGGTTCGTACGACTGTCAATGGTTTTTTCATGTTTAGTTTTGAGTCGGATGGTGCAAGGACTGTGGTTTTAGAGGGTGGACCTTGGTTCATGCAAGGCCAGCCGTTATTCCTTGAACCTTGGCGACCACGCATGACTTTTACGCGCAAGGAGGTGGTGGAGCTGCCATTATGGGTCAAGCTATGGGATGTTCCATCTGACCTTTGGACACAAGAGGGGCTGGGGCTAGTTGCAAGTGCGGTGGGAAGGCCATTGTATGCAGACAGAATCACGGCGACGGGGGAAAGACTTGATTATGCCCGGGTCTGTGTAATGAAGAAATTGTCTGAGCCATTTATTGAGACTTTTGATGTGTTGCTTCAAGGTGAGGAAGGGAAAGCGGATGTGAAAGTACCTATACGGGTGGAGTTTGATTGGAGACCATCTAAATGTGATCATTGTTCATCATGGGCACATGGGGCAGCCCTTTGCCCACAGCGACCGAAGAAGATGGCAGTAGGGACGTCAAAACCTCATCGCCAATATGAGGGAGCGAGGAAGGCATGGAAGGCCAAAGGTGGCAACCCAAAGCAGGAGCTGTTTGTCACTGGGCAACGCATAGCCCAGCCCCGTAATAGGTCCTGTTCTCGTTATGATAGAGGCGAGGGTCAGGGCAGGGGGACCTTGGAGCACAACAGCCGGATAGAGTATGTAAGATAGGGGGGAGCCTTACATGCCCACATGAAGAATGGCAACAGGTGGGAGCCAAAGGAAAAGCCGTTATGGTGTGGGCTGCGAATGCTGGAACTGAACGACAACCTGACAGAGCTGAAACATCTCGTCCTCCAGAAGCAGCCGAGCCTCTTTCTGGGGTGCAGAACCGTTTTGACCTTCTTCGGGATGTGCCTGAAGATAGCAATTACACCTCATTTACGGGCCCTAAAGCAAACGCAGCCCGTAACAGGGTGCATTTATGTTAGCTGTTGGAGCATGGAATGTACGTGGTCTTAATAAGCAAGACCACAGGAGTGCGGTGCGGGAGTTGATATCGCGAGAGGGGTTGTGTATGATTGGGCTGCTTGAAACGAGAGTGGCGGCATCTAATGAGGGTTTTATTTCGAGTAGCATTCGGTCTCATTGGCGATGGTTCTCTGATTATGATGAAGGGCCATCGTCACGCATATGGGTGGGTTGGGATCCCTTTGTTTTGAATGTGGATGTCCTTGGGTTCTCAGCCCAAGCTGTACATTGTCGAGTGAAGTCGGCATATACGGGGGAGATCATTTACGTGTCTTTTGCTTATGGGAAGTCCAGGAGGGAGGAGAGAAGGCCATTATGGGTGGAATTGACTACCATGGCAGCGACTCGAGTGGCGGATGCATGGATCGTATTGGGGGATTTCAATGCTATTTTGCACGCGGGTGAGGGTCGTGGTGGTTCGGTATCTAAGCATGATATGGAGGAATTCCAAGAGTGCATGGTTAGTGCTGATTTGGTGACGATACCTACGATGGGCCAGGTATTCACGTGGTATAATCAACAGAGATCTGATGCGGGGGTTTGGAGGAGATTGGACCGTATACTAGGAAATCCTCAATGGTTTGCCCGGTTTACGAACTCCTTCTGTAGGTGTGGGCTACCAGCAACTTCAGATCACTCCCTGTGTTTTTGGGAAATACTACGACACGACAGCATAAGGCAACATTTCGCTTTGACAATTTTCTGGCGAAAGATCCGGCCTTCTTAGGTATTGTTCAGAATGTCTGGAACACTCCTTTACATGGCTATCCTATGTTCGTGTTTGTGGTAAAATTTCCCGTAAATAAAACTGAATGAAAACAGAAAAGCGCCCAAGGGAAATCCCATGCCGCAGAAAACCGGTAACAAGCTACCGGAAGCAAACAAACGAGGCAAAACAATCGACAACAGCAGCCGACAAAGCCAAGCAAAGCCTCAAAACAAAACAAAGCCACAAAACAAACAAAAGCAGACTACCATGCAATGCGCCAGAGGTTCCTGAGCGAGGCCGCTTGCAGAATGAAGCGGGAGGGAGCCTGGCTCAACCTCAAGCACGCGATCTCTAAGACCATACTCACAATTCGCTCCGGGGAGCAACGAGTCTGATCCCGCCAACGCCTATTCCTCTCTTGCCAGATATGGTAGACCAGAGAGGCGAGAAGATGACGAGAGATCTCATTATGAAGATGATGACTCCGCCAACGAGCAGCGGCCCACTCGATCCCGTGAATCCAATCCCGATGCGGCCACCTCCAATGGGTCTTCCTTCTCAGTAAGAGAATGCATCTCATGGAGAAAGAGCACTCGAAGAAGAGGTGACGGACCGTCTCCGTGCTCTGCGACTCACAAAGAGAGCAAGCATCCGAACCCGAACGAACCATCACCCAAGCACGGTCCCTAGTCGCCAACCTTTCACGAATAGCAAGCCACAGAAGAAATTCATGTCTAGGGACTCGAAAAAGGGCCCCCAAACAGAGAAGTCCAAGCAATCCTCGGAGAGTGGGTCCGGATAGCCTCACGAGCACTCCTAACAGAGAACTTCCCATCCGGAGCCACCTTCCAACAAATGGAGTCAGCAGCAGAGGGGTCCACAGCCGGAAGAAGGGGCTGAAGCAGAAGAAACTCCACTGACTGCTGGGCAGGCCAGGTCCATCCAGCATTCGTCACAACAGCAGAGAGCCGGGAATCCAAAGGGAGACCCATAACCAAAGGCCCCCTCGGGAATTTCTCAATGAGAGGGGTATCAGACAGCCAAGGGTCCTTCCAGAGCCAAAGAGAGTTCCCATTTCCAATACGAAAGGAGAGAAGGGATCGGAAGGTACCTCTGAGGTGGAGCAGCTTACGCCAGCTCCAAGCGTCCGAGGAGTTGGGCTGAACATCCCAGAAAGAGCGGTCCCTGAGTTTAGTGGCATAAAGCCACTGGACCCAAATCGAGTCAGGGTCACGAGAGACAATGTTCCAGAGGTGATGGAAGAGGAGAGCCTGATTGTCGATCAAGAGAGATCGAACGCCAAGACCTCCTTCTTCCACAGGCTTGCAGACGTCATCCCAAGCCACCTTAGCCGGAGATCCATCCCACAGAAATCTTCGAAAGCGAGACTCCAAGGCCTTGATCACTCCTTTCGGGAGGAGGAAGACCCCAGCCCAATAGACCTGCATGGCAGAGAGGACAGACTTAATGAGCTGCAAGCGACCGGCATACGAGAGGGAACGGTTCAGCCAGGATCCAAGCCGTCTATCCACAGACTGGAGCAGAGGGGTGCAGTCCTCCAGTCTGAGACGGGAGTGGATCAAAGGAACTCCAAGGTAGCGGACAGGGAGCTGGCCACGGGAGAAGCCCATGATACTCAGAAGCTGTCCCGAAAGAGGCTCAGCCCTTTTGGAAAGAAACATCTCACTTTTAGCCGGGTTAGGGAGGAGACCCGACAAAGAGCCGAAGGTATCAAGAGCATCACGGAGGGTCCGAACAGAGCAGGCATCCGCGTGACAGAAAAGCAGCAGATCGTCAGCAAAAGACAGCATGGCCAGCTTACTCGTATCACATCTCCAATGGTAACGGAATCCGGGAGAAGACTGGATGCGGGATAAAAGAATCCCATGGAGCACCTCCATGACCAGAACGAACAGGTAAGGAGAGAGGGGTCGCCTTGGCGGAGGCCCCGCTTACCCGCAAAAAAACCTTCCGGCGCTCCGTTGATGCAAACGGAGAATGCAGTAGAAGTGATGCATTCCTTGATCCAATGGATGAAGAGAGGGTGGAACCGCATGGCCTGAAGAGTAGCGATAACAAAGCTCCAATCCACCTTATCAAATGCCTTCGCAAGGTCGACCTTGATGGCAGAACGGGGTGGGAGACTCTGGTTCTGGTAGCCCCTGCAAATCTCTTGAGCTAACAGAATGTTATCGCTGATGCGTCTGCCCGGGATGAAAGCCGTATGAACCGGATGGACGAGGCCAGGAAGGGCAGATTTGAGCCGATTGGCCAAAATCTTTGCAATGACCTTATACATGACATTGCAGCAAGAGATTGGCCTAAAGTCGGAAGCACGTCTAGAAGAAGCCCCCTTAGGGATGAGGCTGATGAGAGTACTGTTGACGCCCCGAAGAAGATGACCCGTCCGAAAGAAGTCCTCCACAGCACGAGTGACATCAGCACCCAGGATTCCCCACGTCGCCTTGAAGAAGGCAGCCGTATAGCCATCAGGGCCAGGGGCCTTTTCGTCATCCATAGCAAAAATAACATCACGAATCTCCACGTCTGAAACTCTCGAGATCATCCCATCCGCATGATCCCGAGACAAAGTATGCGTGATGAAGCTCTCCACGTCCGCAGCACACACAGGAGCAGATCTGCCACACTGGCCCAGAAGATCCTGGTAGAAGCGAATCAGCTCGTCAAGAATAGGGCCAGACCCCTCAATCAACTGGCCATCCGCATTCTCAAGAGAGAGAATACGATTGCCACAACGACGGATCGCCACCTTCTTAAAAAAGAAGGAGGAGCATTGATCGCCATCCTTGAGCCAGGCTAACTTGGCTCGCTGGGCAAGGTAAGAGTGCTCCATCTCCACAGCACGAGAGAAGAGCATTCGGCAGATACGTTCGAACTCGTGAAAGAGAGGCTCGTCAGGGTAACGGGCCGTGAAAGATTGGCTGAGATCCAGAAACTCCCTAGCCTCCAACACGTTCCTACTCAAATCGCCCTTAGCACGCCGAAGCTCCTTAAGACGGGGCTTAAGTGACTTCAGACGGCGAACAAGCGAATACATGGGAAAACCCTGAGGCGGGGAGGCCCAAACCTGCTTCACAACCCCCAAGAAGGCCGGGTCCTTCGTGAGGAGGTTATCGAACCTGAAATGGGCATTCCGACATCCCGTCCTGGCAACCGAGAGCACAAGAGGAGAGTGATCGGAGGTAGCAGGGAGGGCAGCCTGGTAGTGAAGATCCGGGAAGAGAGAGAACCACGACGGATTGTCCACAATGCGGTCAATCCGTCTCCAGATGCCCGCCTCAGCCCGCTGCTGATTGTGCCACGTAAAGAAGGGGCCCGACGATCCCAAAGTGGTCAGGTCAGCCTGGATAAGGCAGTCGCGAAGATCGGTCACATCCTGAAGAGAGGGGGATCCCCCTTTGGCCTCAGAAAGGTCAGCAATGGCGTTGAAGTCCCCGAGAACGAGCCAAGGAACAGCAACCCGGTCTGCAGAGGTCACGACAAGCTCCTCCCAAAGCAAGACACGCTCCTCCCTCCGACTCCTGCCGTAGACAAAGGAGAGGAAAACGGTCCCCCTGCTCTCCAGTGAAGTGACTCTGCAATGAACCGCCTGCTCCGAAAAGCTCAAAACGGAGAGGTGGAGGAAGCTGGGGTCCCAACCAATCCAGATCCTCGTTCCAGGTCCGCCATCATAATCAAGGAACCAGTCCCACCGATCTCTAATACCAGAAGAAAGCAGAGTGGCATTAGAGAAAGAGACACGAGTCTCAAGGAGACCCACAAGATGAAGATCAAACCGAGAAATAAGATCCCGAACAGCCCTCCCATGGTCCCTCTTGTTGAGACCCCTCACATTCCAAACACCTGTCGGAATCATAAGGAAACACCGGAGCGGGCTGCATATTCAGGGCCCATGGAAGAAGGAGAGTCCTCGTTCAGACTCTGAAGGACATGAAAGTGGTTACGGAATTCCTCCACAGGTTGGGAGGAAGATTTTTCATTAGCCCCACTGCCAGCGCCACGCAGAGGAGACGGGGCGGTCAGTCCCCCACCATCACTCGCACACCGTCCCGATGAGCCTGGGCAACCGCGGCACTACCTCCTCCACCCCGAGGAGACGGGGTAGCCTCCACCTCCTTCGCTGAGGTAACCATCACCGCCTTCCCCTTCTTCCGCTGCTTCAGCTTTTTCCATGCATCCTTGGCCTGTGGGGCCGTTAGCGTAGTGGGGGTAGCCTTGGTTTGGGAAGCGGCCTGAGCAGCCATGGGGCAGACGGGGCAGCCACGTCAATCTTCCTCGGCGGGTTAGGGGCATGCGCCAAAATGGGCTGAACGATCCGTGGGCATTTAGTCTTGGTATGGCTCCAAGACTTACATTCTTCACACATTCTTCTCCTCCTTCTTTAGGGAGACGGATGGTGAAGCGATCTATGAAGTCATCCTTCAGGTTCTTCAGGACACAAACCCGAGCAAAGTCAATCCGGGCCGTGCGATTCGTAGCCGAATCAGCAAAAAGCGGCTGGCCCACAGCACTTGCAATGATTCCTAAACCCTCGGGGGTCCAGAATTCTCCCGGAATATTCCACAACTTGATCCATAACGGAACTTCGTCATGTTCCTTCTTTTCGAAGGACATCCCAGGCTTCCAAGCCTCAAGAAAGAGAGGCTGCCCATGCAAAAGCCACGGACCGCCCTCCAACACAGCGTTCATGGCCTCCTCCGACTGGAAGCGGAACTTGAAGAATCCGTTAATAGAGGCCCGGACCTCCACCACTCCAGTCCAAGTAGCTCGGAAGTATTTCTCAACAAAGGGGAAGTACGGCCGTTTCCCGAGAAAGTACCCAACAAGGGTATGGCTCCAACGCGCCATTCCTTTGCATGCCACCTCCCACGTCGGGCAAACCACAGCAACGCCGTCCACGACCTCCGGCGGGGTGTAAGCAAGAGGAATGCGCTGCCATCCCAAAGTTTGCGTGTGCTCCCCATGAAGGGCTGCCACGAAGGACTTCTTCTCGCCGTTCGGGCTAGCCAAAGAGGGGGCAGCCCTCTCGATGTTCTCCGTTAACTCAAGGGGGTTGACACTCGGGGCGGCACCATGACCCACAGCCCCGCAGTCCACTCCGGCTTTTGCCTCGCGGTCCACTCCGGCCTTAAAGGGTGGCGGGGTGCCCGGCCGCTTCTTGCCCATGGAATTCACGCGCGGCTCATCACGGAGAGGTTGAGAGATAACGACCCCACGACGAGGAAGGGTACGAACAGCCCTAACAACCGGGTTCGACCCATGAGAGGGCACCTTCCTCGCGTCCCCCTCCCGTTGTTGAGGGTTCGTCAAGGCCGGCAAGGGAACTTCCGAAAGCCTTGAATCAACACGAACAGTCGTGGCATCAACGGCAGTCACCAATTCTATATGTTGGGAGGGCGCAAGGCTCATGTGAACGTCGGGAACGTCAGGAATTCCCGAAGACGCGGCCACGAGGGAGGCGACCTCTTCCGATCCCGAAGCAACGTCCGTAAAGGGTCCCACCTTAGCTTTTGATGCAAGCATTGATTCAATCCCGAGAACACGGTGGAAGAGCTCGTGAAACGCCTCGCCTTTGAAGTCCGCGGCAAAGTCGGGGAAATTTGCCGAGAGAGCGGTGGTAACCTCGGAACCACCCGTTGCCATCGTTGAGGAGGAAAGACCCGCCATAGTGGTGCCACAAAATGAGGAAAAGGATGAAGAGGATGCCATAAACGCGCAAGGTGGATGAAAGACGCGTAACAGAAGCGGCCGCGGATGCCGTGAAGGAAGAAGGTCACGGAAGCGGTAGGTGAAGAGCCTCGATACAAATCTCGCCGGAGCACCTCCAAACGCCGTCTGGACCCGGCGGTGGAGATGCGATCACGCGCGGCAGCGGCGGAGAACGTTGGGAAGCTCGCGGCAGCAGCGGCGTGAAGGAAGATGAAGAGTCACGGAACTCGGTATGAAACTCGCCGGGACACCTCCTAGCGCCGTCTAGACCCGGCGGTGGAGATGCGGCCGCGCGCGGCAGCGGTGGAGAAAGCTGGAAAGGACGCGGCAGCAGCGGCGTGGTGGAAGATGAAGGGTCACGGAAGCGGTAGGTGAAAAGCCTTGGTACGTAATCTCGCCGGGACACCTCCGGGCGCCGTCCGGATCCGGCGTTGGAAATGTGGTCGGTCGCGGCAACGGCGGAGAACGCTGGGAGGAACGCGGCAGCAACGGGGTGGTGGGGGAAGAACTCGGGCCGGGAACCAAAAGTGGCGGGCATTGCAATAAGGCATTGCACTTGTTTCACAGGGCATTGCAACGCATTCGACTTGTTCCACAAGGAATTCTACTTGTTCAAAAGGGCATTCGACTTGGTGAACAAAGCATTCTACTTGGTCAACAAGGCAAGATTTCGTCAACAAGGCAGTCGACGTGTTCAACAAGGCATTCGACTTGTTTAAAATGGCATCCGACTTTGTAAACAAGGCATTCGACTTGTTCGACAAGGCATTTTACTTGTTCAAAAGGGCATTCGACTTGGTCAACAAGGCATACCATGCATTCTTCTTGTTCAAAAAGGCAATTGACGTGTTTAACAAATCATTCTACTTGGTCAACAAGGCATTCAACTTGTTCAACAAGGCATTCTACTTGGCCAACAAGGCATTTGACTTGTTCATCAAGCCATTCTACTTGTTCAACTAGACATTCTACTTGGTCAACAATGCGTTCTACTTGGTCAACAACGCATGACTTGGTCAATTTGGCATTCAACTTGTTCAACAAGGCATTCAACTTGTTCATCAAGGCAATATATGGTCAACAAGACATTTAACTTGTTCAACAAGACATTCTACTTGGTCAACAAGCCATGACTTGATCAACTTGGCATTCGACTTGTTCAACAAGGCAATCAACTTGTTCAACAAGGCATAACTTGGTCAACAAGGAATTCAACTTGTTCAACAAGCCATTACTTGGTCAACAAGGCATTCGACTTGTTCAATAAGGCATTGCACTTGTTTCACAGGGCATTGGAACGCATTCGACTTGTTTAACAAGGAATTCTACTTGTTCAAAAGGGCATTCGACTTGGTGAACAAGGCATTCTACTTGGTCCACAAGGCATGATTTCTTCACCAAGGAAGTCGACGTGTTCAGCAAGGCATTCGACTTGTTCAACAAGGCATCCGACTTTGTAAACAAGGCATTCGACTAGTTCGACAAGGCATTTTACTTGTTCAAAAGGGCATTCGACTTGGTCAACAAGGCATACCATGCATTCTTCTTGTTCAAAAAGGCAATTGACGTGTTTAACAAATCATTCTACTTGGTCAACAAGGCATTCAACTTGTTCAACAAGGCATTCTACTTGGCCAACAACGCATTTGACTTGTTCATCAAGCCATTCTACTTGTTCAACTGGATATTCTACTTGGTCAACAATGCGTTCTACTTGGTCAACAACGCATGACTTGGTCAATTTGGCATTCAACTTGTTCAACAAGGCATTCAACTTGTTCATCAAGGCAATATATGGTCAACAAGACATTTAACTTGTTCAACAAGACATTCTACTTGGTCAACAAGCCATGACTTGGTCAACTTGGCATTCGACTTGTTCAACAAGGCAATCAACTTGTTCAACAAGGCATAACTTGGTCAACAAGGAATTCAACTTGTTCAACAAGCCATTACTTGGTAACCAAGGCATTCGACTTGTTCAATAAGGCATTGCACTTGTTTCACAGGGCATTGCAACGCATTCGACTTGTTCAACAAGGAATTCTACTTGTTCAAAAGGGCATTCGACTTGGTGAACAAAGCATTCTACTTGGTCAACAAGGCAAGATTTCGTCACCAAGGCAGTCGACGTGTTCAACAAGGCATCCGACTTTGTAAACAATGCATTCGACTTGTTCGACAAGGCATTTTACTTGTTCAAAAGGGCATTCGACTTGGTCAACAAGGCATACCATGCATTCTTCTTGTTCAAAAAGGCAATTGACGTGTTTAACAAATCATTCTACTTGGTTAACAAGGCATTCAACTTGTTCAACAAGGCATTCTACTTGGCCAACAAGGCATTTGACTTGTTCATCAAGTCATTCTACTTGTTCAACTGGACATTGTACTTGGTCAACAATGCGTTCTACTTGGTCAACAACGCATGACGTGGTCAATTTGGCATTGGAATTGTTCAACAAGGCATTCAACTTGTTCATCAAGGCAATACATGGTCAACAAGACATTTAACTTGTTCAACAAGACATTCTACTTGGTCAACAAGCCATGACTTGGTCAACTTGGCATTCGACTTTGTTCAGCAAGGCAATCAACTTGTTCAACAAGGCATAACTTGGTCAACAAGGACTTCAACTTGTTCAACAAGCCATTACTTGGTCAACAAGGCATTCGACTTGTTTAATAAGGCATTGCACTTGTTTCACAGGGCATTGGAACGCATTCGACTTGTTCAACAAGGAATTCTACTTGTTCAAAAGGGCTTTCGACTTGGTGAACAAGGCATTCTACTTGGTCAACAAGGCAAGATTTCGTCAACAAGGAAGTCGACGTGTTCAACAAGGCATTCGACTTGTTCAACAAGGCATCCGACTTTGTAAACAAGGCATTCGACTTGTTCGACAAGGCATTTTACTTGTTTAAAAGGGCATTCGACTTGGTCAACAAGGCATACCATGCATTCTTCTTGTTCAAAAAGGCAATTGACGTGTTTAACAAATCATTCTACTTGGTCAACAAGGCATTCAACTTGTTCAACAAGGCATTCTACTTGGCCAACAAGGCATTTGACTTGTTCATCAAGCCATTCTACTTGTTCAACTAGACATTCTACTTGGTCAACAATGCGCTCTACTTGATCAAGAACGCATGACTTGGTCAATTTGGCATTCAACTTGTTCAACATGGCATTCAACTTGTTCATCAAATCAAGACATGGTCAACAAGACATTTAACTTGTTCAACAAGACATTCTACTTGGTCAACAAGCCATGACATGGTCAACTTGGCATTCGACTTTGTTCAACAAGGCAATCAACTTGTTCAACAAGGCATAACTTGTTCAAGAAGCCATTACTTGGTAACCAAGGCATTCGACTTGTTCAATAAGGCATTGCACTTGTTTCACAGGGCATTGTAGCGCATTCGACTTGTTCAACAAGGAATTCTACTTGTTCAAAAGGGCATTCGACTTGGTGAACAAGGCATTCTACTTGGTCAACAAGGCAAGATTTCGTCACCAAGGCAGTCGACGTGTTCAACAAGGCATTCGACTTGTTCAACAAGGCATCCGACTTTGTAAACAAGGCATTCGACTTGTTCGACAAGGCATTTTACTTGTTCAAAAGGGCATTCGACTTGGTTAACAAGGCATACCTTGCATTCTTCTTGTTCAAAAAGGCAATTGACGTGTTTAACAAATCATTCTACTTGGTCAACAAGGCATTCAACTTGTTCAACAAGGCATTCTATTTGGCCAACAAGGCATTTGACTTGTTCATCAAGCCATTCTACTTGTTCAACTAGACATTCTACTTGGTCAACAATGCGCTTTACTTGATCAAGAACGCATGACTTGGTCAATTTGGCATTCAACTTGTTCAACATGGCATTCAACTTGTTCATCAAGGCAAGACATGGTCAACAAGACATTTAACTTGTTCAACAAGACATTCTACTTGGTCAACAAGCCATGACTTGGTCAACTTGGCATTCGACTTGTTCAACAAGGCAATCAACTTGTTCAACAAGGCATAACTTGGTCAACAAGGTATGATTTCGTCAACAAGGCAGTCGACGTGTTCAACAAGGCATTCGACTTGTTCAACAAGGCATCCGACTTTGTAAACAAGGCATTCGACTTGTTCGACAAGGCATTTTACTTGTTCAAAAGGGCATTCGACTTGGTCAACAAGGCATACCATGCATTCTTCTTGTTCAAAAAGGCAATTGACGTGTTTAACAAATCATTCTACTTGGTCAACAAGGCATTCAACTTGTTCAACAAGGCATTCTACTTGGCCAACAACGCATTTGACTTGTTCATCAGGCCATTCTACTTGTTCAACTAGACATTCTACTTGGTCAACAATGCGTTCTACTTGATCAACAACGCATGCCTTGGTCAATTTGGCATTCAACTTGTTCATCAAGGCAAGACATGGTCAACAAGACATTTAACTTGTTCAACAAGACATTCTACTTGGTCAACAAGCCATGACATGGTCAACTTGGCATTCGACTTTGTTCAACAAGGCAATCAACTTGTTCAACAAGGCATAACTTGGTCAACAAGGAATTCAACTTGTTCAAGAAGCCATTACTTGGTCAACAAGGCATTCGACTTGTTCAATAAGGCATTGCACTTGTTTCACAGGGCATTGCAACGCATTCGACTTGTTCCACAAGGAATTCTACTTGTTCAAAAGGGCATTCGACTTGGTGAACAAAGCATTCAACTTGGTCAACAAGGCAAGATTTCGTCAACAAGGCAGTCGACGTGTTCAACAAGGCATTCGACTTGTTCAACAAGGCATCCGACTTTGTAAACAAGGTATTCGACTTGTTCGACAAGGCATTTTACTTGTTCAAAAGGGCATTCGACTTGGTCAACAAGGCATACCATGCATTCTTCTTGTTCAAAAAGGCAATTGACGTGTTTAACAAATCATTCTACTTGGTCAACAAGGCATTCAACTTGTTCAACAAGGCATTCTATTTGGCCAACAAGGCATTTGACTTGTTCATCAAGCCATTCTACTTGTTCAACTAGACATTCTACTTGGTCAACAATGCGCTCTACTTGATCAAGAACGCATGACTAGGTCAATTTAGCATTCAACTTGTTCAACATGGCATTCAACTTGTTCATCAAGGCAAGACATGGTCAACAAGACATTTAACTTGTTCAACAAGACATTCTACTTGGTCAACAAGCCATGACATGGTCAACTTGGCATTCGACTTTGTTCAACAAGGCAATCAACTTGTTCAACAAGGCATAACTTGGTCAACAAGGAATTCAACTTGTTCAAGAAGCCATTACTTGGTCAACAAGGCATTCGACTTGTTCAATAAGGCATTGCACTTGTTTCACAGGGCATTGCAACGCATTCGACTTGTTCCACAAGGAATTCTACTTGTTCAAAAGGGCATTCGACTTGGTGAACAAGGCATTCTACTTGGTCAACAAGGCAAGATTTCGTCAACAAGGCATTCGACGTGTTCAACAAGGCATTCGACTTGTTCAACAAGGCATCCGACTTTGTAAACAAGGCATTCGACTTGTTCGACAAGGCATTTAACTTGTTCAAAAGGGCATTCGACTTGGTCAACAAGGCATACCATGCATTCTTCTTGTTCAAAAAGGCAATTGACGTGTTTAACAAATCATTCTACTTGGTCAACAAGGCATTCAACTTGTTCAACAAGGCATTCTACTTGGCCAACAAGGCATTTGACTTGTTCATCAAGCCATTCTACTTGTTCAACTAGACATTCTACTTGGTCAACAATGCGCTTTACTTGATCAAGAACGCATGACTTGGTCAATTTGGCATTCAACTTGTTCAACATGGCATTCAACTTGTTCATCAAGGCAAGACATGGTCAACAAGACATTTAACTTGTTCAACAAGACATTCTACTTGGTCAACAAGCCATGACTTGGTCAACTTGGCATTCGACTTGTTCAACAAGGCAATCAACTTGTTCAACAAGGCATAACTTGGTCAACAAGGAATTCAACTTGTTCAACAAGCCAGTACGTGTTCAACAAGGCATTCGACTTGTTCAACAAGGCATCCGACTTTGTAAACAAGGCATTCGACTTGTTCGACAAGGCATTTTACTTGTTCAAAAGGGCATTCGACTTGGTCAACAAGGCATACCATGCATTCTTCTTGTTCAAAAAGGCAATTGACGTGTTTAACAAATCATTCTACTTGGTCAACAAGGCATTCAACTTGTTCAACAAGGCATTCTACTTGGCCAACAAGGCATTTGACTTGTTCAACAAGGCATTCTACTTGTTCAACTAGACATTCTACTTGGTCAACAATGCGTTCTACTTGATCAACAACGCATGCCTTGGTCAATTTGGCATTCAACTTGTTCATCAAGGCAAGACATGGTCAACAAGACATTTAACTTGTTCAACAAGACATTCTACTTGGTCAACAAGCCATGACATGGTCAACTTGGCATTCGACTTTGTTCAACAAGGCAATCAACTTGTTCAACAAGGCATAACTTGGTCAACAAGGAATTCAACTTGTTCAACAAGCCATTACTTGGTCAACAAGGCATTCGACTTGTTCAATAAGGCATTGCACTTGTTTCACATGGCATTACAAGGCATTCGACTTGTTCAACAAGGAATTCTACTTGTTCAAAAGGGCATTCGACTTGGTGAACAAGACATTCTACTTGGTCAACAAGGCAAGATTTCGTCAACAAGGCAGTCGACGTGTTCAACAAGGCATTCGACTTGTTCAACAAGGCATCCGACTTTGTAAACAAGGCATTCGACTTGTTCGACAAGGCATTTTACTTGTTGAAAAAGGCATTCGACTTGGTCAACAAGGCATACCATGCATTCTTCTTGTTCAAAAAGGCAATTGACGTGTTTAACAAAATCATTCTACTTGGTCAACAAGGCATTCAACTTGTTCAACAAGGCATTCTATTTGGCCAACAAGGCATTTGACTTGTTCATCAAGCCATTCTACTTGTTCAACTAGACATTCTACTTGGTCAACAATGCGCTCTACTTGATCAAGAACGCATGACTAGGTCAATTTAGCATTCAACTTGTTCAACATGGCATTCAACTTGTTCATCAAGGCAAGACATGGTCAACAAGACATTTAACTTGTTCAACAAGACATTCTACTTGGTCAACAAGCCATGACATGGTCAACTTGGCATTCGACTTTGTTCAACAAGGCAATCAACTTGTTCAACAAGGCATAACTTGGTCAACAAGGAATTCAACTTGTTCAAGAAGCCATTACTTGGTCAACAAGGCATTCGACTTGTTCAATAAGGCATTGCACTTGTTTCACAGGGCATTGCAACGCATTCGACTTGTTCCACAAGGAATTCTACTTGTTCAAAAGGGCATTCGACTTGGTGAACAAGGCATTCTACTTGGTCAACAAGGCAAGATTTCGTCAACAAGGCATTCGACGTGTTCAACAAGGCATTCGACTTGTTCAACAAGGCATCCGACTTTGTAAACAAGGCATTCGACTTGTTCGACAAGGCATTTAACTTGTTCAAAAGGGCATTCGACTTGGTCAACAAGGCATACCATGCATTCTTCTTGTTCAAAAAGGCAATTGACGTGTTTAACAAATCATTCTACTTGGTCAACAAGGCATTCAACTTGTTCAACAAGGCATTCTACTTGGCCAACAAGGCATTTGACTTGTTCATCAAGCCATTCTACTTGTTCAACTAGACATTCTACTTGGTCAACAATGCGCTCTACTTGATCAAGAACGCATGACTTGGTCAATTTGGCATTCAACTTGTTCAACATGGCATTCAACTTGTTCATCAAGGCAAGACATGGTCAACAAGACATTTAACTTGTTCAACAAGACATTCTACTTGGTCAACAAGCCATGACATGGTCAACTTGGCATTCGACTTTGTTCAACAAGGCAATCAACTTGTTCAGCAAGGCATAACTTGGTCAACAAGGAATTCAACTTTTTCAAGAAGCCATTACTTGGTCAACAAGGCATTCGACTTGTTCAATAAGGCATTGCACTTGTTTCACAGGGCATTGCAACGCATTCGACTTGTTCCACAAGGAATTCTACTTGTTCAAAAGGGCATTCGACTTGGTGAACAAGGCATTCTACTTGGTCAACAAGGCAAGATTTCGTCAACAAGGCATTCGACGTGTTCAACAAGGCATTCGACTTGTTCAACAAGGCATCCGACTTTGTAAACAAGGCATTCGACTTGTTCGACAAGGCATTTTACTTGTTCAAAAGGGCATTCGACTTGGTCAACAAGGCATACCATGCATTCTTCTTGTTCAAAAAGGCAATTGACGTGTTTAACAAATAATTCTACTTGGTCAACAAGGCATTCAACTTGTTCAACAAGGCATTCTACTTGGCCAACAACGCATTTGACTTGTTCATCAAGCCATTCTACTTGTTCAACTAGACATTCTACTTGGTGAACAATGCGTTCTACTTGGTCAACAACGCATGACTTGGTCAATTTGGCATTCAACTTGTTCATCAAGGCAATATATGGTCAACAAGACATTTAACTTGTTCAACAAGACATTCTACTTGGTCAACAAGCCATGACTTGGTCAACTTGGCATTCGACTTGTTCAACAAGGCAATCAACTTGTTCAACAAGGCATAACTTGGTCAACAAGGAATTCAACTTGTTCAACAAGCCATTACTTGGTCAACAAGGCATTCGACTTGTTCAATAAGGCATTGCACTTGTTTCACAGGGCATTGGAACGCATTCGAGTTGTTCAACAAGGAATTCTACTTGTTCAAAAGGGCATTCGACTTGGTGAACAAGGCATTCTACTTGGTCAACAAGGCAAGATTTCGTCACCAAGGCAGTCGACGTGTTCAACAAGGCATTCGACTTGTTAAACAAGGCATCCGAATATGTAAACAAGGCATTCGACTTGTTCGACAAGGCATTTTACTTGTTCAAAAGGGCATTCGACTTGGTCAACAAGGCATACCATGCATTCTTCTTGTTCAAAAAGGCAATTGACGTGTTTAACAAATCATTCTACTTGGTTAACAAGGCATTCAACTTGTTCAACAAGGCATTCTACTTGGCCAACAAGGCATTTGACTTGTTCATCAAGCCAGTCTACTTGTTCAACTAGACATTCTACTTGGTCAACAATGCGTTCTACTTGGTCAACAACGCATGACGTAGTCAATTTGGCATTCGACTTGTTCAACAAGACATTCAACTTGTTCATCAAGGCAATACATGGTCAACAAGACATTTAACTTGTTCAACAAGACATTCTACTTGGTCAACAAGCCATGACTTGGTCAACTTGGCATTCGACTTTGTTCAACAAGGTACCCAACTTGTTCAACAAGGCATAACATGGTCAACAACGAATTCAACTTGTTCAACAAGCCATTACTTGGTCAACAAGGCATTTGACTTGTTCAATAAGGCATTGCACTTATTTCACAAGGCATTACAAGGCATTCGACTTGTTCAACAAGGAATTCTACTTGTTCAAAAGGTCATTCGACTTGGTGAACAAGGCATTCTACTTGGTCAACAAAGCATGATTTTGTCAACAAGGCAGTCGACGTGTTCAACAAGGCATTCGACTTGTTCAACAAGGCATCCGACTTTGTCAACAAGGCATTCGACTTGCTCGACAAGGCATTTTACTTGTTCAAAAGGGCATTCGACTTGGTCAACAAGGCATACCATGTATTCTTCTTGTTCAAAAAGGCAATTGACGTGTTTAACAAATCATTCTACTTGGTCAACAAGGCATTCAACTTGTTCAACAAGGCATTCTACTTGGCCAACAACGCATTTGACTTGTTCATCAAGCCATTCTACTTGTTCAACTAGACATTCTACTTGGTCAACAATGCGCTCTACTTGATCAAGAACGCATGACTTGGTCAATTTGGCATTCAACTTGTTCAACATGGCATTCAACTTGTTCATCAAGGCAAACATGGTCAACAAGACATTTAACTTGTTCAACAAGACAATCTACTTGGTCAACAAGCCATGACATGGTCAACTTGGCATTCGACTTTGTTCAACAAGGCAATCAACTTGTTCAACAAGGCATAACTTGGTCAACAAGGAATTCAACTTGTTCAAGAAGCCATTACTTGGTCAACAAGGCATTCGACTTGTTCAATAAGCATTGCACTTGTTTCACAGGGCATTGCAACGCATTCGACTTGTTCCACAAGGAATTCTACTTGTTCAAAAGGGCATTCGACTTGGTGAACAAGGCATTCTACTTGGTCAACAAGGCAAGATTTCGTCAACAAGGCAGTCGACGTGTTCAACAAGGCATTCGACTTGTTCAAAAGGCATCCGACTTTGTAACAAGGCATTCGACTTGCTCGACAAGGCATTTTCTTGTTCAAAGGGCATTCGACTTGGTCAACAAGGCATACCATGCATTCTTCTGTTCAAAAAGGCAATTGACGTGTTTAACAAATCATTCTACTTGGTCAACAAGGCATTCAACTTGTTCAACAAGGCATTCTACTTGGCCAACAACGCATTTGACTTGTTCATCAAGCCATTCTACTTGTTCAACTAGACATTCTACTTGGTCAACAATGCGCTCTACTTGATCAAGAACGCATGACTTGGTCAATTTGGCATTCAACTTGGTCAACATGGCATTCAACTTGTTCATCAAGGCAAGACATGGTCAACAAGACATTTAACTTGTTCAACAAGACATTCTACTTGGTCACAAGCCATGACTTGGTCAACTTGGCATTCGACTTTGTTCAACAAGGCACCCAACTTGTTCAACAAGGCATAACATGGTCAACAACGAATTCAACTTGTTCAACAAGCCATTACTTGGTCAACAAGGCATTTGACTGGTTCAATAAGGCATTGCACTTATTTCACAAGGCATTACAAGGCATTCGACTTGTTCAACAAGGAATTCTACTTGTTCAAAAGGTCATTCGACTTGGTGAACAAGGCATTCTACTTGGTCAACAAGGCATGATTTCGTCCACAATGCAGTCGACGTGTTCAACAAGGCATTCGACTTGTTCAACAAAGCATCCGACTTTGTAAAAAGGCATTCGACTTGTTCGACAAGGCATTTTACTTGTTCAAAAGGGCATTCGACTTGGTCAACAAGGCATACCATGCATTCTTCTTGTTCAAAAAGGCAATTGATGTGTTTAACAAATCATTCTACTTGGTCTACAATGCATTCAACTTGTTCAAGAAGGCATTCTACTTGGCCAACAAGGCATTTGACTTGTTCATCAAGCCAGTCTACTTGTTCAACTAGACATTCTACTTGGTCAACAATGCGTTCTACTTGGTCAACAACACATGACTTGGTCAATTTGGCATTCAACTTGTTCAACAAGGCATTCAACTTGTTCATCATGGTCAACAAGACATTTAACTTGTTCAACAGGACATTCTACTTGGTCAACAAGCCATGACTTGGTCAACTTGGCATTCGACTTGTTCAACAAGGCAATCAACTTGTTCAACAAGGCATAACTTGGTCAACAAGGAATTCGACTTGTTCAACAAGCCATTACATGGTCAACAAGGCATTCGACTTGTTCAATAAGGCATTGCACTTGTTTCACAGGGCATTCCAACGCATTCGACTTGTTCAAAAAGGAATTCTACTTGTTCAAAAGAGCATTCGACTTGGTGAACAAGGCATTCTACTTGGTCAACAAGGCAAGATTTCGTCAACAAGGCAGTCGACGTGTTCAACAAGGCATTCGACTTGTTCAACAAGGCATCCGACTTTGTAAACAAGACATTCGACTTGTTCGACAAGGCATTTTACTTGTTCAAAAGGGCATTCGACTTGGTCAACAAGGCATACCATGCATTCTTCTTGTTCAAAAAGGCAATTGACGTGTTTAACAAATCATTCTACTTGGTCGACAAGGCATTCAACTTGTTCAACAAGGCATTCTACTTGGCCAACAAGGCATTTGACTTGTTCCTCAAGCCATTCTACTTGTTCAACTAGACATTCTACTTGGTCAACAATGCGTTCTACTTGGTCAACAACGCATGACTTGGTCAATTTGGCATTCGACTTGTTCAACAAGGCATTCAACTTGTTCATCAGGGCAATACATGGTCAACAATACATTTAACTTGTTCAACAAGACATTTTACTTGGTCAACAAGCCATGACTTGATCAACTTGGCATTCGACTTGTTCAACAAGGCATAACTTGGTCAACAAGGAATTCAACTTGTTCAACAAGCCATTACTTGGTCAACAAGGCATTCGACTTGTTCAATAACGAATTGCACTTGTTTCACAGGGCATTGGAACGCATTCGACTTGTTCAACAAGGAATTCTACTTGTTCAAAAGGGCATTCGACTTGGTGAACAAGGCATTCTACTTGGTCAACAAGGCAAGGATTTCGTCAACAGGCAGTCGAGTGTTCAACAAGGCATTCGACTTGTTCAACAAGGCATCCGACTTGTAAACAAGGCATTCGACTTGTTCGACAAGGCATTTTACTGTTCAAAAGGGCATTCGACTTGGTCAACAAGGCATACCAGCATTCTTCTTGTTCAAAAAGGCAATTGACGTGTTAACAAATCATTCTACTTGGTCGACAAGGCATTCACTGTTCAACAAGGCATTCTACTTGGCCAACAAGGCATTTGACTTGTTCCTCAAGCCATTCTACTTGTTCAACTAGACATTCTACTTGGTCAACAATGCGTTCTACTTGGTCAACAACGCATGACTTGGTCAATTTGGCATTCGACTTGTTCAACAAGGCATTCAACTTTTCATCAGGGCAATACATGGTCACAATACATTTAACTGTTCAACAAGACATTTATTGGTCAACAAGCCATGACTTGATCAACTTGGCATTCGACTTGTTCAACAAGGCATAACTTGGTCAACAAGGAATTCAACTTGTTCAACAAGCCATTTTGGTCAACAAGGCATTCGACTTGTCAATAACGAATTGCACTTGTTTCACAGGCATTGAACGCATTCGACTTGTTCAACAAGGAATTCTACTTGTTCAAAAGGGCATTCGACTTGGTGAACAAGGCATTCTACTTGGTCAACAAGGCCAAGATTTCGTCAACAAGCAGTCGACGTGTTCAACAAGGCATTCGACTTGTTCAACAAGGCATACGACTTTGTAAACAAGGCATTCGACTTGTTCGACAAGGCATACTTGTCAAAAGGGCATTCGACTTGGTCAACAAGGCATACCATGCATTCTTCTTGTTCAAAAAGGCAATTGACGTGTTTAACAAATCATTCTACTTGGTCGACAAGGCATTCAACTTGTTCAACAAGGCATTCTACTTGGCCAACAAGGCATTTGACTTGTTCCTCAAGCCATTCTACTTGTTCAACTAGACATTCTACTTGGTCAACAATGCGTTCTACTGGTCAACAACGCATGACTTGGTCAATTGGCATCGACTTGTTCAACAAGGTATTCAACTTGTCATAGGGCAATACTGGTCAACAATACATTTAACTTGTTCAACAAGACATTCTACTGGTCAACAAGCCATGACTTGGTCAACTTGGCATTCGACTTTGTTCAACAAGGTACCCAACTTGTTCAACAAGGCATAACATGGTCAACAACGAATTCAACTGTTCAACAAGCCATTACTTGGTCAACAAGGCATTGACTTGTTCAATAAGGCATTGCACTTATTTCACAAGGCATACAAGGCATTCGACTTGTTCAACAAGGAATTCTACTTGTTCAAAAGGTCATTCGACTTGGTGAACAAGGCATTCTACTTGGTCAACAAAGTATGATTTTGTCAACAAGGCAGTCGACGTGTTCAACAAGGCATTCGACTTGTTCAACAAGGCATCCGACTTTGTCAACAAGGCATTCGACTTGTTCGACAAGGCATTTTACTTGTTCAAAAGGGCATTCGACTTGGTCAACAAGGCATACCATGTCTTCTTGTTCAAAAAGGCAATTGATGTGTTTAACAAATCATTCTACTTGGTCAACAATGCATTCAACTTGTTCAACAAGGCATTCTACTTGGCCAACAACGATTTGACTTGTTCATCAAGCCATTCTACTTGTTCAACTAGACATTCTACTGGTCAACAATGCGCTCTACTTGATCAAGAACGCATGACTTGGTCAATTTGGCATTCAACTTGGTCAACATGGCATTCAACTTGTTCATCAAGGCAAGACATGGTCAACAAGACATTTAACTTGTTCAACAAGACATTCTACTTGGTCAACAAGCCATGACTTGGTCAACTTGGCATTCGACTTTGTTCAACAAGGCACCCAACTTGTTCAACAAGGCATAACATGGTCAACAACGAATTCAACTTGTTCAACAAGCCATTACTTGGTCAACAAGGCATTTGACTGGTTCAATAAGGCATTGCACTTATTTCACAAGGCATTACAAGGCATTCGACTTGTTCAACAAGGAATTCTACTTGTTCAAAAGGTCATTCGACTTGGTGAACAAGGCATTCTACTTGGTCAACAAGGCATGATTTCGTCCACAAGGCAGTCGACGTGTTCAACAAGGCATTCGACTTGTTCAACAAAGCATCCGACTTTGTAAAAAGGCATTCGACTTGTTCGACAAGGCATTTTACTTGTTCAAAAGGGCATTCGACTTGGTCAACAAGGCATACCATGCATTCTTCTTGTTCAAAAAGGCAATTGATGTGTTTAACAAATCATTCTACTTGGTCTACAATGCATTCAACTTGTTCAATAAGGCATTCTACTTGGCCAACAAGGCATTTGACTTGTTCATCAAGCCAGTCTACTTGTTCAACTAGACATTCTACTTGGTCAACAATGCGTTCTACTTGGTCAACAACGCATGACTTGGTCAATTTGGCATTCAACTTGTTCAACAAGGCATTCAACTTATTCATCAAGGCAATACATGGTCAACAAGACATTTAACTTGTTCAACAGGACATTCTACTTGGTCAACAATCCATGACTTGGTCAACTTGGCATTCGACTTGTTCAACAAGGCATAACTTGGTCAACAAGGAATTCGACTTGTTCAACAAGCCATTACATGGTCAACAAGGCATTCGACTTGTTCAATAAGGCATTGTACTTGTTTCACAGGGCATTCCAACGCATTCGACTTGTTCAACAAGGAATTCTACTTGTTCAAAAGGGCATTCGACTTGGTGAACAAGGCATTCTACTTGGTCAACAAGGCAAGATTTCGTCAACAAGGCAGTCGACGTGTTCAACAAGGCATTCGACTTGTTCAACAAGGCATCCGACTTTGTAAACAAGGCATTCGACTTGTTCGATAAGGCATTTTACTTGTTCAAAAGGGCATTCGACTTGGTCAACAAGGCATACCATGCATTCTTCTTGTTCAAAAAGGCAATTGACGTGTTTAACAAATCATTCTACTTGGTCAACAAGGCATTCAACTTGTTCAACAAGGCATTCTACTTGGCCAACAAGGCATTTGACTTGTTCCTCAAGCCATTCTACTTGTTCAACTAGACATTCTACTTTGTCAACAATGCGTTCTACTTGATCAACAACGCATGACTTGGTCAATTTGGCATGCAACTTGTTTAACATGGCATTCAAGTTGTTCATCAAGGCAATACATGGTCAACAAGACATTCTACTTGGTCAACAAGCCATGACTTGGTCCACTTGGCATTCGACTTGCTCAACAAGGCATAACTTGGTCAACAAGGAATTCAACTTGTTCAACAAGCCATTACTTGGTCAACAAGGCATTCGACTTGTTCAACAAGGAATTCTACTTGTTCAAAAGGGCATTCGACTTGGTGAACAATGCATTCTACTTGGTCAACAAGGCAAGATTTCGTCAACAAGGCAATCGACGTGTTCAACAAGGCATTCGACTTGTTCAACAAGACATCCGACTTTGTAAACAAGGCATTCGACTTGTTCGACAATGCATTTTACTTGTTCAAAAGGGCATTCGACTTGGTCAACAAGGCATACCATGCATTCTTCTTGTTCAAAAAGATAATTGACGTGTTTAAGATATCATTCTACTTGGTCAATAAGGCATTCAACTTGTTCAACAAGGCATTCTACTTGGCCAACAACGCATTTGACTTGTTCATCAAGCCATTCTACTTGTTCAACTAGACATTCTACTTGGTCAACAATGCGTTCTACTTGGTCAACAACGCATGACTTGGTCAATTTGGCATTCGACTTGTTCAACAAGGCATTCAACTTGTTCATCAGGGCAATACATGGTCAACAATACATTTAACTTGTTCAACAAGACATTCTACTTGGTCAACAAGCCATGACTTGGTCAACTTGGCATTCGACTTGTCAACAAGGCAATCAACTTGTTCAACAAGCATAACATGGTCAACAACGAATTCAAACTTGTTCAACAAGCCATTACTTGGTCAACAAGGCATTTGATTGTTCAATAAGGCATTGCACTTATTTCACAAGGCATTACAAGGCATTCGACTTGTTCAACAAGGAATTCTACTTGTTCAAAAGGTCATTCGACTTGGTGAACAAGGCATTCTACTTGGTCAACAAAGCATGATTTTGTCAACAAGGCAGTCGACGTGTTCAACAAGGCATTCGACTTGTTCAACAAGGCATCCGACTTTGTCAACAAGGCATTCGACTTGTTCGACAAGGCATTTTACTTGTTCAAAAGGGCATTCGACTTGGTCAACAAGGCATACCATGCATTCTTCTTGTTCAAAAAGGCAATTGACGTGTTTAACAAATCATTCTACTTGGTCAACAAGGCATTCAACTTGTTCAACAAGGCATTCTACTTGGCCAACAAGGCATTTGACTTGTTCATCAAGCCATTCTACTTTTTTAAGTAGACATTCTACTAGGTCAACAACTCATGACTTGGTCAATTTGGCATTCGACTTGTTCAACATGGCATTCAACCTTGTTCATCAAGGCAATACATGGTCAACAAGACATTTAACTTGTTCAACAAGACATTCTACTTGGTCAACAAGCCATGACTTTGTTAACTTGGCATTCGACTTTGTTCAACAAGGCAATCAACTTGTTCAACAAGGCATAACATGGTCAACAACGAATTCAACTTGTTCAACAAGCCATACTGGTCAACAAGGCATTTGACTGTTCAATAAGGCATGCACTTATTTCACAAGGATACAAGGCATTCGACTGTTCAACAAGGAATTCTACTTGTTCAAAAGGTCATTCGACTTGGTGAACAAGGCATTCTACTTGGTCAACAAAGCATGATTTTGTCAACAGGCAGTCGACGTGTTCAACAAGGCATTCGACTTGTTCAATAAGGCATCCGACTTTGTCAACAAGGCATTCGACTTGTTCGACAAGGCATTTTACTTGTTCAAAAGGGCATTCGACTTGGTCAACAAGGCATACCATGCATTCTTCTTGTTCAAAAAGGCAATTGACGTGTTTAACAAATCATTCTATGGTCAACAAGGCATTCAACTGTTCAAGGCATTCTACTTGGCCAACAAGGCATTGACTTGTTCATCAAGCCATTCTACTTTTTAAGTAGACATCTATGGTCAACAACTCATGACTGGTCAATTGGCATTCGACTTGTTCAACATGGCATTCAACCTGTTTACAAGGCAATTACATGGTCAACAAGACATTTAACTTGTTCAACAAGACATTCTACTTGGTCAACAAGCCATGACTTTGTTAACTTGGCATTCGACTTTGTTCAACAAGGCAATCAACTTGTTCAACAAGGCAACATGGTCAAAACGAATTCAACTGTTCAACAAGCCATTACTTGGTGAACAATGCATTTGACTTGTTTTTTTGTTTTTTTTTTTTTTTTTTGGGAAAAGGTCATTAAAATAAATTGTGGAAAGATACAATGTTCAGCAGCAATAAGCTGCACCGCTCGGTAACATGCTACCTATAATCAACGCAAGCAATCCAATCGAGCAAGCAAACATCAAAAGCAAGCAAGCAGACTGTAAGCAAGTGACTTGTTCAGTAAGGCATTTCACTTGTTTCACAAGGCATTACAAGGCATTCGACTTGTTCAACAAGGAATTCTACTTGTTCAAAAGGTCATTCGACTTGGTGAACAAGGCATTCTACTTGGTCAACAAGGCAAGACTTGTTCAACAAGGCATTCGACTTGTTTAATAAGACATTCTACTTGGTCAACAAGGCATGACTTGGTCAATTTGGCATTCGCCTTGTTCAGCAAGGCATTCAACTTGTTCAACAAGACATTCAACTTGTTCAACAAGGCATTACATGGTCAACAAGGCATTCGACGTGTTCAACAATACATTCTACTTGGTCAACAAGGCATGACTTGGTCAACTTGGCGTTCGACTAATTGAACAAGCCAATTAACTTGTTCAACAAGGCATAAGTTGGTCAACAAGGCATCCGACTTGTTCAACAAGGAATTCGACTTGTTTAACAAGACATTCTATTTGGTCAACAAGGCTTGACTTGGTCAATTTGGCATTCGCCTTGTTCAACAAGGCATTCAACTTGTTAAACAAGTCAATACATGGTCAACAAGACATTCGACTTGTTCAACTAGACATTCTACTTGGTCAACAAGACGTTCTACTTGGTCAACAAGGCATGACTTGGTTAATTTGGCATTCGACTTGTTCAACAAGGCATTCAACTTGTTCAACAAGTCAACACATGGTCAACAAGACATTCGACTTGTTCAACAAGACATTCTACTTGGTCAACAAGCCATGACTTGGTCAACATGGCATTCGACTTGTTCAACAAGGGCAATCAAGTTGTTCAACAAGGCATAACTTGGGCAACAAGGAATTCAAGTTGTTCAACAAGCCATTACTTGGTCTCAACAAGGCATTCGACTTGTTCAACAAGGCATTCGACTTGGTTAACAAGGCATACCATGGATTCTACTTGTTCAACAAGGCATTCGACTTGTTGAATAAAGCATAACATTCTACTTGGTCAACAAGGTATTCAACTTGTTCAACAAGGCATTCTACTTGGTCAACAAGGCACGACTTGCTCAACAAGGCATTCGACTTGGTCAACAAGGCATTCGACTTGTTCGACAAACCATAACTTGGTCAACAAGGCATTAGAGTTGTTCAACAAGGCATTCGACTTATTCAACAAGGCATTCGACTTATTCAACAAGGTATTCTACTTGGTCAACAAGACAAGACTTCGTCAACAAAGCATTCGACTTGTTCAAGAAGGCATTGGACTTGGTGAACAAGGCATTCGACTTGGTCAACAAGGCATTCGACTTGGTCAACAAGGCATACCATGCATTCTTCTTGTTCAACAAGGCATTCGTCTTGTTGAACAAAGCATTCTATTTGGTCAACAACGCATTCAACTTGGTGAACAAGGCATACAATGAATTTTACTTGTTCAAAAAGCCATTCGACTTTTAAACAAGGATTCGACTTAGTCAACAAGGCATTGACTGTTTAACAATGCATTTGAGTTAGTAACAAGGCATTCAATTGTTAAACAAGACATTCTACTAGGTCAACATGGCATTCGACTGATTCAACAAGGCATTCGACTCGGTCAACAAGACATTCGACTTGGTCAGCACGGCATTCGACTTGGTCGACAAGGCATACCTTCCATTCTACTTGGTAACCAAGGCATTCGACTGTTCAACAAGGCATTCTAATTGTTCAACAAGGCATTCTACTTGTTCAACTAGACATTCTACTTGGTCAACAACGCGTTCTACTTGGTCAGCAAGGCATGAGTTGGTCAACTTAGCATTCGACTTGGTCAACAAGGCATTCGACTTGTTCAAGAAGGCATTCGACTTGTTCAACAAGGCATCCGACTTTGTCAACAAGGCATTCGACTTGTTCAACATGGCATTTTACTTGTTCAGAAGGGCATTCAACTGGGTTAACAAGGCACACCATGCATTCTTCTTGTTCAAAAAGGCAATTGACTTGTTTAAGAAATCATTCTACTTGGTCAACAAGGCATGACTTGGTCAACAAGGCATTCGACTAGTTCAAAAAGGCATTCGACTTGTTCAACAAGGCATTCTACTTGTTCAACAAGACATTCTACTTGGTCAACAAGGCATGACATGGTCAACTTGGCATTCAACATGTTAAACAAGGCATTACGTAGTTGACATTCGACTTGTTTAACAGGGCATTCAAGTTGTTCAACAAGGCATTACTTTGTCCACGGGGCCAAGGCATTCGATTTATTCAACAAGACATTCTACTTGGTGAACAAGGCATTCGACATGGTCAACAAAGCATACAAGGAATTTTACTTTTACAACAAGGCATTCAACATCGTCATCAAGGCATTCGACTTGTTAAACAAGGCATTCTACATCGTGAACAAGGTATAACATGGTCAACAAGGCAATCGACTTGGTCAACAAGGCATACCAGACATTCTTTTTATAACAAGGCATTTGACTTTTCAACAAGACATTATACTTGGTTAACAAGGCATTTTACTTTTTCAACAAAGCATCTACATGGTCAACAAGGAATGACTTTGTCAACAAGACATTCGACTGTTCAACAAGGCATTCTACTTGGTGAACAAGACACGACTTGCTCAATTGGCATTCGACTTGTTTAACAAGACATTCAACTTATTCCATAAGGCATACATGTTCAACAAGGCATTTGACTTGTTCACAAGACATTCTACTTGGTCAACAAGGCATTCGACTTGTTTAAAAGGGAATTCGACTTGGTGAACAAGGCATACAAGGAATTTTACTTGTTCAAAAAGACATTCGACTTGTTCAACAAGTCATCGACTTGGTCAACAAGAAATTTGACTTGTTTAACGATGCATTCTAGTTAGTCAACAAGGCATTCAACTTGTTCAACAAGGCATTCTACTTGGTTAACCAGGCAATACTTTGTCAACAAAGCATTCGACTTGTTCAACAAGCCATTCGACTTGGTCAACAAGGCCATACCATGCATTCTACTTGTTCAAGAAGGCAATCGACTTGTTCAACAAAACTTTCTACTTGGTCAACAAGGCATTCAACTTGTTCGACAAGGCATTCTACTTGGTCAACAAGGCATTTGAATTTTTCAACAAGGCATTCGACTTGTTCAACAATATATTCTACTTCGTCAACAAGGCATGACTTGGTCAAATTGGCATTCAACTTGTTCAACAATGCATTACTTGGTCAAAAAGGCATTCGACTTATTCAACAAGGCTATCCGCTTATTCAACGAGGCATTACAAGGCATTCGACTGTTCAACAAGGCATTCGACTTGGTCAACAAGGCATTCGACTTGTTAAACAAGGCTTTCGACTTAGTTAACAAGGCATTTGACTTGTTTAACAATGCATTCGAGTTAGTCAACGAGGCGTTCAACTTGTTCAACAAGGCATTCTACTTGGTCAACAAGGCATTCGACTTGTTCACAAGACATTCGACTTGGTCAACAAGGCATTCGACTTGGTCAACAAGACATACCATGCATTCTACTTGGTCAACAAGGCATCCGACTTGTTCAACAAGGCATTCGACTTGGTCAACAAGGCATTCGACTTGGTCAACAAGGCATACCATGCATTCTACTTGGTCAACAAGGTATTCAACTTGTTTAACAAGACATTCCATTTGGTCAACAAGGCATGACTAGTCAACAAGGCATTCGACTTGTTCAACAAGATATTCTACTTGGTCAACAAGGCATCCGACTTGTTCAACAAGGTATCCGACTTGTTCAACAAGGCATCCTACTTGTTCAAAAGGACATTCGACTTGGTCAACAAGGCCATTGACTTGTTTAACAAATCATTCTACTTGGTCAACAAGGCATTCTACTTGGTCAACAAGGCATAACTTTGTCCACAAGGCATTCGACTTGTTCAACATGGCATACTATTCAACAAGACTTTCTACTTGGTGAACAAGGCATGGCTTGGTCAACTTGGCATTCAACTTTTTAAACAAGGCATTACGTAGTTGACATATCATTCGACTTGTTTAACAAGGCATTCAACTTGTTCAACAAGGCATTACTTTGTCCACGTGGCATTTTAGTTGTTCAACAATGCATTCGACATGTTCAACAAGGCATCTACTTGATCGAAAGGGCATTCGACTTGGTCAACAAAGTATACAAGACATTTTACTTTTTCAACAAGGCAATCAACAATGTCAACAAGGCATTCGACTTGTTAAACAAGGCATTTTACTTCGTCAACAAGGCATAACATTGTCAACAAGGCAATCGACCTGGTCAACAAGGCATTCAACTCTATCAACAAGGTATTCGACTTGTTAAACAAGGCAATCTACTCCATGAACAAGGCATAACATTGTCAACAAGGTAATTGACTTGGTCAACAAGGCAGTCAACAATGTCAAAAAGACATTCGACTTGTTAAACAAGGTATTTTACTTCGTGCACAAGGCATAAAATTGTCAACAAGGTGACTTGGTCAACAAGGCATACAACTTGTGAACAAGGCAATTTACTTGTTCAAAAAGGGCATTCGACTGATCAACAAGGCATAGGCATTCTAATTTTTAACAAGGCATTTGACATTTTCAACAAGACATTCTACTTGGTGAACAAGGCATTCTACGATTTCAACAAGGCATTCTACTTGGTCAACAAGGCAAGACTTCGTGAATAAGGCAGTCAACTTGTTCAACAAGGCATTCGACTTGTTCACAAGGCATCAAACTTTGTCAACAGGCATTCTACTTGTTCAAAGGCCATTCGACTTGGTCAACAAAGCATACAAGGCATTTTAATTTTTCAACAAGGCAATCAACAATGTCAACAAGGCATTCGACTTGTTCAGCAAAGCATAACTTGGTCACCAAGGCATTAGCCTTGTTCAACAAGAGATTAGACTTGTTCAACAAGATATTCGACTTGGTCAACAAGGCATTCGACTTGGTCAACAAGGCATACCTTGCATTTTACTTGTTCAACAAGGCATTCGACTTGTTGAACAAACCATTCTACTTGGTCAACAAGGCATTCTACTTGGTCAACAAGGCATGACTTTGTCAACAAGGCATTCGACTTATTCAACAAGGCATTCGACTTATTCAACAAGGTATTCTACTTGGTCAACAAGACAAGACTTCGTCAACAAAGCATTCGACTTGTTCAAGAAGGCATTGGACTTGGTGAACAAGGCATTCGACTTGGTCAACAAGGCATTCGACTTGGTCAACAAGGCATACCATGCATTCTTCTTGTTCAACAAGGCATTCGTCTTGTTGAACAAAGCATTCTATTTGGTCAACAACGCATTCAACTTGGTGAACAAGGCATACAATGAATTTTACTTGTTCAAAAAGCCATTCGACTTTTTAAACAAGGATTTCGACTTAGTCAACAAGGCATTTGACTTGTTTAACAATGCATTTGAGTTAGTCAACAAGGCATTCAATTTGTTAAACAAGACATTCTACTAGGTCAACATGGCATTCGACTGATTCAACAAGGCATTCGACTCGGTCAACAAGACATTCGACTTGGTCAGCACGGCATTCGACTTGGTCGACAAGGCATACCTTCCATTCTACTTGGTAACCAAGGCATTCGACTTGTTCAACAAGGCATTCTAATTGTTCAACAAGGCATTCTACTTGTTCAACTAGACATTCTACTTGGTCAACAACGCGTTCTACTTGGTCAGCAAGGCATGAGTTGGTCAACTTAGCATTCGACTTGGTCAACAAGGCATTCGACTTGTTCAAGAAGGCATTCGACTTGTTCAACAAGGCATCCGACTTTGTCAACAAGGCATTCGACTTGTTCAACATGGCATTTTACTTGTTCAGAAGGGCATTCAACTGGGTTAACAAGGCACACCATGCATTCTTCTTGTTCAAAAAGGCAATTGACTTGTTTAAGAAATCATTCTACTTGGTCAACAAGGCATGACTTGGTCAACAAGGCATTCGACTAGTTCAAAAAGGCATTCGACTTGTTCAACAAGGCATTCTACTTGTTCAACAAGACATTCTACTTGGTCAACAAGGCATGACATGGTCAACTTGGCATTCAACATGTTAAACAAGGCATTACGTAGTTGACATTCGACTTGTTTAACAGGGCATTCAAGTTGTTCAACAAGGCATTACTTTGTCCACGGGGCCAAGGCATTCGATTTATTCAACAAGACATTCTACTTGGTGAACAAGGCATTCGACATGGTCAACAAAGCATACAAGGAATTTTACTTTTACAACAAGGCATTCAACATCGTCATCAAGGCATTCGACTTGTTAAACAAGGCATTCTACATCGTGAACAAGGTATAACATGGTCAACAAGGCAATCGACTTGGTCAACAAGGCATACCAGACATTCTTTTTTATAACAAGGCATTTGACTTTTTCAACAAGACATTCTACTTGGTTAACAAGGCATTTTACTTTTTCAACAAAGCATTCTACATGGTCAACAAGGAATGACTTTGTCAACAAGACATTCGACTTGTTCAACAAGGCATTCTACTTGGTGAACAAGACACGACTTGCTCAATTTGGCATTCGACTTGTTTAACAAGACATTCAACTTATTCCATAAGGCATTACATGTTCAACAAGGCATTTGACTTGTTCAACAAGACATTCTACTTGGTCAACAAGGCATTCGACTTGTTTAAAAGGGAATTCGACTTGGTGAACAAGGCATACAAGGAATTTTACTTGTTCAAAAAGACATTCGACTTGTTCAACAAGTCATCGACTTGGTCAACAAGAAATTTGACTTGTTTAACGATGCATTCTAGTTAGTCAACAAGGCATTCAACTTGTTCAACAAGGCATTCTACTTGGTTAACCAGGCAATACTTTGTCAACAAAGCATTCGACTTGTTCAACAAGCCATTCGACTTGGTCAACAAGGCATACCATGCATTCTACTTGTTCAAGAAGGCAATCGACTTGTTCAACAAAACTTTCTACTTGGTCAACAAGGCATTCAACTTGTTCGACAAGGCATTCTACTTGGTCAACAAGGCATTTGAATTTTTCAACAAGGCATTCGACTTGTTCAACAATATATTCTACTTCGTCAACAAGGCATGACTTGGTCAAATTGGCATTCAACTTGTTCAACAATGCATTACTTGGTCAAAAAGGCATTCGACTTATTCAACAAGGCTATCCGCTTATTCAACGAGGCATTACAAGGCATTCGACTTGTTCAACAAGGCATTCGACTTGGTCAACAAGGCATTCGACTTGTTAAACAAGGCTTTCGACTTAGTTAACAAGGCATTTGACTTGTTTAACAATGCATTCGAGTTAGTCAACGAGGCGTTCAACTTGTTCAACAAGGCATTCTACTTGGTCAACAAGGCATTCGACTTGTTCACAAGACATTCGACTTGGTCAACAAGGCATTCGACTTGGTCAACAAGACATACCATGCATTCTACTTGGTCAACAAGGCATCCGACTTGTTCAACAAGGCATTCGACTTGGTCAACAAGGCATTCGACTTGGTCAACAAGGCATACCATGCATTCTACTTGGTCAACAAGGTATTCAACTTGTTTAACAAGACATTCCATTTGGTCAACAAGGCATGACTTAGTCAACAAGGCATTCGACTTGTTCAACAAGATATTCTACTTGGTCAACAAGGCATCCGACTTGTTCAACAAGGCATCCGACTTGTTCAACAAGGCATCCTACTTGTTCAAAAGGACATTCGACTTGGTCAACAAGGCCATTGACTTGTTTAACAAATCATTCTACTTGGTCAACAAGGCATTCTACTTGGTCAACAAGGCATAACTTTGTCCACAAGGCATTCGACTTGTTCAACATGGCATACTATTCAACAAGACTTTCTACTTGGTGAACAAGGCATGGCTTGGTCAACTTGGCATTCAACTTTTTAAACAAGGCATTACGTAGTTGACATATCATTCGACTTGTTTAACAAGGCATTCAACTTGTTCAACAAGGCATTACTTTGTCCACGTGGCATTTTAGTTGTTCAACAATGCATTCGACATGTTCAACAAGGCATCTACTTGATCGAAAGGGCATTCGACTTGGTCAACAAAGTATACAAGACATTTTACTTTTTCAACAAGGCAATCAACAATGTCAACAAGGCATTCGACTTGTTAAACAAGGCATTTTACTTCGTCAACAAGGCATAACATTGTCAACAAGGCAATCGACCTGGTCAACAAGGCATTCAACTCTATCAACAAGGTATTCGACTTGTTAAACAAGGCAATCTACTCCATGAACAAGGCATAACATTGTCAACAAGGTAATTGACTTGGTCAACAAGGCAGTCAACAATGTCAAAAAGACATTCGACTTGTTAAACAAGGTATTTTACTTCGTGCACAAGGCATAAAATTGTCAACAAGGTGACTTGGTCAACAAGGCATACAACTTGTTGAACAAGGCAATTTACTTGTTCAAAAAGGGCATTCGACTTGATCAACAAGGCATAGGCATTCTAATTTTTAACAAGGCATTTGACATTTTCAACAAGACATTCTACTTGGTGAACAAGGCATTCTACGATTTCAACAAGGCATTCTACTTGGTCAACAAGGCAAGACTTCGTGAATAAGGCAGTCAACTTGTTCAACAAGGCATTCGACTTGTTCACAAGGCATCAAACTTTGTCAACAAGGCATTCTACTTGTTCAAAAGGCCATTCGACTTGGTCAACAAAGCATACAAGGCATTTTAATTTTTCAACAAGGCAATCAACAATGTCAACAAGGCATTCGACTTGTTCAGCAAAGCATAACTTGGTCACCAAGGCATTAGCCTTGTTCAACAAGAGATTAGACTTGTTCAACAAGATATTCGACTTGGTCAACAAGGCATTCGACTTGGTCAACAAGGCATACCTTGCATTTTACTTGTTCAACAAGGCATTCGACTTGTTGAACAAACCATTCTACTTGGTCAACAAGGCATTCTACTTGGTCAACAAGGCATGACTTTGTCAACAAGGCATTCGACTTGTTCAACAAGATATTCTACTTGGTCAACAAGGCATGACTTGGTCAACAAGGCATTCGACTTGTTCAATAAGGCATTCGATTTGTTAAACAAGGCATCCGAATTGTTAAACAAGGCATCCGACTTTGTCAACAAGGCATTTTACTTCTTCAAAAGGGCATTCAACTGGGTCAACAAGGCATACCATGCATTCTTCTTATTCAAAAAGGCAATTGACTTGTTTAAGAAATCATTCTACTTGGTCAACAAGGCATTCGACTACTTTAAAAAGGCATTCGACTTGTTCAACAAGACATTCTACTTGGTCAACAATGCATGACTTGGTCAACTTGGCATTCAACTTGTTAAACAAGGCATTAAGAGTTGACATTCGACCTGTTTAACAAGGCATTCAACTTGTTTAACAAGGCATTACTTTGTCCACGGGGCCAAGGCATTCGATTTATTCAATAAGGCATTCTACTTTATCAAAAGGGCATTCGACTTGGTCAACAAAGCATACAAGGAATTTTACTTTTTCAACAAGGCATTCAACAATTTCATCAAGGCATTCGACTTGTTAAACAAGGTATTCTACATCGTGAACAGGTATAACATGGTCAACAAGGCAATCGACTTGGTCAACAAGGCATACAACTTGTTGAACAAGGCATTCTACTTGTTCAAAAGGGCATTCGACATGGTCAACAAGGCATACCAGGCATTCTTTTTTTTTTAACATGGCATTTGACTTTTTCAACAAGACATTCTACTGGTTAACAATACATTCTACTTGGTTAACAACGCATTTTACTTTTTCAACAAGGCATTCTACTTGGTCAACAAGGCATGACTTTGTCAACAAGACATTCGACTACGCCCAATTCAACAAGGCATGACTTGGTCAACAAGGCATTTGAATTTTTCAACAACGCATTCGACTTGTTCAACAATATTTTCTACTTGGTCAACAAGGCATGACTTGGTCAACTTGGCATTCAACTTGTTCAACAAGGCATTTAACTTGTTCAACAAGGCATTACTTGGTCAACAAGGCATTCGACTTATTCAACAATGCTATCCACTTATTCAACAAGGCATTCGACTTGTTTAACAAGGCATTCGACTTGGTCAACAAGGCATTCGACTTGGTCAACAAGGCATACCATGCATTCTACTTGGTCAACAAGGTATTCAACTTGTTTTACAAGGCATTCCATTTGGTCAACATGGCATGACTTGGTCAACAAGGCATTCGACTTGTTCAACAAGATATTCAACTTGTTCAACAAGGCATCCGACTTTGTCAACAAGGCATTCGACTTGTTCAACAAGGCATTCTACTTGTTCAAAAGGGCATTCGACTTGGTCAACAAGGCAATTGACTTGTTTAACAAATCATTCTACTTGGTCAACAAGGCATTCAACTTGTTCAGCAAGGCATTCTACTTGGTCAACAAGGCAATCGACTTGTTCAACATGGCATTCTACTTGTTCAACAAGACATTCTACTTGGTCAACAAGGCATGGATTGGTCAACTTGGCATTAAACTTTTTAAACCAGGCATTACGTAGTTGACATAGCATTCGACCTGTTTAAAAAGGCATTCAACTTGTTCAACAAGGCATTACTTTGTCCACGTGGTATTTCAGTTGTTCAAGAAGGCATTCTACTTGATCAAAAGGGCATTCGACTTGGTCAACAAGGCATACAAGGCATTTTACTTTTTCAACAAGGCAATCGACCTGGTCAACAAGGCATTCAACAATATCAACAAGGTATTCGACTTGTTAAACAATGTATTCTACTTCGTGAACTAGACATAACATTGTCAACAAGGTAATCGACTTGGTCAACAATGCATTCAACTTGTTGAACAAGGCATTTTACTTGTTCAAAAGGGCATTCGACTTGGTCAACAAGGCATACCAGTCATTCTTTTTTTTTAACAAGGCATTTGACTTTTTCAACAAGGCACTTTACTTGGTCAACAAGGCATTCGCCTTTTTCAAGAAGGCACTCTACTTGGTCAACAAAGCATAACTTTGTATATAAGACATTCGACTTATTTAACAAGGCATTCTACTTGGTCAACAAGGCATGACTTGGTCAATTTGGCATTCGACTTGTTCAACAAGGCGTTCAACTAGTTTAACAAGGCATTACATGGTCAACAAGGCATTGAACATGTTCAACAAGACATTCTACTTGGTAAACAAGGCATGGCTTGGTCAACTTGGCATTCGACTTGTTCAACAAGGCATTCAACTTGTTAAACAATGCATTATTGGTGAACAAGGCATTCCAGTTGTTCAACAAGGCATTACAAGGCATTCGACTTGTTCAACAAGGAATTCCACTTGATCAACAGGGCATTCGACTTGGTGAACAAGGCATTCTATTTGGTCAACAAGGCAAGACTTTGTTAACAAGGCATTCGACTTGGTGAACAAGGCATTCGACTTGGTCAACAAGGCATACCATGCATTCTTCTTGTTCAAAAAGATTATTTACATGCTTAAAAAATCATTCTACTTGGTCAACAAGGCATTCAACTTGTTCAACAAGACATTCTACTTGGTCAACAAGGCATTCTACTTTTTTCAATTAGACATTCTACTTGGTCAAGAAGGCGTTCTACTTGGTCAACAAGGCATGACTTGGTCAATTTTGTATTCGACTTGTTCAACAATGCATTCAACATGTTCAATAAGGCAATACATGGTCAACAAGACATTCTACTTGTTCAACAAGACATTTTACTTGGTCAACAACCATGACTTGGTCAATTTGGCATTCGACTTGTTGAACAAGGCAATCAACTTGTTCAACAAGGCATAACTTGGTCAACAAGGAATTCGACTTGTTCAACAAGCCATTACATGGTTAACAAGGCATTCGACTTGTTCAATAAGGCATTGTACTTGTTTCACAGGGCATTCCAACGCATTCGACTTGTTCAACAAGGAATTCGACTTGTTCAAAAGGGCATTCGACTTGGTGAACAAGGCATTCTAGTTGGTCAACAAGGCAAGACTTCGTCAACAATGCAGTAAACGTGTTCAACAAGGCATTCGGCTTGTTCAACAAGGCATTCGACTTTGTTAACAAGGCATTCGACTTGTTCGATAAGGCATTTTACTTGTTCAAAACGGCATTCGACTTGGTCAACAAAGCATACAACACATTTTACTTTTTCAACAAGGCGTTCAACAATGTCCACAAGGCAATCGACTTTTTCATCAAGGTATTCAACTTGTTCAACAATGCATTACATGTTCAACAAGGCATTCGACTTGTTCAGCAAGGCACTACTTGGCCAAAAAAGCCTTTGACTTGGTCTACATGGCATTCGACTTGTTCAACAATGCATACGACTTGTTCAACAAGGCTTTATACTTGTTCAAAAGGGCATTCGACTTGGTCAACAAGGCATACCAGGCATTCTTCTTTTTCAACCAGGCATTTGACTTTTTATCCAAAGCATTCGACATGTTCAACCAGACATTCTATTTGGTCAACAAGGCATTACTTGGTTAACAAGGCATTCGACTTGTGTACCATGGCATTCAACTGGTTTAACAAGGCATTACTTTGTCCACAAAGCATTCGACTGCTTCAACAAGGCATTTAACTTGGTCAAAAAGGCATTTGAATTGTTCAACAAGGCGACTTGTTCAACAAAGCATTCTACTTGATCAAAAGGGCATTTGACTTGGTCAACAAGAAATACCATGCAATCTTCTTGTTCAACAGTGCATTAACTTGTTTAACAAATCATTCTACTTGGTCAACAAGGCAT
Source organism: Linderniella brevidens (assembly GCA_004919715.1). Taxonomy (NCBI): domain Eukaryota; kingdom Viridiplantae; phylum Streptophyta; class Magnoliopsida; order Lamiales; family Linderniaceae; genus Linderniella; species Linderniella brevidens. Next base: position 133,327 of record SWDC01000015.1, read on the forward strand.
TCAACTTGTTTAACAATGCATTCTACTTGGTCAACAAGGCATTCTACTTGTTCAGCAAGACATTCTACTTTGTCAAATAGGCATTACTTTGTCAACTTGGCATTCAACTTGTTAAATAAGGTATTACGTAATTAACAAGGCAGTCGACTTGTTTAACAAGGCATTCAACTTGTTCAACAAGGTATTACTTTGTCAACGGGGCATTTCAGTTATTCAAAAAGGCATTCGACTTGTTCAACAAGGCATTCTACTTTTTTTTGGTAAAATTTCCCGTAAATAAAACTGAATGAAAACAGAAAAGCGCCCAAGGGAAATCCCATGCCGCAGAAAACCGGTAACAAGCTACCGGAAGCAAACAAACGAGGCAAAACAAGCAAAGCCTCAAAACAAAACAAAGCCACAAAACAAACAAAAGCAGACTACCATGCAATGCGCCAGAGGTTCCTGAGCGAGGCCGCTTGCAGAATGAAGCGGGAGGGAGCCTGGCTCAACCTCAAGCACGCGATCTCTAAGACCATACTCACAATTCGCTCCGGGGAGCAACGAGTCTGATCCCGCCAACGCCTATTCCTCTCTTGCCAGATATGGTAGACCAGAGAGGCGAGAAGATGACGAGAGATCTCATTATGAAGATGATGACTCCGCCAACGAGCAGCGGCCCACTCGATCCCGTGAATCCAATCTCGATGCGGTCACCTCCAATGGGTCTTCCTTCTCAGTAAGAGAATGCATCTCCTGGAGAAAGAGCACTCGAAGAAGAGGTGACGGACCGTCTCCGTGCTCTGCGACTCACAAAGAGAGCAAGCATCCGAACCCGAACGAACCATCACCCAAGCACGGTCCCTAGTCGCCAACCTTTCACGAATAGCAAGCCACAGAAGAAATTCATGTCTAGGGACTCGAAAAGGGCCTCCAAACAGAGAAGCCCAAGCAATCCTCGGAGAGTGGGTCCGGATAGCCTCACGAGCACTCCTAACAGAGAACTTCCCATCCGGAGCCACCTTCCAACAAATGGAGTCAGCAGCAGAGGGGTCCACAGCCGGAAGAAGGGGCTGAAGCAGAAGAAACTCCACCGACTGCTGGGCAGGCCAGGTCCATCCGGCATTCGTCACAACATCAGAGAGCCGGGAATCCAAAGGGAGACCCATAACCAAAGGCCCCTCGGGAATCTCTCAATGAGAGGGGTATCAGACAGCCAAGGGTCCTTCCAGAGCCAAAGAGAGTTCCCATTTCCAATACGAAAGGAGAAAAGGGAACGGAAGGTACCTCTGAGGTGGAGCAGCTTACGCCAGCTCCAAGCGTCCGAGGAGTTGGGCTGAACATCCCAGAAAGAGCGGTCCCTGAGTTTAGTGGCATAAAGCCACTGGACCCAAATCGAGTCAGGGTCACGAGAGACAATGTTCCAGAGGTGATGGAAGAGGAGAGCCTGATTGTCGATCAAGAGAGATCGAACGCCAAGACCTCCTTCTTCCACAGGCTTGCAGACGTCATCCCAAGCCACCTTAGCCGGAGATCAATCCCACAGAAACCTTCGAAAGCGAGACTCCAAGGCCTTGATCACTCCTTTCGGGAGGAGGAAGACCCCAGCCCAATAGACCTGCATGGCAGAGAGGACAGACTTAATGAGCTGCAAGCGACCGGCATACGAGAGGGAACGGTTCAGCCAGGATCCAAGCCGTCTATCCACAGACTGGAGCAGAGGGGTGCAGTCCTCCAGTCTGAGACGGGAGTGGATCAAAGGAACTCCAAGGTAGCGGACAGGAAGCTGGCCACGAGAGAAGCCCATGATACTCAGAAGCTGTCCCGAAAGAGGCTCAGCCCTTTTGGAAAGAAACATCTCACTTTTAGCCGGGTTAGGGAGGAGACCCGACAAAGAGCCGAAGGTATCAAGAGCATCACGGAGGGTCCGAACAGAGCAGGCATCCGCGTGACAGAAAAGCAGCAGATCGTCAGCAAAAGACAGCATGGCCAGCTTACTCGTATCACATCTCCAATGGTAACGGAATCCGGGAGAGACTGGATGCGGGATAAAAGAATCCCATGGAGCACCTCCATGACCAGAACGAACAGGTAAGGAGAGAGGGGGTCGCCTTGGCGGACGCCCCGCTTACCCGCAAAAAAACCGTCCGGCGCTCCGTTGATGCAAACGGAGAATGCAGTAGAAGTGATGCATTCCTTGATCCAATGGATGAAGAGAGGGTGGAACCTCATGGCCTGAAGAGTAGCGATAACAAAGCTCCAATCCACCTTATCAAATGCATTCGCAAGGTCGACCTTGATGGCAGAACGGAGTGGGAGACTCTGGTTCTGGTAGCCCCTGCAAATCTCTTGAGCTAACAGAATGTTATCACTGATGCGTCTGCCCGGGATGAAAGCCGTCTGAACCGGATGGACGAGGCCAGGAAGGGCAGATCTGAGCCGATTGGCCAAAATCTTTGCAATGACCTTATACAAGACATTGCAGCAAGAGATTGGCCTAAAGTCGGAAGCACGTCTAGAAGAAGTCCCCTTAGGGATGAGGCTGATGAGAGTACTGTTGACGCCCCGAAGAAGATGACCCGTCCGAAAGAAGTCCTCCACAGCACGAGTGACATCAGCACCCAGGATTCCCCACGTCGCCTTGAAGAAGGCAGCCGTATAGCCATCAGGGCCAGGGGCCTTTTCGTCATCCATAGCGAAAATAACATCACGAATCTCCACGTCAGAAACTCTCGAGATCATCCCATCCGCATGATCCCGAGACAAGTATGCGTGATGAAGCTCTCCACGTCCGCAGCACACACAGGAGCAGATCTACCACACTGGCCCAGAAGATCCTGGTAGAAGCGAATCAGCTCGTCACGAATAGGGCCAGACCCTCAATCAACTGGCCATCCGCATTCTCAAGAGAGAGAATACGATTGCCACAACGACGGATCGCCACCTTCTTAAAAAAGAAGGAGGAGCATTGATCGCCATCCTTGAGCCAGGCTAACTTGGCTCGCTGGGCAAGGTAAGAGTGCTCCATCTCCACAGCACGAGAGAAGATCATTCGGCAGATACGTTCGAACTCGTGAAAGAGAGGCTCGTCAGGGGTACGAGCGTGAAAGATTGGCTGAGATCCAGAAACTCCCTAGCCTCCAACACGTTCCGACTCAAATCGCCCTTAGCACGCCGAAGCTCCTTAAGACGGGGCTTAAGTGACTTCAGACGGCGAACAAGCGAATACATGGGAAAACCCTGAGGCGGGGAGGCCCAAACCTGCTCCACAACCCCAAGAAGGCCGGGTCCTTCGTGAGGAGGTTATCGAACCTGAAATGGGCATTCCGACGTCCCGTCCTGGCAACCGAGAGCACAAGAGGAGAGTGATCGGAGGTAGCAGGGAGGGCAGCCTGGTAGTGAAGATCCGGGAAGGAGAGAACCACGACGGATTGCCCACAATGCGGTCAATCCGTCTCCAGATGCCCGCCTCAGCCCGCTGCTGATTATGCCACGTAAAGAAGGGGCCCGACGATCCCAAAGTGGTCAGGTCAGCCTGGATAAGGCAGTCGCGAAGATCGGTCACATCCTGTAGAGAGGGGGATCCCCTTTGGCCTCAGAAAGGTCAGCAATGGCGTTGAAGTCCCCGAGAACGAGCCAAGGAACACCAACCCGGTCTGCAGAGGTCACGACAAGCTCCTCCCAAAGCAAGACACGCTCTCCCTCCGACTCCTACCGTAGACAAAGGAGAGGAAAACAGTCCCCCTGCTCTCCAGTGAAGTGACTCTGCAATGAACCGCCTGCTCCGAAAAGCTCAAAATGGAGAGGTGGAGGAAGCTGGGGTCCCAACCAATCCAGATCCTCGTTCCAGGTCCGCCATCATAATCAAAGAACCAGTCCCACCGATCTCTAATACCAGAAGAAAGCAGAGTGGCATTAGAGAAAGAGACACGAGTCTCAAGGAGACCCGCAAGATAAAGATCAAACCGAGAAATAAGATCCCGAACAGCCCTCCCATGGTCCCTTTGTTGAGACCCCTCACATTCCATACACCTGTCGGAATCATAAGGAAACACCGGAGCGGGCTGCATATTCAGGGCCCATGGAAGAAGGAGAGTCCTCGTTCAGACTCTGAAGGACATGAAAGTGGTTACGGAGTTCCTCCACAGGTTGGGAGGAAGATTTTTCATTAGCCCCACTGCCAGCGCCACGCAGAGGAGACGGGGCGGTCAGTCCCCCACCATCACGCAACACCGTCCCGATGAGCCTGGGCAACCGCGGCTACCTCCTCCACCCCGGGAGACGGGGTTGCCTCCACCTCCTTCCCTGAGGTAACCATCACCGCCTTCCCTTCTTCCGCTGCTTCAGCTTTTTCCATGCATCCTTGGCCTGTGGGGCCGTTAGCGTAGTGGGGGTAGCCTTGGTTTGGGAAGCGGCCTGAGCAGCCATCGGGGCAGCAGACGGGGCAGCCACGTCAATCTTCCTTGGCGGGTTAGGGGCATGTGCCAAAATGGGCTGAACGATCCGTGGGCATTTAGTCTTGGTATGGCTCCAAGACTTACATTCTTCACACATGGTCGGCCTCCACTCGTACTCAACGAGAACCGTAACAGCCCCCGCCGATCCTCCTCCTTCTTTAGGGAGACGGATGGTGAAGCGATCAATGAAGTCATCCTTCAGGTTCTTCAGAACTCAAACCCGAGCAAACTCAATCCGGGCCATACGGTTCGTAGCCGAATCAGCAAAAAACGGCTGGCCCACAGCACTTGCAATGATTCCTAAACCCTCGGGAGTCCAGAATTCTCCCGGAATATTCCACAACTTGATCCATAACGGAACTTCGTCATGTTCCTTCTTTTCGAAGGACATCCCAGGCTTCCAAGCCTCAAGAAAGAGAGGCTGCCCATGCAAAAGCCACGGACCGCCCTCCAAAACAAGGCATTCTACTTGATCAAAAGCGCATTCGATTTGGTCAAAAAAGCATACAAGACATTTTACTTTTTCAACAAGGCATTCAACAATGTCAAGAAGGCATTCAACAATGTCAACAAGGCAATCGACTTGTTCAACAAGGCATTCTACTTGGTGAACAAGGCATAACATGATCAATAAGGAATCGACTTGCTCAACAAGGCATACGACTTGTTTTAACTAGGCATTCTACTTGTCCAAATGGAAATTGGACTTGGTCAACAAGGCATACAAGACATTCTTTTTTTTCGACAAGGCATAAGACTTTTTCAACAAGGCATTCTACTTGGTCAATAAGGCATTCCACTTTTTCAACAAGGCATTCTACTTTGTCAACAAGGCATAACTTTGTCAACAAGACATTCGACTTGTTCAACAAGGCACTCTACTTGGTCGACAAGGCATGACTTGGTCAATTTCGCATTGGACATGTACAACAAGGCATTCAACTTGTTCAACAAGGCATTACATTGTCAACAAGGCATTCAACTTGTTCAGCAGGACATTACTTGGCCAACAAGGCCTTTGGCTTGGTCAACAAGGTATTCGACTTGTTCAACAAGGCATCCAACTTTTTCAACAAGACATTCGACTTGTTCACCAAGGCATTCTACTTGTTCAATAAGGCATTCGACTTGGTTAACAATGCATTACATGGTAAACAAGGCATTCGACTTGTTCAGCAAGACATTCTACAGTCGAACAATGCTCTCTCTCTCTCTCTAGGCGATTTTGCTCTCTCATCTCTCTAGAGTTTCTCTAACATTTTTCGTCCACAATCGGCCAAATCTTCACCCTTTTACCATCACCAACCTAACGTCACTTTGTAGGGCGGTGGATCACGTTCAGCCGCCTCCATCGCCGGGAGCAGACGGCTTTGGAGGGTTGTGTCTCTTTAAATTATTTTCAATTCGTTAGTTAATTCACTTCTACTACCAAAGGGGATCATTGCGGCTTTGGAGGCTCGATTTAGACGGTTTCTTTGTGCTGGGTCTCCGGCCAAGGTAGCATGGGTGGACATTTGTTTACCCATTGCTGATGGAGGGAGGCCTTGGGATTCGTTCGATTGCGACGGATAACAAGGCCCTCCTTTTGCGTCATCTATGGAGGTTGTTTCCCGAGAGGAGAGCTCGATCTGGGTGGACTGGTTGTTTCTCAATTGCCTCCGCACCAATTCTTTTTGGGTGGTGCGTCCGTCACCTAATGATGCTTGGAGCTGGAAGAAGATGCTGAAGCTACGGCCTCTACTTAGGTCTCTCATCTCGTTTCAGATTGGGAATGGTTTGGTTATGGAAGGACCGTTGGTTATTTCCATTTCCATTGTTGGATCGGTTTCCTTGGGGCCCGTTGGTTATGGGTCTACCACAGGATGCTAATCTTAGCGCTATTATCTCAACACAGGGATGGATGTGGCCTGCCCAATCTACAATTGAGTTAATTGAGATTAGTCCACAACTGCCGGAAGTAGACCCGTCACGTCCGGACTTAGTGCGGTGGGAAGGCGTTCCAGATAGCTGTTACTCGGCTGCTAAGGTACGAGAAGCCATTCGTTTCAGACGTGAACCGGTGGGTTGGGCTATGCTATTTGGCGGTAGTTTACGAATCCCACAGTATGAATTCATCCTATGGCTGGCGATCCGGGGGCGTCTTTCGACACGTGATTTTGCATGGGTGGAACAACGGGCGGGAACGGATGCATGCATGCTGTGCGACGATAACATACGTGAGACGCATAACCATTTATTCTTTGAGTGAGATTCTCGAGGCGTCGCTTGGGGTTGTTGCGTCGTAAGATTAGATGGCAATGGCCGTTCCGAGAATGGAGTGTCGGTGTCACCTGGGCAGCGGCTAGATGGCGCGGGCATCATCTTTACAATGTCGCTTATCGTCATGTTCTTTTATCGCTCATTTATCACATTTAGCAGGAGAGGAACCGACGTTGGAAGGAGCATACTCGCGGTTCTCCTGCGCACGTGATTGTTTTGGTTCTGGGGAACGCTTGCCTAAGATTGGATACTGTGGCTGCTAGATATCCTTTACAGGTTGCTGGTATTCGCCGTGTTTGGCGAGTCGCATGGTAGTTGGTTCGAGCTTGTAGCTGTATGTAGTTGTAGTTGTCGATGTCGTTGTTGATATCGTAGTTGTACCCGATAGCATGTTATCGGTTAATGGGCATGAGTTTTTCTTCTTTTCATATATATATATATATATATATATATAAAGGGACATAAATAAAAAAAAAGGCATGACTTGGTCAACTTGGCATTCGACTTGTTGAACAAGGCAATCAACTTGTTCAACAAGGCATAACTTGGTCAACGAGGCATTCGACTTGTTCAACAAGGCATTCAACTTGTTCAACAAGGCATAACTTGGTCAACAAGGCATTCGACTTGTTCAACAAGACATTCCACTTGTTCAACAAGGCATTACAAGGCATGCGACTTGTTCAACAAGGAATTCGACTTGTTCAAAGGGTCATTCGACTTGGTGATTAAGGCATTCTACTTGGTCAACAAGGCAAGACTTCGTCAACAAGGCGGTCGACTTCTTCAACAAGGCATTCGACTTGTTCAACAAGGCATCCGACTTTGTCAACAAGACATTCGACTTTGTTCAACAAGGCATTCGACTTGTTCGACAAGGCATTCTACTTGTTCAAAAGGGTATTCGACTTGGTCAATAAGGCATACCATGAATTTTTCTTGTTCAACAAGGGAATTGACTTTTTTAACAAATAATTCTACTTGGTCAACAATGCATTCAACTTGTTTAACAAGACATTCTACTTGGTCAACAAGGCATTCGACTTGTTCAACTAGACATTCGACTTGGTCAACAAGACATTCTACTTAGTCAACAAGGCATGACTTGGTCAATTTGGCATTCGACTTGTTCAACAAGGCATTCAACTTGTTTAACAAGGCATTACATGGTCAACAAGGACTTCGACTTGTTCAACAAGACATTCTACTTGGTCAACAAGGCATGACTTGGTCAACTTGGCATTCGACTTATTGAACAAGGCAATCAACCTGTTCCACACTTGGTCAACAAGGCACCCGACTTGTTTAACAAGGCATTAAACTTGTTCAACAAGCCATTACTTGGTCAACAAGGCATTCGACTTGTTCAACAAGGCATTCCACTGGTTCAACAAGGCATTACATGGCAATCGACTTGTCAACAAGGAATTCGACTTGTTCAAAAGGGCATTCTACTTGCTGAACAAGGCATTCTACTTGGTCAACAAGGTATTCGACTTGTTCAACAAGGCATTCGACTTGTTTAACAAGACATTCTACTTGGTCAGTAAGGCATTCTACTTGGTCAACAAGGCATGACTTGGTCAATTTGGCATTCGCCTTGTTCAACAAGGCATTACATGGTCAACAGGGCATTCGACTTGTTCAACAAGACATTCTACTTGATCAGAAGGCATGACTTTGTCAACTTTGCGTTCGACTTATTGAACAAGCCAATCAACTTGCTCAACATGGCATAACTTGGTCAACAAGGCATCCGACTTGTTCAACAAGGCATTCAACTTGTACGACAAGTCATTACTTAGTCAACAAGGCATTCGACTTGTTTTTTTTTGGATATATATATATATATATATATATGAAGAGAAAAATACAAAATAACACGCATGAGTAGAAACTCATGCCGCAAACAACCGATAACAAGCTATCGGATAACAACGACATCAACTACGACATCGACTACGACTACAACTACAGCTCGAAAGAAGCTACCATGCAACTCGCCACAAACGGCGAATAGCAGCTACCTGTAAAGGATATCTAGGTGCTATAGTGTCCAATCGTAAACAAGCATTCCCTAGAACCAAAGCAATCACTTGCTCAGGGGAGCCGCGTTTATGCTCCTTCCACCGTGTATTCCGTTCCTGCCAAATGTGATCGTTCGACTTGTTCAACAAGGCATTACAAGGCATTCGACTTGTTCAAGAAAGAATTCGACTTGTTCAACAAGGCATTCGACTTGGTGAACAAGGAATTCTACTTGGTCAAAAAGGCAAGACTTCGTTAACAAGGCAGTCGACTCGTTCAACAAGGAATTCGACTCGTTCAACAAGGCATTCGACTTGTTCAACAAGGCATCCGACTTTGTTAACAAGGCATACCATGCATTCTACTTGTTCAAAAAGGCAATTTAAATGTTTAAAAAATCATTCTACTGGTCAACAAGGTATTCAACTTGTTCCAAAAGACATTCTACTTGGTTAACAAGGCATTTGACTTGTTCAACAAGGCATTCTACTTTTTCAACTAGACTTTCTACTTGGTCAACAAGGCGTTCTACTTGGTCAACAAGGCATGACTTGGTCCATTTGACATTCGACTTGTTCAACAATGCATTCAACTTGTTCAATAAGGCAATACATGGTCAACAAGACATTCTACTTGGTCAACAACCATGACTTGGTCAATTTGGCATTCGACTTGTTCAACAAGGCATTCGACTTGTTCGACAAAGCATTCTACTTGTTCAAAAGGGCATTCGACTTGGTCAACAAGGCATACCGTGCCTTCTACTTGTTCAAAAGGCAATTTAAATGTTTAAAAAATCATTCTACTGGTCAACAAGGTATTCAACTTGTTCAACAAGACATTCTACTTGGTCAACAAGGCATTTGACTTGCTCATTAAGGCATTCTACTTTTTCAACTAGACTTTCTACTTGGTCAACAAGGCGTTCTACTTTGTCAATAAGGCATGACTTGGTCCATTTGGCATTCGACTTGTTCAACAATGCATTCAACTTGTTCAATAAGGCAATACATGGTCAACAAGACATTTGACTTGTTCAACAAGACATTCTAGTTGGTCAACAACCATGACTTGGTCAATTTGGCATTCGACCTGTTCAACAAGGCATAACTTGGTCAACAAGGAATTCAACTTGTTCAACAAGCCATTACTTGGTCAACAAGGCATTCGACTTGTTCAATAAGGCATTCCACTTGTTTCACAAGGCATTACAAGGCATTCGACTTGTTCAACAAGGAATTTGACTAGTTCAAAAGGGCATTCGACTTGGTGAACAAGGCATTCTACTTGGTCAACAAGGCAAGACTTCGTCAACAAGGCAGTGGACGTGTTTAACAAGGCATTCGGCTGGTTTAACAACGCATCCGACTTTGTTAACAAGACATTCGACTTGTTGGGTAAGGCATTTTACTTGTTCAAAAGGGCATTCGACTTGGTCAACAAGGCATACCATGCATTCATCTTGTTCAACAAGGCAATTGACGTGTTTAACAAGACATTCTACTTGGTCAACAAGGCATTCAACTTTTTCAACAAGGCATTCTAGTTGGTCAACATGGCATTTGACTTGTTCAACAAGACATTTTACTTGGTCAACAAAGAATAACTTGGTTAATTTCGCATTCGACTTGTTCAACAAGGCATTCAACGTGTTCAACAAGACATTCTACTTGGTCAACTTGGCATTCGACTTGTTGAAAAAGGCAAACAACTTGTTCAACACTTGGTCAACAAGGCATCCGACTTGTTCAACAAGGCATTCAACTTGTTCAACAAGCCATTACTTGGTCAACATGGCATTCGACTTGTTTAACAAGGCATTCCACTAGTTCAACAAGGCATTTCATGGCATTCGACTTCTTCAACAAGGAATTCGACTTGTTCAAAAGGGCATTAAACTTGGTGAACAAGGCATTCTACTTGGTCAACAGGGCAAGACTTGGTCAACAAGGCATTCGACTTGTTCAACAAGGCATTCGACTTGTTCAACAAGGCATTCGACTTGTTCAACAAGGCATTCGACTTGTTTAACAAGACATTCTATTTGGTCAACAAGGCATGACTTGGTCAATTTGGTATTCGCCTTGTTCAACAAGGCATTCGACTTGTTTAACAAGACATTCTATTTGGTCAACAAGGCATGACTTGGTCAATTTGGCATTCGCCTTGTTCAACAAGGCATTCAACTTGTTCAACAAGGCATTACATGGTCAACAAGGCATTCGACGTGTTCAACAATACATTCTACTTGGACAACAAGGCATGACTTGGTCAACTTGGCGTTCGACTTCTTGAACAAGCCCATCAACTTGTTTAACAAGGCATCCGACTTGTTCAACAAGGCATTCAACTTGTTCGACAAGTCATTAATTGGTCAACAAGGCATTCAACTTGTTCGACAAGTCATTACTTGGTCAACAAGGCATTCAACTTGTTCCACAAGGCATTACCAGGCATTAGACTTGTTCAACAAGGAATTCGACTTGTTCAACAGGGCATTCTACTTGGTCAACAAGGAAGGACTTCATTAACAAGGCAGTCGACTCGTTCTACAAGGAATTCGACTCGTTTAACAAGGCATTCGACTTGTTTAACAAGGCATCCGACTTTGTTAACAAGGCCGTCGACTTGTTCGACAAGGCATTTTACTTGTTCAAAAAGGCATATCGTGCATTCTTCTTGTTCAAAAAGGCATTCGACTTGTTCAACAAGGAATTCGACTTGTTCAACAGGGCATTCGACTTGGTGAACAAGGCATTCTACTTGGTCAACAAGCCAAGACTTCGTTAACAAGGCTGTCGACTCGTTCAACATGAAATTTGTCTCGTTCAACAAGACATTTGGCTGGTTTAACAAGGCATCCGACTTTGTTAACAAGGCATTCGACTTGTTCGATAAGGCATTTTACTTGTTTAAAAGAGCATTCGACTTGGTCAACAAGGCATACCATGCATTCTTCTTGTTCAACAAGGCAATTGACGTGTTTAACAAGACATTCTACTTGGTCAACAAGGCATTCAACTTGTTCAACAAGGCATTCTACTTGGTCAACAAGGCATTTGACTTGTTCAACAAGGTATTCAACGTGTTCAACAAGACATTCTACTTGGTCAACAAGGAATGACTTGGTCAATTTGGCATTCGACTTGTTGAACAAGGCATTCAACGTGTTCAACAAGGCATTCGACTTGTTCACAAGACATTCTACTTGGTCAACAAGGTATGACTTGGTCAACTTGGCATTCGACTTGTTGAACAAGGCAATCAACTAGTTCAACACTTGGTCAACAAGGCATCCGACTTGTTCGACAAGGCATTCAACTTGTTTAACAAGCCATTACTTATTCAACAAGGCTTTCCACTGGTTCAACAAGGCATTACATGGCATTCTACTTCTTCAACAAGGAATTCGACTTGTTCAAAAGGGCATTCGACTTGGTGAACAAGACATTCTACTTGGTCAACATGGCAAGACTTGGTAAACAAGGCATTACATGGCATTCGACTTCTTCAACGAGGAATTCGACTTGTTCAAAAGGGCATTCAACTTGTTCAAAAGGGCATTCGACTTGGTGAACAAGGCAAGACGTGTTCAACAAGGCATTCGGCTTGTTCAACAAGGCATCCGACTTTGTTAACAAGGCATTCAATTTGTTCGATAAGGCATTTTACTTGTTCAAAAGGGCATTGAACTTGGTCAACAAGGCATACCATGCATTCTTCTTTTTAAACAAGGCAATTGACGTGTTTAAAAAATAATTCTAGTTGGTCAACAAGGCATTTGACTTGTTAAACAAGGCATTCTACTTGTTCAACAAGACATTTTACTTGGTCAACAAGGAATGACTTTGTCAATTTGGCATTCGAGTAGTTCAACAAGGCATTCAACTTGTTCAACAAGGCATTCGACTTGATCAACAAGACATTCTACTTGGTCAACAAGGCATGACTTAGTCAACTTGGCATTCGACTTGTTGAACAGGACAATCAACGTGTTCAACACTTGGTCAACAAGGCATCCGACTTGTTCAACAAGGCATTCAACTTGTTCAAAAAGCCATTACTTGTTCAACAAGGCATTCCACTGGTTCAACAAGGCATTACAGGGCATTCTACTTCTTCAACAAGGAATTCGACTTGTTTAAAAGGGCATTCGACTTGGTGAACATGGCATTCTACTTGGTCAACATGGCAAGACTTGGTAAACAAGGCATTTGACTTGTTCAACAAGGCATTCGACTTGTTTAATAGGACATGCTATTTGGTCAACAAGGCATAACTTGGTCGATTTGGCATTCGCCTTGTTCAACAAGGCATTCAACTTGTTCAAAAAGGCATTACATGGTCAACAAGGCATTCGACGTGTTCAACAATACAGTCTGCTTGGTCAACAAGCTGTGACTTGGTCAACTTGGCGTTCGACTTCTTGAACAAGCCAATCAACTTATTCAACAAGGCATAACTTGGTCAACAAGGCATCCGACTTGTTCAACAAGGCATTCAACTTGTTCAACAAGCCATTACTTGTTCAACAAGGCATTCCACTGGTTCAACAAGGCATTACATGGCATTCTACTTCTTCAACAAGGAATTCGACTTGTTCAAAAGGCCATTCGACTTGGTGAACAAGGCACTCTACTTGGTCAACAAGGCAAGACATGGTAAACAAGGCATTCAACTTGATCAACAAGGCATTCGACTTATTTAACAAGACATTCTAATTGGTCAACAAGGCATGAGTTGGTAGATTTGGCATTCGCCTTGTTCAACAAGGCATTCAACTTGTTCAACAAGGCATTACATGGTCAACAAGGCATTTGACGTGTTCAACAATACATTCTACTTGGTCAACAAGGTATGACTTGGTCAACTTGGCGTTCGACTTCTTGAACAAGCCAATCAACTTGTTCAACAAGGCATAACATGGTGAACAAGACATCCGACTTGTTCAACTAGGCATTCAACTTGTTCGACAAGTCATTACTTGCTCAACAAGGCATTCAACTTATTCCACAAGTCATTACTTGGTTAACAAGGCATTCAACTTGTTCAACAAGGCATTACAAGGCATTCGACTTGTTCAACAAGGAATTCGACTTGTTCAACAGGGCATTCTACTTGGTCAACAAGGCATCCGACTTTGTTAACAAGGCCGTCGACTTGTTCGACAAGGCATTTTACTTGTTCAAAAAGGCATACCGTGCATTCTTCTTGTTCAAAAAGGCAATTGACATGTTTAAAAAATCATTCTACTTGGTCAACAAGGCATTCCACATGTTCAACAAGGCATACTTCTTGGTCAACAAGGCATTCTACTTTTTCAACTAGACATTCTACTTGGTCAACAAGGCGTTCTACTTGGTCAACAATGCATGACTTGTTCAATTTGGCATTCGACTTGTTCAACAAGGCATTCAACTTGTTCATCAAGGCAATACATGGTCAACAAGACATTCTACTTGATCAACAAGCCATGACTTAGTCAACTTGGCATTCGACTTGTTCAACAAGGCAATCAACTTGTTCAACATGGCATAACTTGGTCAACAACGAATTCAACTTGTTCAACAAGCCATTAATTGGTCACCAAGGCATTTGACTTGTTCAATAAGGCATTGCACTTGTTTCACAAGGCATTCGACTTGTTCAACAAGGAATTCTACTTGTTCAAAAGGGCATTCGACTTGGTTAACAAGGCATTGTACTTGGTCAACAAGGCAAGATTTCGTCAACAAGGGAGTCGACGTGTTGAACAAGGCATTCGACTTGTTCAACAAGGCATCCGACTTTGTTAACAAGGTATTCGACTTGTTCGACAAGGCATTTTAGTTGTTCAAAAGGGCATTCGACTTGTTCAAAAAGGCATACCGTGCATTCTTCTTGTTCAAAAAGGCAATTGACATGTTTAAAAAAGCATTCTAGTTGGTCAACAAGGCATTCAACTTGTTTAACAAGGCATTCTTCTTGGTCAACAAGGCATTTGACTTGTTCAACAAGACATTCTACTTGTTCAACTAGACATTCTACTTGGTCAACAAGGCGGTCTACTTGGTCAACAACGCAAGACTTGGTCAATTTGGCATTCGACTTGTTCATCAAGGCAATACATGGTCAACAAGAGATTTAACTTGTTCAACAAGACATTCTACTTGGTCAACAAGCCATGACTTGGTCAATTTGGCATTCGACTTGTTCAACAAGGCATAACTTGGTCAACAAGGAATTCAACTTGTTCAACAAGCCATTACTTGGTCAACAAGGCATTCGACTTGTTCAATAAGGCATTCCACTTGTTTCACAAGGCATTACAAAGCATTCGACTTGTTCAACAAGGAATTCTACTTGTTCAAAAGGGCATTCGACTTGATGAACAAGGCATTCTACTTGGTCAACAAGGCAAAATTTCGTCAACAAGGCAGTCGACGTGTTCAACAAGGCATTCGACTTGTTCAACAAAAGGCATCCGACTTTGTTAACAAGGCATTCGACTTGTTCGACAAGGCATTTTAGTTGTTCAAAAGGGCATTCGACTTGTCCAAAAACGCATACCGTGCATTCTTCTTGTTCAAAAAGGCAATTGACATGTTTAAAAAATCATTCTACTTGGTCAACAAGGCATTCAACTTGTTCAACAAGGCATTCTTCTTGGTCAACAAGGCATTTGACTTGTTCAACAAGACATTCTACTTGTTCAACTAGACATTCTACTTGGTCAACAAGGCGGTCTACTTGGTCAACAACGCAAGACTTGGTCAATTTGGCATTCGACTTGTTCATCAAGGCAATACATGGTCAACAAGAGATTTAACTTGTTCAACAAGACATTCTACTTGGTCAACAAGCCATGACTTGGTCAATTTGGCATTCGACTTGTTCAACAAGGCATAACTTGGTCAACAAGGAATTCAACTTGTTCAACAAGCCATTACTTGGTCAACAAGGCATTCGACTTGTTCAATAAGGCATTCCACTTGTTTCACAAGGCATTACAAAGCATTCGACTTGTTCAACAAGGAATTCTACTTGTTCAAAAGGGCATTCGACTTGATGAACAAGGCATTCTACTTGGTCAACAAGGCAAAATTTCGTCAACAAGGCAGTCGACGTGTTCAACAAGGCATTCGACTTGTTCAACAAAAGGCATCCGACTTTGTTAACAAGGCATTCGACTTGTTCGACAAGGCATTTTAGTTGTTCAAAAGGGCATTCGACTTGTCCAAAAACGCATACCGTGCATTCTTCTTGTTCAAAAAGGCAATTGACATGTTTAAAAAATCATTCTACTTGGTCAACAAGGCATTCAACTTGTTCAACAAGGCATTCTTCTTGGTCAACAAGGCATTTGACTTGTTCAACAAGACATTCTACTTGTTCAACTAGACATTCTACTTGGTCAACAAGGCGGTCTACTTGGTCAACAACGCAAGACTTGGTCAATTTGGCATTCGACTTGTTCATCAAGGCAATACATGGTCAACAAGAGATTTAACTTGTTCAACAAGACATTCTACTTGGTCAACAAGCCATGACTTGGTCAATTTGGCATTCGACTTGTTCAACAAGGCATAACTTGGTCAACAAGGAATTCAACTTGTTCAACAAGCCATTACTTGGTCAACAAGGCATTCGACTTGTTCAATAAGGCATTCCACTTGTTTCACAAGGCATTACAAAGCATTCGACTTGTTCAACAAGGAATTCTACTTGTTCAAAAGGGCATTCGACTTGATGAACAAGGCATTCTACTTGGTCAACAAGGCAAAATTTCGTCAACAAGGCAGTCGACGTGTTCAACAAGGCATTCGACTTGTTCAACAAAAGGCATCCGACTTTGTTAACAAGGCATTCGACTTGTTCGACAAGGCATTTTAGTTGTTCAAAAGGGCATTCGACTTGTCCAAAAACGCATACCGTGCATTCTTCTTGTTCAAAAAGGCAATTGACATGTTTAAAAAATCATTCTACTTGGTCAACAAGGCATTCAACTTGTTCAACAAGGCATTCTTCTTGGTCAACAAGGCATTTGACTTGTTCAACAAGACATTCTACTTGTTCAACTAGACATTCTACTTGGTCAACAAGGCGGTCTACTTGGTCAACAACGCAAGACTTGGTCAATTTGGCATTCGACTTGTTCATCAAGGCAATACATGGTCAACAAGAGATTTAACTTGTTCAACAAGACATTCTACTTGGTCAACAAGCCATGACTTGGTCAATTTGGCATTCGACTTGTTCAACAAGGCATAACTTGGTCAACAAGGAATTCAACTTGTTCAACAAGCCATTACTTGGTCAACAAGGCATTCGACTTGTTCAATAAGGCATTCCACTTGTTTCACAAGGCATTACAAAGCATTCGACTTGTTCAACAAGGAATTCTACTTGTTCAAAAGGGCATTCGACTTGATGAACAAGGCATTCTACTTGGTCAACAAGGCAAAATTTCGTCAACAAGGCAGTCGACGTGTTCAACAAGGCATTCGACTTGTTCAACAAAAGGCATCCGACTTTGTTAACAAGGCATTCGACTTGTTCGACAAGGCATTTTAGTTGTTCAAAAGGGCATTCGACTTGTCCAAAAACGCATACCGTGCATTCTTCTTGTTCAAAAAGGCAATTGACATGTTTAAAAAATCATTCTACTTGGTCAACAAGGCATTCAACTTGTTCAACAAGGCATTCTTCTTGGTCAACAAGGCATTTGACTTGTTCAACAAGACATTCTACTTGTTCAACTAGACATTCTACTTGGTCAACAAGGCGGTCTACTTGGTCAACAACGCAAGACTTGGTCAATTTGGCATTCGACTTGTTCATCAAGGCAATACATGGTCAACAAGAGATTTAACTTGTTCAACAAGACATTCAACTTGGTCAACAAGCCATGACTTGGTCAATTTGGCATTCGACTTGTTCAACAAGGCATAACTTGGTCAACAAGGAATTCAACTTGTTCAACAAGCCATTACTTGGTCAACAAGGCATTCGACTTGTTCAATAAGGCATTCCACTTGTTTCACAAGGCATTACAAAGCATTCGACTTGTTCAACAAGGAATTCTACTTGTTCAAAAGGGCATTCGACTTGATGAACAAGGCATTCTACTTGGTCAACAAGGCAAAATTTCGTCAACAAGGCAGTCGACGTGTTCAACAAGGCATTCGACTTGTTCAACAAAAGGCATCCGACTTTGTTAACAAGGCATTCGACTTGTTCGACAAGGCATTTTAGTTGTTCAAAAGGGCATTCGACTTGTCCAAAAACGCATACCGTGCATTCTTCTTGTTCAAAAGGCAATTGACATGTTTAAAAAATCATTCTACTTGGTCAACAAGGCATTCAACTTGTTCAACAAGGCATTCTTCTTGGTCAACAAGGCATTTGACTTGTTCAACAAGACATTCTACTTGTTCAACTAGACATTCTACTTGGTCAACAAGGCGGTCTACTTGGTCAACAACGCAAGACTTGGTCAATTTGGCATTCGACTTGTTCATCAAGGCAATACATGGTCAACAAGAGATTTAACTTGTTCAACAAGACATTCAACTTGGTCAACAAGCCATGACTTGGTCAATTTGGCATTCGACTTGTTCAACAAGGCATAACTTGGTCAACAAGGAATTCAACTTGTTCAACAAGCCATTACTTGGTCAACAAGGCATTCGACTTGTTCAATAAGGCATTCCACTTGTTTCACAAGGCATTACAAAGCATTCGACTTGTTCAACAAGGAATTCTACTTGTTCAAAAGGGCATTCGACTTGATGAACAAGGCATTCTACTTGGTCAACAAGGCAAAATTTCGTCAACAAGGCAGTCGACGTGTTCAACAAGGCATTCGACTTGTTCAACAAAAGGCATCCGACTTTGTTAACAAGGCATTCGACTTGTTCGACAAGGCATTTTAGTTGTTCAAAAGGGCATTCGACTTGTCCAAAAACGCATACCGTGCATTCTTCTTGTTCAAAAAGGCAATTGACATGTTTAAAAAATCATTCTACTTGGTCAACAAGGCATTCAACTTGTTCAACAAGGCATTCTTCTTGGTCAACAAGGCATTTGACTTGTTCAACAAGACATTCTACTTGTTCAACTAGACATTCTACTTGGTCAACAAGGCGGTCTACTTGGTCAACAACGCAAGACTTGGTCAATTTGGCATTCGACTTGTTCATCAAGGCAATACATGGTCAACAAGAGATTTAACTTGTTCAACAAGACATTCTACTTGGTCAACAAGCCATGACTTGGTCAATTTGGCATTCGACTTGTTCAACAAGGCATAACTTGGTCAACAAGGAATTCAACTTGTTCAACAAGCCATTACTTGGTCAACAAGGCATTCGACTTGTTCAATAAGGCATTCCACTTGTTTCACAAGGCATTACAAAGCATTCGACTTGTTCAACAAGGAATTCTACTTGTTCAAAAGGGCATTCGACTTGATGAACAAGGCATTCTACTTGGTCAACAAGGCAAAATTTCGTCAACAAGGCAATCGACGTGTTCAACAAGGCATTCGACTTGTTCAACAAAAGGTATCCGACTTTGTTAACAAGGCATTCGACTTGTTCGACAAGGCATTTTAGTTGTTCAAAAGGGCATTCGACTTGTCCAAAAACGCATACCGTGCATTCTTCTTGTTCAAAAAGGCAATTGACATGTTTAAAAAATCATTCTACTTGGTCAACAAGGCATTCAACTTGTTCAACAAGGCATTCTTCTTGGTCAACAAGGCATTTGACTTGTTCAACAAGGCATTATACTTGTTCAACTAGACAATTCTACTTGGTCAACAAGGCGTTCTACTTGGTCAACAATGCATGACTTGGTCAGCAAGGCGTTCGACTTGTTCAACAAGGCATTCAACTAGTTCAACAAAGCAATACATTGTCAACAAGACATTTGACTTGGTCAACAAGCCATGACTTGGTCAACTTGGCATTCGACTTGTTGAACAAGGCAATCAACTTGTTCAACACTTGGTCAACAAGGCATCCAACTTGTTCAACAAGCCATTACTTGGTCAACAAGGCATTAAAAGGCATTCTACTTGTTCAACAAGGTATAACTTGGTCAACAACGAATTCAACTTGTTCAACAAGCCATTACTTGGTCAACAAGGCATTCGACTTGTTCAATTAGACATTCCACTTGTTTCACAAGACATTACAAGGCATTCGACTTGTTCGACAAGGAATTCGACTTGTTCAAAAGGGCATTCGACTTGGTGAACAAGACATTCTAATTGGTCAACAAGGCAGTCGACATGTTCCACAAGGCATTCGACTTGTTCAACAAGACATCCGACTTTGTTAACAAGGCATTCGACTTGTTCGATAAGGCATTTTACTTGTTCAAAAGGGCATTCGACTTGGTAAAAAATGCATACCATGCATTCTTCTTGTTCAACAAGGCAATTGACATGTTTAACAAGACATTCTACTTGGTCAACAAGGCATTCAACTTGTTCAACAAGGCATTCTACATGGTCAACAGGGCATTTGACTTGTTCAACAAGACATCCGACTTTGTTAACAAGGCATGAATTGGTCAACTTGGCATTCGACTTGTTGAACAATGCAATTAACTTGTTCAACACTTGGTCAACAAGGCATCCGACTTGTTCAACAAGGCATTCAGGTTGTTCAACAAGCTATTACTTGGTCAACAAGGCACTCCACTGGTTCAACAAGGCATTACATGGTATTCGACTTCTTCAACAAGGAATTCGACTTGTTCAAAAGGGCATTGGGCTTGGTGAACAAGGCATTCTTCTTGGTCAACAAGGCAAGACTTGTTCAACAAGGCATTCGACTTGTTTAACAAGACATTCTACTTGGTCAACAATGCATGACTTGGTCAATATGGCATTCGCCTTGTTCAGCAAGTCCTTCAACTTGTTCAACAAAGCATTCAACTTGTTCAACAAGGCATTACATGGTCAACAAGGCATTCGACGTGTTCAATAATACATTCTACTTGGTCAACAAGGCATGACTTGGTCAACTTGGCGTTCGACTTATTTAACAAGCCAATTAACTTGTTCAACAAGGCATAACTTGGTCAACAAGGCATCCGACTTGTTCAACAAGGCATTCGACTTGTTTAACAAGACATTCTATTTGGTCAACAAGGCATGACTTGGTCAATTTGGCATTCGCCTTATTCAACAAGGCATTCAACTTGTTCAACAAGTCAATACATGGTCAACAAGACATTCGACTTGTTCAACTAGACATTCTTTTTTTTTTTGGATGAATGTCCCATTATATATATATATGAAGAGAAAAATACAAAATAGCACGTATGAGTAGAAACTCATGCCGCAAACAACCGATAACAAGCTATCGGATAACAACGACATCAACTACGACATCGACTACGACTGCGACGACAACTAAAGCTCGAAACAAGCTACCATGCAACTCGCCACAGACGGCGAATAGCAGCTAGTTGTAAAGGATATCTATGTGCTACAGTGTCCAATCGTAAACAAGCATTCCCCAGAACCAAAGCAATCACTTGCTCAGGGGAGCCGCGTCTATGCTCGTTCCACCGTGTATTCCGTTCCTGCCAAATGTGATAAACAAGCGACGACAAAACATGACGATAGGCTACATGGTAAAGATGATGCCCTCGCCACTTAGCCGCTGCCCATATGATATCAACATGCCACTCACGAAATGGCCATCTCCATCTAATCTGGCGGCTCAAAAGCCTCAAACAGCGTCTCGAGAAGCGACAATCAAAGAACAAATGGTTATGTGTCTCTCGTATGTTATTGTCACACAACAAGCATGTATCTGTTCCCGCTCGCTGTTCCACCCATGCAAATTCTCGAGTTGAAAGACGTCCCCGAATCGCCAGCCATAGAATGAATTCATAGCGTGGAACTCGTAAACATCCGCCAAATAGCATAGCCCAACCCACCGGATCACTTCTCAATCAGATCGCTTCTCGGACTGATTTTGTCGAGAAATGACCATTCGGAGTGCCTTCCCACCGCAGTAAGTCACGATGTGACGGGTCCACTGCTGGTAGATGTGGACTAAGCTCAATGAACTCAACTGTAGATTGAGCAGGCCACATCCACCCATGTGTCGAGATAACAGCGCTAAGAGGAGCATCATGTGGTAATCCCATAACCAGCGGGCCTCGTGGAAAACGATCCATCAATGGATCTGAAAACAACCAGGGGTCCTTCCATAGGGAAATGGAAGAACCATTTCCTATATGAAAAGAATGAGTGACCTAAGTAGAGGCCGTAACTTCAGCATCTTCTTCTAGCTCCAAGCGTCATTAGGTGCAGGACGCACCACCCAAAAAGAATTGGAGCGGAGTCGATTGAGAAGCAACCATTCAACCCAAATCGAGCTCTCCTCTCGGGAGACAACACTCCATAAATTCCGCAAAAGGAGGGCCTTGTTATCCGTTGCAATCGAACGAATTCCAAGACCTCCCTCAGCAACAGGTAAGCAAATGTCCACCCACGCAACTTTTGCCGGCGATCCTGCCCAGAGAAAGCGTCGAAAACGAGCCTCCAAAGCCGCAATTATCCCCTTCGGCAATAGGAAAACCCCCGACCAATACGCATGCGTGGTAGTCAGTACCGACTTGATAAGTTGAACCCGCCCCGCATATGACAGGGAGCGGTTAAGCCATGATCCCAGTCGCGCATCAACCTTGTGTAACAATGGGTTACAATCTGCTAGCGTCAATCGAGAGTGAAGTAGCGGGAACTCCTAGATATCGTATAGGCAACTGTCCCCTTAGAAAACCCATGAGACCGTGGAGGTCATTCGCAAGGCTCTCCGCCCGCTTGGCAACAAACATCTCGCTTTTGGCCGGGTTCGGATGAAGTCCAGAAAGCATTGCAAATTCCACTAATGCTTCCTTGATAACTCCAGCCGACACAAGATCGGCGTGACAGAACATGAGGAGATCGTCAGCAAAAGAGAGCATAGAAAGTCTATTCGCATCGCATCGCCAATGATAACGAAACTGAGGCTCACGGCTGATCCGATGTGTGACGATGCCATGTAGCACCTCCATGACTAATGTAAATATATACGGCGATATAGGATCGCCTTACCGAAGACCACGCTTCCCTGCAAAGTATCCCGCTGGGTGTCCATGGATATTAATCGAGAAAGTCGTCGTGGTCATACAACATCTCACCCAATGGATAAATATAGGATGAAACTTCATAGCCGTGAGCGTGGCTAACACGAAACTCCACTCAACCTTATCATAAGCCTTAGCCAGGTCAATCTTGAAGGTTACACGAGGAGGGCGCCTATTGCATCGATAGCCTGAACAAATCTCCTGTGCTAACAAGATATTATCACTAATGCGTCGCCCAGGGATAAACACCGTCTGAGAAGAGTGAACCAAACTTCCTAACCATGGCTTGAGCCGATTGGCCATAATCTTCGAGATAACCTTGAAGAGAACATTACAGCACGAAATTGGCCGAAAATCCGACGCTTTCCTCGGGGAATCACCCTTTGGAATAAGTGTAAGAAGCGTGCTATTCAGTCCTTTTAGCAAATGGCCTGACGAAAAAAACTCCTGGACGGCCTGAATCAAGGCATCACCAATAACTCCCCACGCTGCCTTGAAAAACCCCTCCGAGTAGCCATCCGGTCCCGGGGCCTTTTCATCCCCCATCGAGAAAAGTGCCTCCTTAATCTCTAAAGCCTCCACCTTCCGAATCATATCAGTTGCAGCCTTATCAGATAGCTTCCTTGCTACGAATGGTGCAATTTCTCGTGGCTTAACGGGAACCTCCCTCGCTGACTGTCCCAATAAGGTCTGGTAGAACCGAATCAACTCCGCTCGAACGCTATCTTCTCCTTCAAAAACCTCGCCCATATCACCTTCAAGGGAAAAAATGCGGTTAGTCGCACGACGCAATGCCACCTTCTTAAAGAAATAAGAGGTGCATTGGTCCCCATCTTTAAGAAACGCCAACTTAGCACGCTGGGATAAGGCAGCATGCTCGATCTCGATGGCCTTCGCATACACCCTCTTACAGATACGCTCCAACTCATGAAATCGACTTTCCATGGGAAAAACGTCGCAAACTGCTGGCACACATCAAGAAAGTGTTTGGCTTCACTAACATTCACCGCAAGGTCACCCTTTACCCTTCTCATCTGTCGGAAATGGGTTTCAGTAGTTTCAGTCGTCGTACCAGTGTGTACATCGGGTAACCCTGGATCGGAATCTGCCAAATCTTCTGCACAAGTAAAAGGAACTGTGCGTCATGGGTCAGAAAATTATCGAAACGAAAAGGACCGCCTCGGGGACTTCTGCGTACCAACTCGAGAAGTAGCGGGCTATGGTCCGATGTCGATGGGAGAGCCGCGTGGTAGGAAATATCAGGATACTTGGAGAACCACGTGGGATTACCAAGCATACGATCAATACGGCGCCATACACCTGCATCCCCTCGCTGTTGGTTATACCATGTGAAAAATTGCCCCGTAGAAGGCAAGGTGACAAGATCTGCAGCAACCAGACATTCTCGCATATCACCCATATCGTGGGCGTTGGGTGACCCTCCCCTCGCTTCGCCTGACTCTAAGATGGTATTGAAATCACCCAATACCAGCCATGGATCCTCCGCCCGCTCCTCCGATCGGATAGTAATGTCGTACCACAATGCAACCCGCTCCTCTCGCCGGTTTTTCCCATAGATAAAGGAAATAAAAACCGTCTCACGCGACTCCCGGGAGAAAACTTCACAATGTATCGCTTGGTCCGAAAGCCCAAGAACCGATACCTGAAGAAACACGGGGTTCCATCCTACCCATATTCTCGTACCGGGGCCCTCTGTGTAATCATAAAACCATGTCCACCGCGTCCGTAGACCATTCGACACCATCACAGCATTAGTGCTAGCCACTCTCGTTTCCAACAACCCCATTAATTGAATTTCAGACTTAGCCACGAGCTCCCCCACCTCCCTCGCGTGGTCCCTCTTATTGAGACCACGTACATTCCATAAGCCGACAGGGATCATGGATCACCCCCTCCCGGGGCTGCCATACCTTCAGGGCCCATAGAGATAATGAGATCATCATCCTCATCTCGCAAGGTGTGTAGGATAGCGAAAGAATTCGATACCAATCCATCTGCGTCATGTACCGATTCGTCACACGCATGTGGAGCCGTGTGTTAGGGATATGCCCTCGAATGCTATACGAGGATTGGATATGTATAGGGCATTAGCTTATTTATCATTCGATTGTCAATGTAATCAAACATTGTTTTGCGTATTGATAAATGCATTATTCGTTTATTGGTTATATGAGTTCTTTACTTAGCATCGGGTAAAGCAATAAATGAATAAATCCAAATATGTCGAGTTGAGTCACTGTTCTCGATGGGTACGAGAGAGGAAGGCACTAGTGGACTCTTAACCTCGAACATAAAATGTCCATAAGCTTTAGGTTTCAGTTGGGTGCTGGAAAACCAATCATGGCTTATTTGTCGATGACTTACCGTGGCCGATATACCGCTTCGAAGCGGAAGTCATGACTTGTGATACGAGTCGAATCAAGGGATTGAATCGTTTCATGGACACTGACTCGCAGGTCGTACGATCAAACATGGCTTATTACTCAAGGAGTGTCAATGATCGACGACAAAACTATAGTAGTGTGCTTGAACCTTAGACCGAAAGGGGCTTTGACGGAGTTGACTTTGAAGTCTTGACTATCACTGGTTTCGCTAGATCCGATTTGCTGTTGCATGGGTCAGCGGGACAGATGTGGTCTTGATGGATATTTGTGATTGCCGGGCTTAGACCGCCGAGTACGGATTCACAATGTCGCAAATAATCGAGACAAGTGTCCTATGAGAATGACGACGGGAAATTACAAAATCCTTGGCCAAGGTATTAAACTAACTCATGTTAAACATGGAGGGTAGTTTGGTAATTTGCCTCGTGTCATTTTGTCATAGTATCGAGTTTAGTGAGTTTGACAAATACCATGGCTCTCACTCGATCGGGACACAGCTGAAGGGTTTGAACGTAGTACTATAATCTATAGTTAGGTTCTGGAATGAGACTAGTTCGAAATTCGTGCTCAAGTCGGGATCTGTCCGGTACTGCGGGATTGGCTAGGCACCTACCGGACTGTTGGATTCCTCCCTTGCCGATTGAGTCGAACCTAGAGAGTCGGGCTTAAAAAGGATCATCAATGTGTACCGAGAAGGATAGATTGTGTTTTGGGCCTTAACGGGCCTCGGGTTGTTATACCACGCCTTATTGGGCCTCGGGGTCATTAAGTGGACCGAAGTCGGACTTCATATGAAACTAACTTTAAGACTTAGGCTTGGCTAAGTGCCTAGAAAGACTTGAGGGAAGAATTGGAATTCAACCCTAAGCCGAGAAATTCGAAAAATGCCTTAAAGGGTATTTTCGTAATTTACAAATATGGTAATAAAAATATTTGGAATATTATTTATTAAAACTAAAATTCGAATTTATATTTTATATATTTTTCGAAATTTATTTACCATATTTGAAGATATTTTAATATCTTAGTTAGTTTTCTATTTATAGTATGTCCCTTTAATAGAATTTTGAATTCAATTAGGAGAGATATTTTGGCAAGAATATCTCTCATATTTAGGAACAAATATTTCGAGATTTTAGCCTTGTTTAGGGCTGAAAATTTCGTCCTCCCCTACTATAAATAAGGGTGAGACCCTCGTCAAAGAATAGACACGGGAAGAGAATCGACGTGAAATTTCTCGACCCGAGAATCGAAAAACGAACACACAAACGCAAACCACTCTCCCGAGCGACGGATCAATTCTCTCTAGCCATCTTCGGAGAATCGAAACCGTGGTACACTGCGAGGTCGGCGTGATGATCTAGACGATACCCAACACGACCGCAGCCGACGACGCAATCGACGAGGAGCTGCCACTCGCTTCAAAGGTAATCTCTCACGGGTATGACCCGCCCTATTACGTGTCAACGTGATTAGAGTTTTCGATCCGAGCTGCGAAGGAACTCGAAAAATTTTTTATTCCGCACCGTATCCCGGGGCATTGCGTCTCGGGTAGAAACCGGGTACCGATGATTTTTTGAAGCCACATACACATAATTCACGTAATAGGGCTAGAATATAAATACCCGTTCGTGTTTCCTTGTAGTTTATTTTCCTAGGGTTTATTTACTACTTACGTGCGTGTCGATTTGTGAAATGATATGCATGCTTTATGTGCTCTTATGTGAAAAAGGTTTTTTCTCCCGTTTGATAAATACTAAGTGAGAAAAGGAATTGGGTTCCTGTCTTCTATCATGCATATGAGATATCTGGTATTAGTGAGTTTGTACGGTTTGTTCCGAGTAAGTTGGCGCCGTACATCAAGCCCTAACATTAGCGTTTCGGGTTCATTTGACGACGCTCACCATAGCATATTCCGCCCCACGAAGCGTAAGGCAGCAAGGCGGAATTCAAATGTGCGGTTAGAGCATAAATTGATTAGGTTGCGCTTAGACAGTTATACCCAAAATGCAGGGTTAGCCGTGAGGGTCACTGACTGAGACAAAGATAGTTGAAATACTCATAGGATGGGTTCGAGTGAAACTCGACTTCGATCGATTAGGCAGGCCAAATATTGCGTTAAAGGCTGAGGCATGTCTAATCGAGTCGGGGATCTCAACTCCATTATGAAACTACTCAACGAAGTTTCCGAAATTCTTAAATCGGGAGAATAGAATTTTCGAGAAAATTAGTGGGAGTCAAGCGAAACGAAAAGTCCGTGTTTGCGCTTGATGAATGATAGAATAAACCTAACTAAGTGATCTTTATCTTCTGCAGAGTTATTTTCTTTCTAGTTACTATGATGAATCTTTTAAACATGCTGCGTGAAAAGAACCGTTTGGTAGGACCAAACTACGTGGACTGGCTCCGTAACCTCAGGATAGTTCTAGGTATGGAGTCTTTGACTTATGTCCTCGATTCCCCTACACCGCAAGTCCCAGGGACTGATGCGAGTGACGACGACCGGGCTGCGTATGTCAAGTGGCAAATAGACGAGCCAAAGGTCAAGGGCTATATACTCCTATCCATGAGCAATGAGTTGCAGCGAAGCCACTCGGAAATGGAAGTGGGCGCCATTTTGCTTCATTTGAAGGAGCTCTTTGGTGAACACTCCAGGAGTGCTCGCTACTCTTTGACAGAGCAACTGTTTCATTGCAAAATGGATGAGGGCAGCGACGTCAGAGAACATGCGCTGAAAATGATCGGTTTGATCGAGAGACTCGATGCACTCGACTTTCTCATGGACAATGAGCTCCAAAACGATCTCGTGCTCCAGTCACTGCCGGCTTCCTTTAATCCCTTCATTGTGAATTATAATCTGAATAGGGTCAAGATGACATTAACTGAGTTGATGAACCAGTTGTCAACGGCCTAAACTCAGATGAAAAAGATAAAGGGAAAGGAAGTGGCTCTTGTTGCGACTTATAAGACTCGGAAGTCGATTAGAAAGAAAAAGTCGGACAAGCCCATTAAGCCCAAGGGAGGAGTTTCAAAAGGCAAGGCCAAGAAAAACGTGTCTAAATGCGCCAAGCCCACGGACAAATGCCTTCACTGCAATGAGCTCGGCCATTGGAAGCGCGATTGCCCGAAGCTATCCGCCTCAGGTAAAGAACTTTATGTTTTAGAAACTAATTGTTCTATGACTGTGTACTCCACTTTATGGATCCTAGACTCAAGAGCTAGCGCTCACATTTGTGTTTCAAACCAGGGTCTGGAACGAAGTAGGAGGTTGGCGGATCAAGAGGTCATGATCAACGTAGAAAGCGGACATAGTGTGCCGCGCGACCCACATTGGATCAAGAACTCTTGTTTTATCTAGTAGACATAAGTTATTGCTTTCTGATTGTTTAGTATTACCTAGAGGGCTTAAGAATATTATTTCTATTCCCGTTTTGAGCGGAAAGGGATATGAGTTCCGCTTTAGTAATAATATTTGCGATATTTATTTTGGAAATAAATGCGTCGGAAGTGCAACTTTACTTAACGGATTATATTATCTAAATGTCAAAGATAAAACTGAATCTGTGAACACAATTACCAACAAACGAAAATTAGAGACCAATATGAGACAATTGTGGCATCTTCGACTTGGTCATGCAGGAGATCAAAAGATTCGTGAGTTGGAGAAAAATGGCATGATTGAGCCGTTGGGTTCGGACCCTTATCCGACTTGCGAATCGTGTATCCTTGGAAAGATGACTAAGTCTCCCTTTACCGGGACTTTCCAAAAAGCCACAGAACTTCTCACTTTGATTCATACAGACGTTTGTGGGCCATTCGGGGAAGCGGCTCGAGGTAATTTCCACTACTTTATTACCTTCACCGACGATCATTCAAGATTTGGGAAGGTATATCTTATGAGATACAAGTCTGAAGCCCTTGATAAGTTCAAGGAATATAAGGCTTTAGTAGAAAAACAAACTGGGAATCATATAAAGGCCATTCGATCTGATCGAGGTGGCGAGTACATGAGTCTCGAGTTTGACGAGTTCTTGAAAGAGAACGGGATCATTTCACAGATGACACCGCCGGGAACACCACAATTAAATGGTGTGTCCGAACGCAGAAATCGAACGTTGCTGGACAAGGTTCGATCAATGCTAAGTTACACAGATCTGCCACTGTCGCTGTGGGGTCATGCGTTATTAACCGCAACGCACGTTTTACACCGAATCCCTTCTAGTTCTGTCGACCATATCCCTTATGAAATATGGACTGGTAGAAAGCCAACCTTGAACCACATAAGAATATGGGGTTGCCCCGCTTTTGTGAAAAAGCTCAAGACAGAAAAATTGGAATCGAGAGCTGTGAAAGGACGTTTTGTTGGGTATCTTGAGGATTCCATGGGATACCAATTTTACTTCCACGACGATCAGAAAATCGTTGTAGCCCTTCAGGCTCACTTTCTCGAAGAAGAGTTCGTTCGAGAAGGTGGAGTGGGTCGTGAAGTAACTCTTGGAGAAACGACAGAAACGATTTCACAAACTCCAGTGTTATAAGACACTGTAGAGCAGTCCAAGACGCAATCAGAATTGCGCAGGTCTGGTAGAGTATCTCGCCAGCCTGAGAGATATGGAATGGTACACGTCGAGCACGGGGATGCTGCGACGGGGGGTAACGTCGGGGACGACCCCGCTACCTATGACCAGGCAATGACGGATATAGACTCCGTAAGATGGCTTGAAGCTATGCAAGTCGAAATGGATTCAATGCACGAAAATCAGGTCTGGACACTTGTTGATCTCCCCGATGGTTTTAGACCCATTGGGTGTAAGTGGATCTTCAAGAAAAAGATTAGATCAGACGGACAGGGGATACATACAAAGCTAGGCTTGTAGCGAAAGGTTATAGACAAAAAGGAGGAATTGACTATGAGGAAACCTTTTCGCCCGTTGCGATGATGAAGTCCATTCGGATATTACTTGCGATAGCAGCGTATAACGATTATGAGATCTGGCAGATGGATCTGAAAACCGCGTTCCTAAATGGATACCTCAAGGAGGAAATATATATGGAACAACCAAAGGGTTTTACATCACAAAAGGATGCTCATAAAGTATGCAAATTGAATAAGTCAATTTACGGACTTAAACAAGCCTCTAGGAGCTGGAATCTTCGGTTTGATGAAGTAGTTAAGAGCTACAGATTCATAAAGAACGAAGATGAACCATGCGTCTACAGAAAAAGCAGTGGGAGCAAGATATCGTTCCTCGTATTGTACGTCGATGACATCCTTTTGATAGGAAACGATATTGGGATGCTCTCGATGGTGAAAGCATGGCTTTCGACCGAATTCTCCATGAAAGACTTGGGAGAAGCGACCTACATCCTAGGAATTCGTGTCTATAGGGATAGAACGAATAAGATGTTAGGGCTCTCCCAAGCCCTGTACTTAGAAAAGGTCCTGAAACGATATAACATGGACAATTCTAAGAAAGGGTTCTTACCTATGGGGCATGGGATACATCTCTCCAAAGCTATGTGTCCTCAAAGTGAGGCATATAGAAAAGAGATGAATGGAATCCCCTATGCATCCGCAGTGGGTAGCTTGATGTACGCGATGCTTTGCACGCGACCGGACATAGCATACGCTGTGAGCGTAGTCAGTCGATTTCAAGCCAACCCGGGTAAAGAACACTGGACAGCAGTCAAGAATATCCTCAAGTATCTTAGAAGAACAAAGGATATGATGCTGGTCTATGGAAATGGAGAATTAGAAGTGGAAGGATATACGGATTCGGATTTCCAGTCAGACGTGGACGACCGACACTTTAGGTTTCGTCTTTACACTCAATGGTGGAACAGTATCTTGGAAAAGTTCCAAGCAGAGCACAACTGCTGATTCCACCTGCGAGGCTGAGTACATAGCCGCCTCAGAGGCAGTTAAAGAAGTAGTTTGGATGAGAAAGTTCTTGGAAGAACTGCAAGTGGTTCCGATTGCCGAAAAACCACTGCCACTGTGGTGCGACAATAGTGGTGCAATCGCGCAAGCGAAGGAACTAAGATCTCACAGTAAATCCAAACACATAGAAAGAAAATACCACGTGTTACGTGGATTCGTTGAGAGTGGCTACATAGCCGTCCAGAAGATTGCGACTGCGGACAACGTGGCCGACCCATTCACCAAGCCTTTATCAGGCAGTGCTGAACAAACATCTCAACAAGGCATACCATGCATTATTCTTGTTCAAAAAGGCAATTGCCATATTTAAAAAATCATTCTACTTGGTCAACAAGGCATTCAACTTGTTCAACAAGGCATTCTACTTGGCCAACAAGGCATTTGACTTGTTCATCAAGGCATTCTACTTGTTCAACTAGACATTCTACTTGGTGAACAATGCGTTCTACTTGGTCAACAACGCATGACTTGGTCAATTTGGCATTCGACTTGTTCAACAAGGCATTCAACTTGTTCCTCAAGGCAATACATGGTCAACAAGATATTTAACTTGTTCAACAAGACATTCTACTTGGTCAACAAGCCATGACTTGGTCAACTAGGCATTCGATTTGTTCAACAAGGCAATCAACTTGTTCAACAAGGCATAACTTAGTCAACAACAAATTCAACTTGTTCAACAAGCCATTACTTGGTCAACAAGGCATTTGACTTGTTCAATAAGGCATTGCACTAGTTTCACAAGGCATTACAAGGCATTCGACTTGTTCAACAAGGAATTGTACTTGTTCAATAGGGTATTCGACTTGGTGAACAAGGCATTCTACTTTGTTAACAAGGCAAGATTTCGTCAACAAGGCAGTCAACGTGTTCAACAAGGCATTCGACTTGTTCAACAAGGCATCCGACTTTGTAAACAAGGCATTCGACTTGTTCCACAAGGCATTTTACTGGTTCAAAAGGGCATTCGACTAGTTCACAAAGGCATACCGTGCATTCTTCTTCTTCAAAAAGGCAATTGACATGTTTAAAAACTCATTCTACTTGGTCAACAAGGCATTCAACTTGTTCAACAATGCATTCTTCTTGGTCAACAAGGCATTTGACTTGTTCAACAAGGCATTCTACTTTTTCAACTAGACATTCTACTTGGTCAACAAGGCGTTCTACTTGGTCAACAAGGCATGACTTTGTCAATTTGGCATTCGACTTGTTCAACAATGCATTCAACTTGTTCAATAAGGCAATACATGGTCATCAAGACATTTGACTTGTTCAACAAGACATTTTACTTGGTCAACAACCATGACTTGGTCAATTTGGCATTCGACTTGTTCAACAAGGCATAACTTGGTCAACAAGGAATTCAACTTGTTCAACAAGCCATTACTTTGTCAACAAGGCATTCGACTTGTTCAATAAGACATTCCACTTGTTTCACAAGGCATTACAAGGCATTCGACTTGTTCAACAAGCCATTACTTTGTCAACAAGGCATTCGACTTGTTCAATAAGGCATTCCACTTGTTTCACAAGGCATTACAAGGCATTCGACTTGTTCAACAAGGAATTCGACTAGTTCAAAAGGGCATTCGACTTGGTGAACAAGGCATACCATGCATTCTCTTCTTGTTCAACAATCCAATTGACGTATTTAACAAGACATTCTTCTTGGTCAACAAGGCATTCAACTTTTTCAACAAGGCATTCTAGTGGGTCAACATGGCATTTGACTTGTTCAACAAGACATTCTCTTTGTTCAACAACACATTTTACTTGGTCAACAAGGAATAACTTGGTCAATTTGGCATTCGACTTGTTCAACAAGGCATTCAACGTGTTCAACAAGGCATTCGACTTGTTCAACAAGAGAATCTTGGTCAACTTGGCATTCGACTTGTTTAACAAGGCAATCAACTTGTTCAACACTTGATCAACAAGGCATCCGACTTGTTCAACAAGGCATTCGACTTGTTCAACAAGGCATTGCACTTGTTTCACAAGGCATTACAAGGCATTCGACTTGTTCAACAAGGCATTCGACTTGTTCAACAAGGCATTGCACTTGTTTCACAAGGCATTACAAGGCATTCGACATGTTCAACAAGGCATTCGACTTGTTCAACAAGGAATTCTACTTGTTCAAAAGGGTATTCGACTTGGTGAACAAGGCATTTTACTTTGTTAACAAGGCAATATTTCGTCAACAAGGCAGTCGACGTGTTCAACAAGGCATCCGACTTTGTAAACAAGGCATTCGACTTGTTCGACAAGGCATTTTACTGGTTCAAAAGGGCATTCGACTAGTTCAAAAAGGCATACCGTGCATTCTTCTTGTTCAAAAAGGCAATTGACATGTTTAAAAAATCATTCTACTTGGTCAACAAGGCATTCAACTTGTTCAACAATGCATTCTTCTTGGTCAACAAGGCATTTGACTTGTTCAACAAGGCATTCTACTTTTTCAACTAGACATTCTACTTGGTCAACAAGGCGTTCTACTTGGTCAACAAGGCATGACTTTGTCAATTTGGCATTCAACTTGTTCAACAATGCATTCAACTTGTTCGATAAGGGAATACATGGTCAACAAGACATTTGACTTGTTCAACTAGACATTCTACTTGGTCAACAACCATGACTTGGTCAATTTTGCATTCGACTTGTTCAACAAGGCATAACTTGGTCAACAAGGAATTCAACTTGTTCAACAAGCCATTACTTGGTCAACAAGGCATTCGACTTGTTCAATAAGGCATTCCACTTGTTTCACAAGGCATTCGACTTGTTCAACAAGGAATTCGACTAGTTCAAAAGGGCATTCGACTCTGTGAACAAGGCATACCATGCATTCTTCTTGTTCAACAAGGCAATTGACGTGTTTAACAATACATTCTACTAGATCAACAAGGCATTCAACTTTTTCAACAAGGCATTCTAGGTAGTCAACATGGCATTTGACTTGTTCAACAAGGCATTCTCTTTGTTAAACAAGACATTTTACTTGGTCAACAAAGAATAACTTGGTCAATTTGGCATTCAACTTGTTCAACAAGTCATTCAACGTGTTTAACAAGGCATTCGACTTGTTCAACAAGACATTCGACTTGGTCAACTTGGCATTCGACTTGTTGAACAAGGCAATCAACTTGTTCAACACTTGGTCAACAAGGCATCCGACTTGTTCAACAAGGCATTCAACTTGTTCAACAAACCATTACTTGGTCAACAAGGCATTCGACTTGTTCCACAAGGCATTCCGATGGTTCAACAAGGCATTACATGGCATTCGACTTCTTCAATAAGGAATTCGACTTGTTCAAAAGGGCATTTGACTTGGTGAACATGGCATTCTACTTGGTCAACAAGGCAAGACTTGGTCAACAAGGCATTCGACTTGTTCAACAAGGCATTCGACTTGTTTAACAAGACATTCTATTTGGTCAACAAGGCATGACTTTGCCAATTTGGCATTCGCCTTGTTCAACAAGGCATTCAACTTGTTCAACAAGGCATTACATGGTCAACAAGGCATTCGACGTGTTCAACTATACATTCTACTTGGTCAACAAGGCATGACTTGGTCAACTTGGCGTTCGACTTCTTGAACAAGCCAATCAGCTTGTTCAACAAGGCATCCGACTTGTGGAACAAGGCATTTAACTTGTTCGACAAGTCATTAATTGGTCAACAAGGCATTCAACTTGTTCGACAAGTCATTACTTGGTCAACAAGGCATTCAACTTGTTCCACAAGGCATTACAAGGCATTCGACTTGTTCAACAAGGAATTCGACTTGTTCAACAGGGCATTCGACTTGGTGAACAAGGCATTCTACTTGGTCAACAAGGCAAGACTTCGTTAATAAGGCAGTCGACTCGCTCTACATGGAATTCGACTCGTTCAACAAGGCATTCGGCTAGTTTAACAAGGCATTCGACTTTGTTAACAAGGCATTCGACTTGTTCGATAAGGCATTTTACTTGTTCAAAAGGGCATTCGACTTGTTCAACAAGACATTCTACTTGTTCAACAAGACATTTTACTTGGTCAACAAGGCATTCAACTTATTCAACAAGGCATTCAACGTGTTCAACAAGGCATTCGACTAGTTCAACAAGACATTCTACTTGGTCGACAAGGCATGACTTCGTCAACTTGGCATTCGACTTGTTGAACAAGGCAATCAACTTGTTCAACACTTGGTCAACAAGCATCCGACTTGTTCAACAAGGCATTCAACTTGTTGAACAAGCCATTACTTGTTCGACAAGACATTCCACTGGTTCAACAAGGCATTACATGGCATTCTACTTCTTCAACAAGGAATTCGACTTGTTCAAAAGGGAATTCGACTTGGTAAACAAGGCATTTTACTTGGTCAACATGGCAAGACTTGGTAAACAAGGCATTACATGGCATTCGACTTCTTCAACAAGGAATTCGACTTGTTCAAAAGGGCATTCGACTTGTTCAAAAGGGCATTCGACTTGGTGAACAAGGCAAGACGTCTTCAACAAGGCATCCGACTTTGTTAACAAGGCATTCGACTTGTTCGATAAGGTATTTTACTTGTTCAAAAGGGCATTCAACTTGGTCAACAAGGCATACCATGCATTCTTCTCGTTAAACAAGGCAATTGCCGTGTTTAAAAAATAAATCTATTTGGTCAACAAGGCATTTGACTTGTTCAACAAGGCATTCTACTTGTTCAACAAGACAAATTACTTGGTCAACAAGGAATGACTTTGTCAATTTGGAATTCGACTTGTTCAACAAGGCTTTCAACGTGTTCAACATGGCATTCAACTTGTTCAACAAGACATTCTACTTGGTCAACATGGCATGACTTGGTTAACTTGGCATTCGACTTGTTGAACAAGGCAATCAACTTGTTCAACACTTGGTCAACAAGCCATCAAACTTGTTCAACAAGGCATTCAACTTATTCAACAAGCCATTACTTTTTCAACAAGGCATTCCACTGGTTCAACAAGGTATTACATGGCATTCTACTTCTTCAACAAGGAATTCGACTTGTTCAAAAGGGCATTCGACTTGGTGAACAAGGCATTCTACTTGGTCAACAAGGCAAGAGTTCGTCAACAAGGCAGTCGACGTGTTCAACAAGGCATTCGACTTGTTCAGCAAGGCATCCGACTTTGTAAACAAGGCATTCAACTTGTTCGACAAGGCATTTTACTTGTTCAAAAGGGCATTCGACTTGGTCAACAAGGCATACCATGCATTCTTCTTGGTCAAAAAGGCAATTGACGTGTTTAACAAATCATTCTACTTGGTCAACAAGGCATTCAACTTGTTCAACAAGGCATTCTACTTGGTTAACAAGGCATTTGACTTGTTCATCAAGGCATTCTACTTGTTCAACTAGACATTCTACTTGGTCAACAAGGCGTTCTACTTGGTCAAAAGGCAAGACTTGGTCAATTTGGCATTCGACTTGTTCAACAAGGCAATACATGGTCAACAAGACATTTTACTTGTTCAACAAGACATTCTACTTGGTCAACAAGCCATGACTTGGTCAACTTGACATTCGACTTGTTCAATAAGGCAATCAACTTGTTCAACAAGGCATAACTTGGTCAACAACGAATTCAACTTGTTCAACAAGCCATTACTTGGTCAACAAGGCATTCTACTTGGTCAACATGACAAGACTTGGTAAACAAGGCATTCGACTTGTTCAACAAGGCATTCGACTTGTTTAACAAGACATTCTATTTGGTCAGCAAGGCATGACTTGGTCGACAACGAATTCAACTTGTTCAACAAGCCATTACTTGGTCAACAAGGCATTTGACTTGTTCAATAAGGCATTGCACTTGTTTCACAAAGCATTACAAGGCATTCGACTTGTTCAACAAGGCATTACATGGCATTCGACTTCTTCAATAAGGAATTCGACTTGTTCAAAAGGGCATTTGACTTGGTGAACATGACATTCTACTTGGTCAACTAGGCAAGACTTGGTCAACAAGGCATTCGACTTGTTCAACAAGGCATTCGACTTGTTTAACAAGACATTCTATTTGGTCAACAAGGCATGACTTTGTCAACTTGGCATTGGACTTGTTGAACAAGGCAATCAACTTGTTCAACACTTGGTCAACAAGCTATCCAACTTTTTCAACAAGGCATTCAACTTATTCAACAAGCCATTACTTGTACAACAAGGCATTCAACTTGTTCAACAAGGCATTACATGGTCAACAAGGGATTCGACGTGTTCAACTATACATTCTACTTGGTCAACTTGGCGTTCGACATATTGAACAAGCCAATCAGCTTGTTCAACAAGGCATAACTTGGTCAACAACGCACCCGACTTGTTGAACAAGGCATTTAACTTGTTCGCAAGTCATTAATTGGTCAACAAGGCATTCAACTTGTTCGACAAGTTATTACTTGGTCACAAGGCATTCAACTTGTTCCACAAGGCATTACAAGGCATTCGACTTGTTCAACAAGGAATGCGACTTGTTCAACAGGGCATTCGACGTGGTGAACAAGGCATTCTACTTGGTCAACAAGGCAAGACTTCGTTAATAAGGCAGTCGACTAGCTCTACATGGAATTCGACTCGTTCAACAAGGCATTCAGCTAGTTTAACAAGGCATTCGACTTTGTTAACAAGGCATTCGACTTGTTCGATAAGGCATTTTACTTGTTCAAAAGGGCATTCGACTTGTTCAACAAGACATTCTACTTGTTCAACAAGACATTTTACTTGGTCAACAAGGAATGACTTGGTCAATTTGGCATTCGACTTGTTCAACAAGGCATTCAACGTGTTCAACAACGCATTCGAGTAGTTCAACAAGACATTCTACTTGGTCGACAAGGCATGACTTCGTCAACTTGGCATTCGACTTGTTGAACAAGGCAATCAACTTGTTCAACACTTGGTAAACAAGGCATTACACGGCATTCGACTTCTTCAACAAGGAATTCGACTTGTTCAAAAGGGCATTCGACTTGGTGAACAAGGCATTCTACTTGGTCAACATGGCAAGACTTGGTAAACAAGGCATTACACGGCATTCGACTTCTTCAACAAGGAATTCGACTTGTTCAAAAGGGCATTCGACTTGGTGAACAAGGCAAGACGTGTTCAACAAAGCATTCGGCTTGTTCAACAAGGCATCCGACTTTGTTAACAAGGCATCCGACTTTGTTAACAAGGCATTTGACTTGTTCGATAAGACATTCCACTTGGTCAACAAGGCATGACTTGGTCAACTTGGCATTCGACTTGTTGAACAAGGCAATCAACTTGTTCAACACTTGGTCAACAAGCCATCCAACTTGTTCAACAAGGCATTCAACTTGTTCAACAAGGCATTCAACTTATTTAACAAGCCATTACTTGTTCAACAAGGCATTCCACTGGTTCAACAAGCCATTACATGGCATTCTACTTCTTCAACAAGGAATTCGACTTGTTCAAAAGGGCATTAGACTTGGTGAACAAGGCATTCTACTTGGTCAACATGCCAAGACTTGGTAAACAAGGCATTCGACTTGTTCAACGAGGCATTCGACTTGTTTAACAAGACATTCTATTTGGTCAACAAGGCATGACTTGGTCGACAACGAATTCAACTTGTTCAACAAGCCATTACTTGGTCGACAAGGCATTTGACTTGTTCAATAAGGCATTGCACTTGTTTCACAAGGCATTACAAGGTATTCGACTTGCTCAACAAGGAATTCTACTTGTTCAAAAGGGTATTCGACTTGGTGAACAAGGCATTCTACTTGGTTAAAAAGGCAAGATTTCGTCAACAAGGCAGTCGACGTGTTCAACAAGGCATTCGACTTGTTCAACAAGGCATCCGACTTTGTAAACAAAAATTCGACTTGTTCGACAAGGTATTTTACTGGTTCAAAATGGCATTCGACTAGTTCAAAAAGGCATACCGTGCATTCTTCTTGTTCAAAAAGGCAATTGACATGTTTAAAAAATCATTCAACTTGTTCAACAATGCATTCTTCTAGGTCAACAAGGCATTTGACTTGTTCAACAAGGCATTCTACTTTTTCAACTAGACATTCTACTTGGTCAACAAGGCATGACTTGGTCAATTTGGCATTCGACTTGTTCAATAAGGTAATACATGGTCAACAAGACATTTGACTTGTTCAACAAGACATTCTACTTTGTCAACAACCATGACTTGGTCAATTTGGCATTCGACTTGTTCAACAAGGCATAACTTGGTCAACAAGGAATTCAACTTGTTGAAGAAGGCATTCGACTTGTTCAACAAGGCATAAACTTGGTCAACAAGGAATTCAACTTGTTCAACAAGCCATTACTTGGTCAACAAGGCATTCGACTTGTTCAATAAGGCATTCCACTTGTTTCACAAGGCATTACAAGGCATTCGACTTGTTCAACAAGGAATTCGACTAGTTCAAAAGCGCATTCGACTTGGTGAACAAGGCATACCATGCATTCTTCTTGTTCAACAAGGCAATTGACGTGTTTAACAAGACATTCTACTTGGTCAACAAGGCATTCAACTTTTTCAACAAGGCATTCTAGTTGGTTAACATGGCATTTGACTTGTTCAACAAGACATTCTCTTTATTCAACAACACATTTTACTTGGTCAACAAGGAACAACTTGGTCAATTTGGCATTCGACTTGTTCAACAAGGCATTTAACGTGTTCAACAAGGCATTCGACTTGTTTAACAAGACATTCGACTTGGTCAACTTGGCATTCGACTTGTTGAACAAGGCAATCAACTTGTTCAACACTTGGTCAACAAGGCATCCGAGTTGTTCAACAAGCCATTACTTGTTCGACAAGGCATTCCGATGGTTCTACAAGGCATTACATGGCATTCGACTTCTTCAATAAGGAATTCGACTTGTTCAAAAGGGCATTTGACTTGGTGAACATGACATTCTACTTGGTCAACAAGCCATTACTTGTACAACAAGGCATTCAACTTGTTCAACAAGCCATTACTTGTACAACAAGGCATTCAACTTGTTCAACAAGGCATTACATGGTCAACAAGGGATTCGACGTGTTCAACTATACATTCTACTTGGTCAACTTGGCGTTCGACATATTGAACAAGCCAATCAGCTTGTTCAACAAGGCATAACTTGGTCAACAACGCACCCGACTTGTTGAACAAGGCATTTAACTTGTTCGCAAGTCATTAATTGGTCAACAAGGCATTCAACTTGTTCGACAAGTTATTACTTGGTCAACAAGGCATTCAACTTGTTCCACAAGGCATTACAAGGCATTCGACTTGTTCAACAAGGAATGCGACTTGTTCAACAGGGCATTCGACGTGGTGAACAAGGCATTCTACTTGGTCAACAAGGCAAGACTTCGTTAATAAGGCAGTCGACTCGCTCTACATGGAATTTGACTCGTTCAACAAGGCATTCGGCTAGTTTAACAAGGCATTCGACTTTGTTAACAAGGCATTCGACTTGTTCGATAAGGCATTTTACTTGTTCAAAAGGGCATTCGACTTGTTCAACAAGACATTCTACTTGGTCAACTTGGCATTCGACTTGTTGAACAAGGCAATCAACTTGTTCAACACTTGTTCAACACTTGGTCAACAAGGCATCCGACTTGTGCAACAAGGCATTCAACTTGTTCAACAAGCCATTATTTGGTCAACAAGGCATTCGACTTGTTCAACAAGGCATTCCGATGGTTCAACAAGGCATTACATGGCATTCGACTTCTTCAATAAGGAATTCGACTTGTTCAAAAGGGCATTTGACTTGGTGAACATGACATTCTACTTGGTCAAGTAGGCAAGACTTGGTCAACAAGGCATTCGACTTGTTCAACAAGGCATTCGACTTGTTTAACAAGACATTCTATTTGGTCAACAAGGCATGACTTTGTCAACTTGGCATTCGACTTGTTGAACAAGGCAATCAACTTGTTCAACACTTGGTCAACAAGCTATCCAACTTGTTCAACAAGGCATTCAACTTATTCAACAAGCCATTACTTGTTCAACAAGGCATTCAACTTGTTCAACAAGGCATTACATGGTCAACAAGGGATTCGACGTGTTAAACTATACATTCTACTTGGTCAACTTGGCGTTCGACATATTGAACAAGCCAATCAGCTTGTTCAACAAGGCATAACTTGGTCAACAAGGCATCCGACTTGTTGAACAAGGCATTTAACTTGTTCGACAAGTCTTCAATTGGTCAACAAGGCATTCAACTTGTTCGACAAGTTATTACTTGGTCAACAAGGCATTCAACTTGTTCCACAAGGCATTACAAGGCATTCGACTTGTTCAACAAGGAATGCGACTTGTTCAACAGGGCATTCGACGTGGTGAACAAGGCATTCTACTTGGTCAACAAGGCAAGACTTCGTTAATAAGGCAGTCGACTCGCTCTACATGGAATTTGACTCGTTCAACAAGGCATTCGGCTAGTTTAACAAGGCATTCGACTTTGTTAACAAGGCATTCGACTTGTTCGATAAGGCATTTTACTTGTTCAAAAGGGCATTCGACTTGTTCAACAAGACATTCTACTTGGTCAACTTGGCATTCGACTTGTTGAACAAGGCAATCAACTTGTTCAACACTTGTTCAACACTTGGTCAACAAGGCATCCGACTTGTGCAACAAGGCATTCAACTTGTTCAACAAGCCATTATTTGGTCAACAAGGCATTCGACTTGTTCAACAAGGCATTCCGATGGTTCAACAAGGCATTACATGGCATTCGACTTCTTCAATAAGGAATTCGACTTGTTCAAAAGGGCATTTGACTTGGTGAACATGACATTCTACTTGGTCAAGTAGGCAAGACTTGGTCAACAAGGCATTCGACTTGTTCAACAAGGCATTCGACTTGTTTAACAAGACATTCTATTTGGTCAACAAGGCATGACTTGGTCCACTTGGCATTCGACTTGTTGAACAAGGCAATCAACTTGTTCAACCCTTGGTCAACAAGCTATCCAACTTGTTCAACAAGGCATTCAACTTATTCAACAAGCCATTACTTGTTCAACAAGGCATTCCACTGGTTCAACAAGGCATTACATGGTATTCTATTTCTTCAACAAGGAATTCGACTTGTTCAAAAGGGCATTCGACTTGGTGAACAAGGCATTCTACTTG
Source organism: Linderniella brevidens (assembly GCA_004919715.1). Lineage (NCBI taxonomy): Eukaryota > Viridiplantae > Streptophyta > Magnoliopsida > Lamiales > Linderniaceae > Linderniella > Linderniella brevidens. Next base: position 175,695 of record SWDC01000015.1, read on the forward strand.
GTCAACAAGGCAAGAGTTCGTCAACAAGGCAGTCGACGTGTTCAACAAGGCATTCGACTTGTTCAGCAATGCTGACTTTGTAAACAAGGCATTCAACTTGTTCGACAAGGCATTTTACTTGTTCAAAAGGGCATTCGACTTGGTCAACAAGCCATACCATGCATTCTTCTTGTTCAAAAAGGCAATGGACGTGTTTAACAAATCATTCTACTTGGTCAACAAGGCATTCAACTTGTTCAACAAGGCATTATACTTGTCCAACAAGGCATTTGACTTGTTCATCAAGGCATTCTACTTCTTCAACTAGACATTCTACTTGGTCAACAAGGCGTTCTACTTGGTCAAAGGCAAGACTTGGTCAATTTGGCATTCGACATGTTCAACAAGGCAATACATGGTCAACAAGACATTTAACTTGTTCAACAAGACATTCTACTTGGTCAACAAGCCAGGACTTGGTCAACTTGACATTCGACTTGTTCAATAAGGCAATCAACTTGTTCAACAAGGCATAACTTGGTCAACAACGAATTCAACTTGTTCAACAAGCCATTACTTGGTCAACAAGGCATTCTACTTGGTCAACATGATGAGACTTGGTAAACAAGGCATTCGACTTGTTCAACAAGGCATTCGACTTGTTTAACAAGACATTCTATTTGGTCAGCAAGGCATGACTTGGTCGACAACGAATTCAACTTGTTCAACAAGCCATTACTTGGTCAACAAGGCATTTGACTTGTTCAATAAGGCATTGCACTTGTTTCACAAAGCATTACAAGGCATTCGACTTGTTCAACAAGGCATTACATGGCACTCGACTTCTTCAATAAGGAATTCGACTTGTTCAAAAGGGCATTTGACTTGGTGAACATGACATTCTACTTGGTCAACTAGGCAAGACTTGGTCAACAAGGCATTCGACTTGTTCAACAAGGCATTCGACTTGTTTAACAAGACATTCTATTTGGTCAACAAGGCATGACTTGGTCAACTTGGCATTCGACTTGTTGAACAAGGCAATCAACTTGTTCAACACTTGGTCAACAAGCTATCCAACTTGTTCAACAAGGCATTCAACTTATTCAACAAGCCATTACTTGTTCAACAAGGCATTCCACTGGTTCAACAAGGCATTACATGGTATTCTACTTCTTCAATAAGGAATTCGACTTGTTCAAAAGGGCATTTGACTTGGTGAACATGACATTCTACTTGGTCAAGTAGGCAAGACTTGGTCAACAAGGCATTCGACTTGTTCAACAAGGCATTCGACTTGTTTAACAAGACATTCTATTTGGTCAACAAGGCATGACTTGGTCAACTTGGCATTCGACTTGTTGAACAAGGCAATCAACTTGTTCAACACTTGGTCAACAAGCTATCCAACTTGTTCAACAAGGCATTCAACTTATTCAACAAGCCATTACTTGTTCAACAAGGCATTCCACTGGTTCAACAAGGCATTACATGGTATTCTACTTCTTCAACAAGGAATTCGACTTGTTCAAAAGGGCATTCGACTTGGTGAACAAGGCATTCTACTTGGTCAACAAGGCAAGAGTTCGTCAACAAGGCAGTCGACGTGTTCAACAAGGCATTCGACTTGTTCAGCAAGGCTGACTTTGTAAACAAGGCATTCAACTTGTTCGACAAGGCATTTTACTTGTTCAAAAGGGCATTCGACTTGGTCAACAAGCCATACCATGCATTCTTCTTGTTCAAAAAGGCAATGGACGTGTTTAACGAATCATTCTACTTGGTCAACAAGGCATTCAACTTGTTCAACAAGGCATTATACTTGTCCAACAAGGTATTTGACTTGTTCATCAAGGCATTCTACTTCTTCAACTAGACATTCTACTTGGTCAACAAGGCGTTCTACTTGGTCAAAAGGCAAGACTTGGTCAATTTGGCATTCGACATGTTCAACAAGGCAATACATGGTCAACAAGACATTTAACTTGTTCAACAAGACATTCTACTTGGTCAACAAGCCAGGACTTTGTCAACTTGACATTCGACTTGTTCAATAAGGCAATCAACTTGTTCAACAAGGCATAACTTGGTCAACAACGAATTCAACTTGTTCAACAAGCCATTACTTGGTCAACAAGGCATTCTACTTGGTCAACATGACAAGACTTGGTAAACAAGGCATTCGACTTGTTCAACAAGGCATTCGACTTGTTTAACAAGACATTCTATTTGGTCAGCAAGGCATGACTTGGTCGACAACGAATTCAACTTGTTCAACAAGCCATTACTTGGTCAACAAGGCATTTGACTTGTTCAATAAGGCATTGCACTTGTTTCACAAAGCATTACAAGGCATTCGACTTGTTCAACAAGGAATTCTACTTGTTCAAAAGGGTATTCGACTTGGCGAACAAGGCATTCTACATGGTTAAAAAGGAAAGATTTCGTCAACAAGGCAGTCGACGTGTTCAACAAGGCATTCGACTTGTTCAACAAGGCATCCGACTTTGTAAACAATGCATTCGACTTGTTCGACAAGGCATTTTACTGGTTCAAAAGGGCATTCGACTAGTTCATAAAGGCATACCGTGCATTCTTCTTGTTCAAAAAGGCAATTGACATGTTTAAAAAATCATTCTACTTGGTCAACAAGGCATTCAGCTTGTTCAACAATGCATTCTTCTTGGTCAACAAGGCATTTGACTTGTTCAACAAGGCATAATTTGGTCAACAAGGAATTCAACTTGTTCAACAAGCCATTACTTGGTCAACAAGGCATTCGACTTGTTCAATAAGGCATTCCACTTGTTTCACAATGCATTACAAGGCATTCGACTTGTTCAACAAGGAATTCGACTAGTTCAAAACGGCATTCGACTAGGTGAACAAGGCATACCATGCATTCTTCTTGTTCAACAAGGCAATTGACGTGTTTAACAAGACATTCTACTTGGTCAACAAGGCATTCAACTTTTTCAACAAGGCATTCTAGTTGGTCAACATGGCATTCGACTTGTTCAACAAGGCATTCAACGTGTTCCACAAGGCATTCGACTTGTTCAACAAGATATTCTACTTGGTCAACTTCGCATTCGACTTGTTGAACAAGGCAATCAACTTGTTCAACACTTGTTCAACACTTGGTCAACAAGGCATCCGACTTGTTCAACAAGGCATTCAACTTGTTCAACAAGCCATTACTTGGTCAACAAGGCATTCGACTTGTTCAACAAGGCATTCCGATGGTTCAACAAGGCATTACATGGCATTCGACTTCTTCAATAAGGCATTCGACTTGTTCAAAAGGGCATTTGACTTGGTGAACATGGCATTCTACTTGGTCAACTAGGCAAGACTTGGTCAACAAGGCATTCGACTTGTTCAACAAGGCATTCGACTTGTTTAACAAGACATTCTATTTGGTCAACAAGGCATGACTTGGTCAATTTGGCATTCGCCTTGTTCAACAAGGCATTCAACTTGTTCAACAAGGCATTACATGGTCAACAAGGGATTCGACGTGTTCAACTATACATTCTACTTGGTCAACTTGTCGTTCGACATATTGAACAAGCCAATCAGCTTGTTCAACAAGGCATAACTTGGTCAACAAGGCATCCGACTTGTTGAACAAGGCATTTAACTTGTTCGACAAGTCATTAATTGGTCAACAAGGCATTCAACTTGTTCGACATGTTATTACTTGGTCAACAAGGCATTCAACTTGTTCCACAAAGCATTACAAGGCATTCGACTTGTTCAACAAGGAATGCGACTTGTTCAACAGGGCATTCGACGTGGTGAACAAGGCATTCTACTTGGTCAACAAGGCAAAACTTCGTTAATAAGGCAGTCGACTCGCTCTACATGGAATTCGACTCGTTCAACAAGGCATTCGGCTAGTTTAACAAGGCATTCGACTTTGTTAACAAGGCATTCGACTTGTTCGATAAGGCATTTTACTTGTTCAAAGGGCATTCGACTTGTTCAACAAGACATTCTACTTGTTCAACAAGACATTTTACTTGGTCAACAAGGAAAGACTTGGTCAATTTGGCATTCGACTTGTTCAACAAGGCATTCAACGTGTTCAACAAGGCATTCGACTAGTTCAACAAGACATTCTACTTGGTCGACAAGGCATGACTTCGTCCACTTGGCATTCGACTTGTTGAACAAGGCAATCAACTTGTTCAACACTTGGTCAACAAGCATCCGACTTGTTCAACAAGCCATTACTTGTTCGACAAGGCATTCCGATGGTTCTACAAGGCATTACATGGCATTCGACTTCTTCAATAAGGAATTCGACTTGTTCAAAAGGGCATTTGACTTGGTGAACATGACATTCTACTTGGTCAACTAGGCAAGACTTGGTCAACAAGGCATTCGACTTGTTCAACAAGGCATTCGACTTGTTCAACAAGGCATTCGACTTGTTTAACAAGACATTCTATTTGGTCAACAAGGCATGACTTGGTCAATTTGGCATTAGCCTTGTTCAACAAGGCATTGAACTTGTTCAACAAGGCATTACATGGTCAACAAGGGATTCGACATGTTCAACTATACATTCTACTTGGTCAACTTGGCGTTCGACATATTGAACAAGCCAATCAGCTTGTTCAACAAGGCATAACTTGGTCAACAAGGCATCCGACTTGTTGAACAAGGCATTTAACTTGTTCGACAAGTCATTAATTGGTCAACAAGGCATTCAACTTGTTCGACAAGTTATTACTTGGTCAACAAGGCATTCAACTTGTTCCACAAGGCATTACAAGGCATTCGACTTGTTCAACAAGGAATGCGACTTGTTCAACAGGGCATTCGACGTGGTGAACAAGGCATTCTACTTGGTCAACAAGGCAAGACTTCGTTAATAAGGCAGTCGACTAGCTCTACATGGAATTCGACTCGTTCAACAAGGCATTCAGCTAGTTTAACAAGGCATTCGACTTTGTTAACAAGGCATTCGACTTGTTCGATAAGGCATTTTACTTGTTCAAAAGGGCATTCGACTTGTTCAACAAGACATTCTACTTGTTCAACAAGACATTTTACTTGGTCAACAAGGAATGACTTGGTCAATTTGGCATTCGACTTGTTCAACAAGGCATTCAACGTGTTCAACAACGCATTCGAGTAGTTCAACAAGACATTCTACTTGGTCGACAAGGCATGACTTCGTCAACTTGGCATTCGACTTGTTGAACAAGGCAATCAACTTGTTCAACACTTGGTCAACAAGCATCCGACTTGTTCAACAAGGCATTCAACTTATTCAACAAGCCATTACTTGTTGAACAAGGCATTCAACTTGTTCAACAAGGCATTACATGGTCAACAAGGGATTCCACGTGTTCAACTATACATTCTACTTGGTCAACTTGGCGTTCGACATATTGAACAAGCCAATCAGCTTGTTCAACAAGGCATAACTTGGTCAACAAGGCATCCGACTTGTTGAACAAGGCATTTAACTTGTTCGACAAGTCATTAATTGGTCAACAAGGCATTCAACTTGTTCGACAAGTTATTACTTGGTCAACAAGGCATTCAACTTGTTCCACAAGGCATTACAAGGCATTCGACTTGTTCAACAAGGAATTCGACTTGTTCAAAAGGGCATTCGACGTGGTGAACAAGGCATTCTACTTGGTCAACAAGGCAAAACTTCGTTAATAAGGCAGTCGACCCGCTCTACATGGAATTCGACTCGTTCAACAAGGCATTCAGCTAGTTTAACAAGGCATTCGACTTTGTTAACAAGGCATTCGACTTGTTCGATAAGGCATTTTACTTGTTCAAAAGGGCATTCGACTTGTTCAACAAGACATTCTACTTGTTCAACAAGACATTTTACTTGGTCAACAAGGAAAGACTTGGTCAATTTGGCATTCGACTTGTTCAACAAGGCATTCAACGTGTTCAACAAGGCATTCGACTAGTTCAACAAGACATTCTACTTGGTCGACAAGGCATGACTTCGTCCACTTGGCATTCGACTTGTTGAACAAGGCAATCAACTTGTTCAACACTTGGTCAACAAGCATCCGACTTGTTCAACAAGCCATTACTTGTTCGACAAGGCATTCCGATGGTTCTACAAGGCATTACATGGCATTCGACTTCTTCAATAAGGAATTCGACTTGTTCAAAAGGGCATTTGACTTGGTGAACATGACATTCTACTTGGTCAACTAGGCAAGACTTGGTCAACAAGGCATTCGACTTGTTCAACAAGGCATTCGACTTGTTTAAGAAGACATTCTATTTGGTCAACAAGGCATGACTTGGTCAATTTGGCATTAGCCTTGTTCAACAAGGCATTGAACTTGTTCAACAAGGCATTACATGGTCAACAAGGGATTCGACGTGTTCAACTATACATTCTACTTGGTCAACTTGGCGTTCGACATATTGAACAAGCCAATCAGCTTGTTCAACAAGGCATAACTTGGTCAACAAGGCATCCAACTTGTTGAACAAGGCATTTAACTTGTTCGACAAGTCATTAATTGGTCAACAAGGCATTCAACTTGTTCGACAAGTTATTACTTGGTCAACAAGGCATTCAACTTGTTCCACAAAGCATTACAAGGCATTCGACTTGTTCAACAAGGAATGCGACTTGTTCAACAGGGCATTCGACGTGGTGAACAAGGCATTCTACTTGGTCAACAAGGCAAAACTTCGTTAATAAGGCAGTCGACTCGCTCTACATGGAATTCGACTCGTTCAACAAGGCATTCGGCTAGTTTAACAAGGCATTCGACTTTGTTAACAAGGCATTCGACTTGTTCGATAAGGCATTTTACTTGTTCAAAAGGGCATTCGACTTGTTCAACAAGACATTCTACTTGTTCAACAAGACATTTTACTTGGTCAACAAGGAAAGACTTGGTCAATTTGGCATTCGACTTGTTCAACAAGGCATTCAACGTGTTCAACAAGGCATTCGACTAGTTCAACAAGACATTCTACTTGGTCGACAAGGCATGACTTCGTCCACTTGGCATTCGACTTGTTGAACAAGGCAATCAACTTGTTCAACACTTGGTCAACAAGCATCCGACTTGTTCAACAAGCCATTACTTGTTCGACAAGGCATTCCGATGGTTCTACAAGGCATTACATGGCATTCGACTTCTTCAATAAGGAATTCGACTTGTTCAAAAGGGCATTTGACTTGGTGAACATGACATTCTACTTGGTCAACTAGGCAAGACTTGGTCAACAAGGCATTCGACTTGTTCAACAAGGCATTCGACTTGTTCAACAAGGCATTCGACTTGTTTAACAAGACATTCTATTTGGTCAACAAGGCATGACTTGGTCAATTTGGCATTAGCCTTGTTCAACAAGGCATTGAACTTGTTCAACAAGGCATTACATGGTCAACAAGGGATTCGACATGTTCAACTATACATTCTACTTGGTCAACTTGGCGTTCGACATATTGAACAAGCCAATCAGCTTGTTCAACAAGGCATAACTTGGTCAACAAGGCATCCGACTTGTTGAACAAGGCATTTAACTTGTTCGACAAGTCATTAATTGGTCAACAAGGCATTCAACTTGTTCGACAAGTTATTACTTGGTCAACAAGGCATTCAACTTGTTCCACAAGGCATTACAAGGCATTCGACTTGTTCAACAAGGAATGCGACTTGTTCAACAGGGCATTCGACGTGGTGAACAAGGCATTCTACTTGGTCAACAAGGCAAGACTTCGTTAATAAGGCAGTCGACTAGCTCTACATGGAATTCGACTCGTTCAACAAGGCATTCAGCTAGTTTAACAAGGCATTCGACTTTGTTAACAAGGCATTCGACTTGTTCGATAAGGCATTTTACTTGTTCAAAAGGGCATTCGACTTGTTCAACAAGACATTCTACTTGTTCAACAAGACATTTTACTTGGTCAACAAGGAATGACTTGGTCAATTTGGCATTCGACTTGTTCAACAAGGCATTCAACGTGTTCAACAACGCATTCGAGTAGTTCAACAAGACATTCTACTTGGTCGACAAGGCATGACTTCGTCAACTTGGCATTCGACTTGTTGAACAAGGCAATCAACTTGTTCAACACTTGGTAAACAAGGCATTACACGGCATTCGACTTCTTCAACAAGGAATTCGACTTGTTCAAAAGGGCATTCGACTTGGTGAACAAGGCATTCTACTTGGTCAACATGGCAAGACTTGGTAAACAAGGCATTACACGGCATTCGACTTCTTCAACAAGGAATTCGACTTGTTCAAAAGGGCATTCGACTTGGTGAACAAGGCAAGACGTGTTCAACAAAGCATTCGGCTTGTTCAACAAGGCATCCGACTTTGTTAACAAGGCATCCGACTTTGTTAACAAGGCATTCGACTTGTTCGATAAGACATTCTACTTGGTCCACAAGGCATGACTTGGTCAACTTGGCATTCGACTTGTTGAACAAGGCAATCAACTTGTTCAACACTTGGTCAACAAGCCATCCAACTTGTTCAACAAGGCATTCAACTTGTTCAACAAGGCATTCAACTTATTTAACAAGCCATTACTTGTTCAACAAGGCATTCCACTGGTTCAACAAGCCATTACATGGCATTCTACTTCTTCAACAAGGAATTCGACTTGTTCAAAAGGGCATTAGACTTGGTGAACAAGGCATTCTACTTGGTCAACATGCCAAGACTTGGTAAACAAGGCATTCGACTTGTTCAACGAGGCATTCGACTTGTTTAACAAGACATTCTATTTGGTCAACAAGGCATGACTTGGTCGACAACGAATTCAACTTGTTCAACAAGCCATTACTTGGTCGACAAGGCATTTGACTTGTTCAATAAGGCATTGCACTTGTTTCACAAGGCATTACAAGGTATTCGACTTGCTCAACAAGGAATTCTACTTGTTCAAAAGGGTATTCGACTTGGTGAACAAGGCATTCTACTTGGTTAAAAAGGCAAGATTTCGTCAACAAGGCAGTCGACGTGTTCACAAGGCATTCGACTTGTTCAACAAGGCATCCGACTTTGTAAACAAAATTCGACTTGTTCGACAAGGTATTTTACTGGTTCAAAATGGCATTCGACTAGTTCAAAAAGGCATACCGTGCATTCTTCTTGTTCAAAAAGGCAATTGACATGTTTAAAAAATCATTCAACTTGTTCAACAATGCATTCTTCTAGGTCAACAAGGCATTTGACTTGTTCAACAAGGCATTCTACTTTTTCAACTAGACATTCTACTTGGTCAACAAGGCATGACTTGGTCAATTTGGCATTCGACTTGTTCAATAAGGTAATACATGGTCAACAAGACATTTGACTTGTTCAACAAGACATTCTACTTTGTCAACAACCATGACTTGGTCAATTTGGCATTCGACTTGTTCAACAAGGCATAACTTGGTCAACAAGGAATTCAACTTGTTGAAGAAGGCATTCGACTTGTTCAACAAGGCATAAACTTGGTCAACAAGGAATTCAACTTGTTCAACAAGCCATTACTTGGTCAACAAGGCATTCGACTTGTTCATAAGGCATTCCACTTGTTTCACAAGGCATTACAAGGCATTCGACTTGTTCAACAAGGAATTCGACTAGTTCAAAAGCGCATTCGACTTGGTGAACAAGGCATACCATGCATTCTTCTTGTTCAACAAGGCAATTGACGTGTTTAACAAGACATTCTACTTGGTCAACAAGGCATTCAACTTTTTCAACAAGGCATTCTAGTTGGTTAACATGGCATTTGACTTGTTCAACAAGACATTCTCTTTATTCAACAACACATTTTACTTGGTCAACAAGGAACAACTTGGTCAATTTGGCATTCGACTTGTTCAACAAGGCATTTAACGTGTTCAACAAGGCATTCGACTTGTTTAACAAGACATTCGACTTGGTCAACTTGGCATTCGACTTGTTGAACAAGGCAATCAACTTGTTCAACACTTGGTCAACAAGGCATCCGAGTTGTTCAACAAGGCATTCAACTTGTTCAACAAGCCATTACTTGGTCAACAAGGCATTCGACTTGTTCAACAAGGCATTTCAATGGTTCAACAAGACATTACATGGCATTCGACTTCTTCAATAAGGAATTCGACTTGTTCAAAAGGGCATTCGACTTGGTGAACATGGCACTCTTTTTGGTCAACAAGGAAAGACTTGGTCAACAAGGTATTCGACTTTTTCAACAAGGCATTCTTTTTGGTCAACAAGACATGACTTGGTCAATTTGGCATACGCCTTGTTCAACAAGGCATTCAACTTGTTCAACAAGGCATTCGACGTGTTCAACTATACATTCTACTTGGTCAACAAGGCATGACTTGGTCAACTTGGCGTTTGACTTCTTGAACAAGCCAATCAGCTTGTTCAACAAGGCATAACATGGTCAACAAACAAAATGCATTTGACCTTGTCTCGCTACTTTCTCTCTCTAGGGGATTTTTCTCTCATCTCTCTCTAGAGTTCCTTAATGAATAACATCCATAATATAGTCCAGATTCATTACAAACTACCTCCAAAATCTCTACGGCGTGTTGACGGGCAGCGGAACACGGTGGCGCACCTCCATCGCCGGGATCAGACGGCTTTGGAGGGTTTGATTCTCATTTTTTGAGTTTTGGTTTTACATTTTTTCGACTTTGCTTGACAATGGCATCGACATCCCTCATGTATAGATCGATAATGAGTGGATCTTCTACATCGATGAAGAATTCGGATCCGAAAGATTGTTCACGAGATATTGATTCACTAAGGCGGGAATACCCATCATTCGCCTCTAGATTTGATGGAGCACGTTTTAATTCTTTGATGGCTAGGATTAATGGCCGCTCCGATGGCGGAACGGAAGACGATCCTCACATTCCCGAAGGGGGCCGTGGCGGGGGTAATAGACGGAATGGAGTGACAATACTACAACCACTACGTGGCGCTCGGGTGGGAGCCGAATATCATCGACCGGGAATGCCGCCACCACCTAGTCGGAGAGCCGATCGACGAGGGGACGTGTCGGACGTGACAACCAAAATTGCGCAAGATTAAAAAAAAACGCTCTCCCTTCTCTCTTAATTTTCAAAACCCTTCGGTCACGGCTCCACCTCCCGCCGGCGTGCTTTCTCCTCCATCCCGCCTCCACCACCTGGTCCGGCGCGGCCTCTCTCGCGGTCCTTCATCGCCGGGCTCAAACGGCGTTTGGAGGCCCGCCGTTTAAGGGTTTTCCGTCCCGCGTCTCGTCCTTCTCCGCTCTCCTCCTCCCGCCGGCGTGCCCCCTCATCCCTTCCGTCAACACCACCTGCTCCGGCGAGGTCTTATCGCGGTCTCATCGCCGGGCTCAAAAGCGTTTGGAGGAGCGCCGCTTTAGGGTTTTCCAGGCCCACGTCTCTCCAACTTCTCCGCGCTCCACCATCCCGCTTCTCTTGGGCTGCCTTCCACCGCCCTCCGCCGCCGCTGTGGGCGGCGGACTCGCCTCGCATCTCCGCTGCCGGGTCCAGACGGCGATCGGAGCTGCTCCGGCGAGACTTTGAACCGAGTCTCTTCACCTCCCGCCTACGTGACTTTTCACCTTCCGCCTTTTCGTTCCGCGGTCATGGCATCCTCTTCATCATCATCTTCTTCATCGCTTTGTGGTTCCAACATGGCGGGACCTTCCTCCTCATCGATGGCAACGGGAGGTTCCGAGGTCACCACCGCTCTCTCGGCAAATTTCCCTGACTTTGCCGCGGATTTCAAAGGCGAGGCGTTTCACGAGCTCTTCCGCCGTGTTCTCGGGATTGAATCAATGCTTGCATCAAAAGCTAACGTTGCTTCGGGATCGGAAGAGTTCGCCTCCCTCGTGGCCGCGTCTTCGGGAATTCCCGACGTTCCCGACGTTCACATGAGCCTTGCGCCCTCCCAACATATAGAATTGGTGACTGCCGTTGATGCCACGACTACCCGCGTTGATTCACGGCTTTCGGAAGTTCCCTTGCCGACGAACCCTCAACAACGGGAGGGGGAAGCGAGGAAGGTGCCCTCTCATGGGTCGAACCCGGTTGTTAGGGCTGTTCGTACCCTTCCTCGTCGTGGGGTCGTTATCTCTCAACCTCTCCGTGATGAGCCGCGCGTGAATTCCATGGGCAAGAGGCGGCCGGGCACCCCGCCACCCTCTAAGGCCGGAGTGGACCGCGAGGCTAAAGCCGGAGTGGACTGCGGGGCTGTGGGTCATGGTGCCGCCCCGAGTGTCAAACCCCTTGAGTTAACGGAGAACATCGAGAGGGCTGCCCCCTCTTTGGCTAGCCCGAACGGCGAGAAGAAGTCCTTCGTGGCAGCCCTTCATGGGGAGCACACGCAAACTTTGGGACGGCAGCGCATTCCTCTTGCTTACACTCCGCCGGAGGTCGTGGACGGCGTTGCTGTGGTTTGCCCGATGTGGGAGGTGGCATGCAAAGGAATGGCGCGTTGGAGCCATACCCTTGTTGGGTACTTTCTCGGGAAACGGCCGTACTTCCCCTTGTTGAGAAATACTTCCGAGCTACTTGGACTGGAGTGGTGGAGGTCCGGGCCTCTATTAACGGATTCTTCAAGTTCCGTTTCCAGTCGAAGGAGGCCATGAACGCTGTGTTGGAGGGCGGTCCGTGGCTTTTGCATGGGCAGCCTCTCTTTCTTGAGGCTTGGAAGCCTGGGATGTCCTTCGAAAAGAAGGAACATGACGAAGTTCCGTTATGGATCAAGTTGTGGAATATTCCGGGAGAATTCTGGACCCCCGAGGGTTTAGGAATCATTGCAAGTGCTGTGGGCCAGCCGCTTTTTGCTGATTCGGCTACGAATCGCACGGCCCGGATTGACTTTGCTCGGGTTTGTGTCCTGAAGAACCTGAAGGATGACTTCATAGATCGCTTCACCATCCGTCTCCCTAAAGAAGGAGGAGGATCGGCGGGGGCTGTTACGGTTCTCGTTGAGTACGAGTGGAGGCCGACCATGTGTGAAGAATGTAAGTCTTGGAGCCATACCAAGACTAAATGCCCACGGATCGTTCAGCCCACTTTGGCGCATGCCCCTAACCCGCCGAGGAAGATTGTCGTGGCTGCCCCGTCTGCTCCCCCGATGGCTGCTCAGGCCGCTTCCCAAACCAAGGCTACCCCCACTACGCTAACGGCCCCACAGGCCAAGGATGCATGGAGAAAGCTGAAGCAGCGGAAGAAGGGGAAAGCGGTGATGGTTACCTCAGCGAATGAGGTGGAGGCAACCCCGTCTCCTCGGGGTGGAGGAGGTAGTGCCGCGGTTGCCCAGGCTAATCGGGACGGTGTTGCGAGTGATGGTGGGGGACTGACCGCCCCGTCTCCTCTGCGTGGCGCTGGCAGTGGGGCTAATGGAAAATCTTCCTCCCAACCAGTGGAGGAATTCCGTAACCACTTTCATGTCCTTCAGAGTCTAAACGAGGACTCTCCTTCTTCCATGGGCCCTGAATATGCAGCCCGCTCCGGTGTTTCCTTATGATTCCGACAGGTGTATGGAATGTGAGGGGTCTCAACAAGAGGGACCATGGGAGGGCTGTTCGGGATCTTATTTCCGGTTTGATCTTCATCTTGTGGGTCTCCTTGAGACTCGTGTCTCTCTCTCTAATGCCACTCTGCTTTCCTCTGGTATTAGAGATCGATGGGACTGGTTCTTTGATTATGATGGCGGACCTGGAACGAGGATCTGGATTGGTTGGGACCCCAGCTTCCTCCACCTCTCCGTTTTGAGCTTTTCGGAGCAGGCGGTTCATTGCAGAGTCACTTCACTGGAGAGCAGGGGGACTGTTTTCCTCTCCTTTGTCTACGGCAGGAGTCAGAGGGAGGAGCGTGTCTTGCTTTGGGAGGAGCTTATCGTGACCTCTGCTGACCGGGTTGGTGTTCCTTGGCTCGTTCTCGGGGATTTCAACGCCATTGCTGACCTTTCTGAGGCCAAAGGGGGATCCCCCTCTCTTCAGGATGTGACCGATCTTCGTGACTGCCTTATCCAGGCTGACCTGACCAATTTGGGATCGTCGGGCCCCTTCTTTACGTGGCACAATCAGCAGCGGGCTGAGGCGGGCATCTGGAGACGGATTGACCGCATTGTGGGCAATCCGTCGTGGTTCTCTCTCTTCCCGGATCTTCACTACCAGGCTGCCCTCCCTGCTACCTCCGATCACTCTCCTCTTTTGCTCTCGGTTGCCAGGACGGGACGTCGGAATGCCCATTTCAGGTTCGATAACTTCCTCACGAAGGACCCGGCCTTCTTGGGGGTTGTGGAGCAGGTTTGGGCCTCCCCGCCTCAGGGTTTTCCCATGTATTCGCTTGTTCGCCGTCTGAAGTCACTTAAGCCCCGTCTTAAGGAGCTTCGGCGTGCTAAGGGCGATTTGAGTAGGAACGTGTTGGAGGCTAGGGAGTTTCTGGATCTCAGCCAATCTTTCACGGCTCGTTACCCTGACGAGCCTCTCTTTCACGAGTTCGAACGTATCTGCCGAATGCTCTTCTCTCGTGCTGTGGAGATGGAGCACTCTTACCTTGCCCAGCGAGCCAAGTTAGCCTGGCTCAAGGATGGCGATCAATGCTCCTCCTTCTTTTTTAAGAAGGTGGCGATCCGTCGTTGCGGCAATCGTATTCTCTCTCTTGAGAATGCGGATGGCCAGTTGATTGAGGGGTCTGGCCCTATTCGTGACGAGCTGATTCGCTTCTACCAGGATCTTCTGGGCCAGTGTGGTAGATCTGCTCCTGTGTGTGCTGCGGACGTGGAGAGCTTCATCACGCATACTTTGTCTCGGGATCATGCGGATGGGATGATCTCGAGAGTTTCAGACGTGGAGATTCGCGATGTTATTTTCGCTATGGATGACGAAAAGGCCCCTGGCCCTGATGGCTATACGGCTGTTCAAGGCGACGTGGGGAATCCTGGGTGCTGATGTCACTCGTGCTGTTGAGGACTTCTTTCGGACGGGTCATCTTCTTCGGGGCGTCAACAGTACTCTCATCAGCCTCATCCCTAAGGGGGCTTCTTCTAGACGTGCTTCCGACTTTAGGCCAATCTCTTGCTGCAATGTCCTGTATAAGGTCATTGCAAAGATTTTGGCCAATCGGCTCAGATCTGCCCTTCCTGGCCTCGTCCATCCGGTTCAAACGGCTTTCATCCCGGGCAGACGCATCAGCGATAACATTCTGTTAGCTCAAGAGATTTGCAGGGGCTACCAGAACCAGAGTCTCCCGCCCCGTTCTGCCATCAAGGTCGACCTTGCGAAGGCATTTGATAAGGTGGATTGGAGCTTTGTTATCGCTACTCTTCAGGCCATGCGGTTCCACCCTCTCTTCATCCATTGGATCAAGGAATGCATCACTTCTACTGCTTTCTCCGTTTGCATCAACGGAGCGCCGGAAGGTTTTTTTGCAGGTAAGCGGGGCCTCCGCCAAGGCGACCCCCTCTCTCCTTACCTGTTCGTTCTGGTCATGGAGGTGCTCTATGGGATTCTTTTATCCCGCATCCAGTCTTCTCCCGGATTCCGTTACCATTGGAGATGTGATACGAGTAAGCTGGCCATGCTGTCTTTTGCTGACGATCTGCTACTTTTCTGTCACGCGGATGCCTGCTCTGTTCGGACCCTCCGTGATGCTCTTGATACCTTCGGCTCTTTGTCGGGTCTCCTCCCTAACCCGGCTAAAAGTGAGATGTTTCTTTCCAAAAGGGCTGAGCCTCTTTCGGGACAGCTTCTGAGTATCATGGGCTTCTCCCGTGGCCAGCTCCCTGTCCGCTACCTTGGAGTTCCTTTGATCCACTCCCGTCTCAGACTGGAGGACTGCACCCCTCTGCTCCAGTCTGTGGATAGACGGCTTGGATCCTGGCTGAACCGTTCCCTCTCGTATGCAGGTCGCTTGCAGCTCATTAAGTCTGTCCTCTCTGCCATGCAGGTCTATTGGGCTGGGGTCTTCCTCCTCCCGAAAGGAGTGATCAAGGCCTTGGAGTCTCGCTTTCCAAGTTTTCTGTGGGATGGATCTCCGGCTAAGGTGGCTTGGGATGACGTCTGCAAGCCTGTGGAAGAAGGAGGTCTTGGCGTTCGATCTCTCTTGATCGATAATCAGGCTCTCCTCTTCCATCACCTCTGGAACATTGTCTCTCGTGACCCTGACTCGATTTGGGTCCAGTGGCTTTATGCCACTAAACTCAGGGACCGCTCTTTCTGGGATGTTCAGCCCAATTCCTCGGACGCTTGGAGCTGGCGTAAGCTGCTCCACCTCAGAGGTACCTTCCGTTCCCTTTTCTCCTTTCGTATTGGAAATGGGAACTCTCTTTGGCTCTGGAAGGACCCTTGGCTGTCTGATACCCCTCTCATTGAGAGATTCCCGAGGGGGCCTTTGGTTATGGGTCTCCCTTTGGATTCCCGGCTCTCTGCTGTTGTGACGAATGCTGGATGGACCTGGCCTGCCCAACAGTCGGTGGAGTTTCTTCTGCTTCAGCCCCTTCTTCCGGCTGTGGACCCCTCTGCTGCTGACTCCATTTGTTGGAAGGTGGCTCCGGATGGGAAGTTCTCTGTTAGGAGTGCTCGTGAGGCTATCCGGACCCACTCTCCGAGGATTGCTTGGACTTCTCTGTTTGGGGGCCCTTTTCGGGTCCCTAGACATGAATTTCTTCTGTGGCTTGCTATTCGTGAAAGATTGGCGACTAGGGACCGTGCTTGGGTGATGGTTCGTTCGGGTTCGGATGCTTGCTCTCTTTGTGAGTCGCAGAGCACGGAGACGGTCCGTCACCTCTTCTTCGAGTGCTCTTTCTCCAGGAGATGCATTCTCTTACTGAGAAGGAAGACCCATTGGAGGTGGCCGCATCGGGATTGGATTCACGGGATCGAGTGGGCCGCTGCTCGTTGGCGGAGTCATCATCTTCATAATGAGATCTCTCGTCATCTTCTCGCCTCTCTGGTCTACCATATCTGGCAAGAGAGGAATAGGCGTTGGCGGGATCAGACTCGTTGCTCCCCGGAGCGAATTGTGAGTATGGTCTTAGAGATCGCGTGCTTGAGGTTGAGCCAGGCTCCCTCCCGCTTCATTCTGCAAGCGGCCTCGCTCAGGAACCTTTGGCGCATTGCATGGTAGTCTGCTTTTGTTTGTTTTGTGGCTTTGTTTTATTTTGAGGCTTTGCTTGGATTTGTCGGCTGCTGTTGTCGATTGTTTTGCCTCGTTTGTTTGCTTCCGGTAGCTTGTTACCGGTTTTCTGCGGCATGGGATTTCCCTTGGGCGCTTTTCTGTTTTCATTCAGTTTTATTTACGGGAAATTTTACCAAAAAAAAAAATTGCGCAAGATTCATTGAACCTAGACACCCCTGCAATTGCGCAAGATTCATTGCACCTAGACACGCTTGAAATTGCGCAAGATTCATTGCACCTAGACACGCTTGCGCAAGATTCATTGAACCTAGACACGGTTGAGAATGAATTGGAAGAGGCTATTTCGGGAAGAGATCTTGCATATCTGGCTGAAAATGCAAAGGGCTACCCTAGTATGGAAAAGATCTTGCATTATCTTCGTAAAGATTTGGGGCTATCTTTGTGCGATTCTCAATCTGCGGTACCCCAACCACACGCCGTGAATTCCATAGTGACCTCGGCAATGATCACATCGCCGACAATCATCACGCCGGCCATAAAAGCCCCGGTGAACGGTCCACGAGCTGAATCATTGGCTGCCCCGCCACGACCGAACGAAGTACCAAGGCCGACGTTAAACGACACCGACATCGGGATAAATTTGGAGGCTCCGGCGGCGCCTACATCAGCGGGCAATGGTGGGAACACGCCGGGAATCATATCGGCAATACAACATGGGAATGACACTAGGGTTTCTGAACCCGTTCTGACGCCATCGTTCGCAGATATTCTCAAAGGGAGACGTCCATCTCCACCTACCGATACTCGTCGACGGACTGATAGGGTTCACCTCCAGTATACTGCACCTATGCTTGTCAATGGAATGATTGAGGTTCAGCCAACTAAAGAGATAGCGTCGAAGGGCTGCCTTCGATGGGCTAATACCGCGGTGGGATATTTCTTGGGACGCAAACCTTACTTCCCACATGTGGATCGCCATTTCCGCACAAGATGGCCGGGCTGGTGGAAGTGCGTGCTACCTCGAATGGCTTCTTCAAGTTCCGTTTCGACTACACGGCTACGATGGTTGATGATTTGGAGGGTGGCCCATGGTTATTTTATGGCCAGCCCCTCTTTCTTGAGGAGTGGCGGCAAGGGATGACTTTGGAAAAGCGACCGCATGATGAGGTCCCGACGTGGGTTCGTTTTCGCCACCTCCCATCGGAATACTGGACTCTGGAGGGATTAGGACTCGTGGCCAGCGCAGTTGGTACACCGTTATTTCCCGACGCTTTTACGATCAACATGGAGCGTATCGATTTTGCGCGCGTTTGCGTTATGAAGAAGATCGCTGATCCATATGTTGAAGCTTTCAACCTTCGCCTACCCAATACGGACAGGGTGATCACGATTCGAGCGGAATATGAATGGAAACTGCCACGATGTTCGACGTGTTCGACTATGGGTCATTCAACTGGTGCATGCCCCATGACCGCCCCAAAGGCTACGACAAAACGGGCAGCCCCAACTATTACGCGGATCTGGCGTCCAATCGCGAAGGCCAAGTCGACGGGTGAGACACGCCGCGTAGCCACTGAGCAACATAATAGGCCTCTCGTACCCATTGTCTCCAGCGAGCAGCAGGGAGAATGTTCCAGGCAACCTCATCATGGATGCTCGCCAGACTCGGCGGGTACGGGAGGCGTGATTCGCCCAACCATCGAGAATAGCATGGTGGTGGTGCCAAGCCCTGCTCAGATGACACCACCTCCTACAAACCCGTTTGACATGTTTCACCTCATTGATGAAGATGGGGACTTCCTACATCCGGGCCCTGATAATGACGCAGCCCTTCATGGGGTTGTCTTATGATACCATTTGGCTGCTGGAATGTACGTGGTCTCAACAAGAGAGACCATGGGAGAGCGGTAGGGGATTTGATTCGTCGTTTTGACCTTAAGCTTGTTGGATTGCTAGAGACACGAGTAATAGTGGCAAACGCTGATTCGATTGCCAACAGTATTAAGCAGTGGGCATGGTTCTTCGATTATGATATGGGCCCCGGGAAGCGTATCTGGCGAGGATGGGACGCTCGATATCTTCGTGTTGATGTTATCGGGATGACGACGCAAGCCCTACACTGCAGAGTTCTATCGTTGGCGACTCGTCTGGTTTTCTTTATTACATTCATATATGGGCTCAATCAGCGGGAGGAGCGCTGCGCATTATGGGATGAGTTAGTTACGATCTCCGAAGCTCGCGCGGATGACGCTTGGTTAGTGGTCGGTGATTTCAATGCGATAGTGGAACCTAATGAAGCACGGGGAGGATCTCCACATCCAGCAGACTATCATGATCTGACTCAATGTCTCATCTCGGCTGATCTCCATAACTTACCATGCTCGGGTCAATATTTCACGTGGTTTAATCAACGACGAGGTGATGCAGGTATTTGGCGCCGTTTGGACAGGATGGTTGCTAACCCGACGTGGTTTGCTAAATTTGGGGATCTTGGATATCGATGTGAACTACCAGCCACTTCTGACCATTCTCCTCTTATTCTGGAGCCGGGGCGATCGACGTTTTCTCGAGGTACGGTGTTTCGATTCGATAATTTTCTCACGTCGGATCCACAGTTTGGCTCTGTCGTAAGCTTAGGGTGGCAGCTTTCTATTTCGGGATACCCGATGTTTCGGGTCCTTGCACGTCTGAAGGCCCTCAAGCGAGCGTTCAAGGATATGAGGCGTGCTAAAGGGAATCTGGCGCGTAATGTGGTGGAGGCGCGAAATTTCCTTGACATTGCCCAGGAGTTTGTCTCATTGTACCCGCATGATGATCGTTTTCTGGTACTACAATCTATATGTCGACGTCTCTATGCAGCTGCGGTAGCAATGGAGCAATCGGCCCTGGCACAACGGGCCAAAATGATTTGGCTCAAAGAAGGCGACCGTTGCTCCGCTTTTTTCTTCAAGAAGGTTGCCATACGACGAGTGGCAAACCGTATCTTCTTGCTTGAGGATGATGCTGGGAACTTAATTGAAGGGGAGCCACAAGTAAAGGGCGAGCTTCTTAGACACTACAAGAACCTCTTGGGTACGACTGCTCGGAGCGGCCCGCTGGATCGCTCTGCTATCTATGCGGCCATATCTCGTACATTACCCAATCACGCACCGGGAGATCTACTTCGGCTCATCGACGAAGGTGAGATTAAGCTGGCGCTTTCTTCTATTACGGATGACAAAGCACCGGGTACGGATGGTTTCCCTTCGGCTTTCTTTAAAGCCGCTTGGCCTACTATTGGAGGGGACATCATATCTGCTATTTAGAAATTTTTTCGTACATGCCATCTTCTAAGGGAGCTGAATACTACACTTCTTACGTTGATCCCTAAGCGGGACTCCCCACGACGACCTGCTGACTTTCGGCCTATATCGTCCTGTAATGTCTTATACAAGATTATTTCGAAGATCTTGGCTAATCGTCTGAAGACTTATCTCCCAGGCTTAGTGGATGTCTCCCAGACTGCATTTATCTCTGGTCGCAGGATCAGCGATAATATTCTCCTCGCTCAGGAGTTATGCTCTGGCTACCGGAATCAGAGCTTACCGGCACGGGCTACGCTGAAGGTTGACTTGGCAAAGGCATACGATCATGTCGAGTGGGACTTTTTAGTGTGTGTGTTGGAGGCCATGAGTTTTCCTTCGCGGTTCGTTGCATGGATCCAGGTGTGTTTGACGACTCCTTATTACTCGATCAATATCAATGGTCGAGCGGAGGGGTATTTTCCGGGACAGCGGGGTCTTCGTCAGGGCGATCCTATATCTCCGTATCTTTTTACGTTGGCCATGGAGGTGCTTCATGGTATTCTTCGGAACAAGATTCTTTCAGAGGGGAGATTTACTTTCCATTGGAGATGCGAGCCTTCCCGTATTTTCATACTGACATTTGCCGATGATCTTCTTCTTTTCAGTCACGCGGACACTGAATCCATCCAGACTTTCCGAGCGGGGTTGGATGAATTTGCGATACTTTCGGGGTTAAGGGCTAACCCTGGAAAGAGCGAGATGTTTCTTTCCAAACGGGCGAGCGGCTGCCAACCCTTATTATCTATTATGGGTTTTCCTTTAGGCAATTTACCAGTGAGGTATTTGGGTGTCCCGTTACTTACATCACTACTGACTATTCAGGACTGTAATCCACTTCTACAGCGCATTGACCAACGCTTAGGCTCTTGGCTCAATCGCTCTCTTTCATATGCTGGGAGGGTACAGTTGATCCGTTCAGTCCTTGCTGCGCTGCATGGGTATTGGTCCGGGGTGTTCATCCTGCCCAAAGGCGTTATTAGAGTGATTGAGCAACGATTCAGATCGTTCCTCTGGGCGGGTTCTGCTGCCAAGGTTGCTTGGGATGATGTATGTTTCCCGGTGGATGAGGGTGGTTTGGGCATTCGCTCGCTTGTGGACGATAACAAGGCCCTTCTTCTTAAGCACCTATGGAGTATTCTGAGCAAGGATCCCAATTCTATTTGGGTATCGTGGCTTCTCCAGACGCGACTGCAAAATCGCTCGTTGTGGGCTATATCGGAAACCGCCCAATCGGCGTGGAGTTGGAGAAAACTCTTACAACATCGCCCTATGCTTCGATCGAAGGTTAGTATCCGTATTGGTAATGGCGAAACTATTTGGTTGTGGCAGGACCCATGGATCGATGATAGGCCGCTTCTGGAACGATTTCCACGGGGACCGATGATTATGGGCCTTTCTGATGATTCACGTTTGAGTCGAGTCATTGCTAGTGACGGTTGGAGGTGGCCAACGACTTCCTCGATGGAATTTTTGATGATTGAACCCATGCTCCCGGACGTTCACCCATTGGAAGCTGACTCTAACTGATGGCTACCGTCTCCCACAGGACTTTTCACCACTGCTTCTGCTCGGGATGCGTTCCGGCAGAAATGCTCGCCGGTTCATTGGGCAGCCCTATTTGGGGGGGTGCTTAGGGTCCCAAGTTATGAATTCATCTTATGGCTTACTATTCGTGAACGCCTAGCTACCAGAGATAAGCCTTGTGTTGCGCTAAAGGCCGTATCGAGTGCTTGCTTATTGTGTGACGCGGATGAGATGGAGACGATCAATCACCTTCTTTGATTGCCCATACACATCTCGATGCTTACGACTTCTTCGGCAGCAGATTCGGTTTCTCTGGCCTTACCGCGATTGGCAGCAGGGGATTAGGTGGGCTGGCCTGCGGTGGAAAGGTATGCACCTCCAGCATCTGGCCTATCGACATGTTCTGGCTTCGACGATTCACCACATCTGGACTGAGCGAAACCACCGTTGGACTGATGGCAGACAGCAGCTCGTTGAGGATATTGTGAGAGTATTGCTTATGCACCTATCATTACTACCGTGTCGATATGAGCTACAGTATTGTGCCCTGCGTCGCCTGTGGCACATTGCTTGGTAGATGTATGAACGTTATTTATGGTAGTTTGTATGGTGGATAGAGATTATATCCATCTTGTACACAGTGGCATGTCCCTGGTCTTTGCGACATGAATCATATCATGTGCGCTTTACTGTCATTTATTTCATTTATTTAGTGAACGTTCCCCAAAAAAAAAAACTTGGTCAACAAGGCATCCAACTTGTTCTACAAGGCATTACAAGGCATTCGACTTGTTCAACAAGGAATTCGACTTGTTCAACAGGGCATTCGACTTGGTGAACAAAGCATTCTACTTGGTCAACAAGGCAAGACTTCGTTAATAAGGCAGTCGACTCGCTCTACATGGAATTCGACTCGTTCAACAAGGCATTCGGCTAGTTTAACAAGGCCATTCGACTTGTTCGATAAGGCATTTTACTTGTTCAAAAGGGCATTCGACTTGTTCAACAAGACATTCTACTTGTTCAACAAGACATTTTACTTGGTCAACAAGGAATGACTTGGTCAATTTGGCATTGGACTTGTTCAACAAGGCATTCAACGTGTTCAACAAGGCATTCGACTTGTTCAACAAGACATTCTACTTGGTCGACAAGGCATGACTTGGTCAACTTGGCATTCGACTTGTTGAACAAGGCAATCAACTTGTTCAACACTTGGTCAACAAGGCATTCAACTTGTTCAACAAGCCATTACTTGTTCAACAAGGCATTCCACTGGTTCAACAAGGCATTACATGGCATTCTACTTCTTCAACAAGGAATTCGACTTGTTCAAAAGGGCATTCGACTTGGTGAACAAGGCATTCTACTTGGTCAACAAGGCAAGAGTTCGTCCACAAGGCAGTCGACGTGTTCAACAAGGCATTCGACTTGTTCAGCAAGGCATCCGACTTTGTAATCAAGACATTCGACTTGTTCGACAAGGCATTTTACTTGTTCAAAAGGGCATTCGACTTGGTCAACAAGGCATACCATGCATTCTTCTTGTTCAAAAAGGCAATTGACGTGTTTAACAAATCATTCTAATTGGTCAACAAGACATTCAACTTGTTCAACAAGGCATTCTACTTGGCCAATAAGGCATTTGACTTGTTCCTAAGGCATTCTACTTGTTCAACTAGACATTCTACTTGGTCAACAAGGCGTTCTACTTGGTCAAAAGGCAAGACTTGGTCAATTTGGCATTCGACTTGTTCCACAAGGCAATACATGGTCAACAAGACATTCAACTTGTTCAACAAGACATTCTACTTGGTCAACAAGCCATGACATGGTCAACTTGACATTCGACTTGTTTAATAAGGCAATCAACTTGTTCAACAAGGCATAACTTGGTCAACGACGAATTCAACTTGTTCAACAAGCCATTACTTGGTCAACAAGGCATTCTTCTTGGTCAACATGACAAGACTTGGTAAACAAGGCATTCGACTTGTTCAACAAGGCATTGAACTTGTTCAACAAGCCATTACTTGGTCAACAAGGCATTTGACTTGTTCAATAAGGCATTGCACTTGTTTCACAAAGCATTACAAGGCATTCGACTTGTTCAACAAGGAATTCTACTTGTTCAAAAGGGTATTCGACTTGGTGAACAAGGCATTCTACTTGGTTAAAAAGGCAAGAATTCGTCAACAAGGCAGTCAACGTGTTCAACAAGGCATTCGACTTGTTCAACAAGGCATCCGACTTTGTAAACAATGCATTCGACTTGTTCGACAAGGCATTTTACTGGTTCAAAAGGGCATTCGACTAGTTCAAAAAGGCATACCGTGCATTCTTCTTGTTCAAAAAGGCAATTGAGATGTTCAACAAATCATTCTACTTGGTCAACAAGGCATTCAACTTGTTCAACAATGCATTCTTCTTGGTCAACAAGGCATTTGACTTGTTCAACAAGCCATTCTACTTTTTCAACAGACATTCTACTTGGTCAACAAGGCGTTCTACTTGGTCAACAAGGCATGACTTGGTCAATTTGGCATTCGACTTGTTCAACAATGCATTCAACTTTTTCAATAAGGCAATACATGGTCAACAAGGCATTTGACTTGTTCAACAAGACATTCGACTTGGTCAACAACCATGACTTGGTCAATTTGGCATTCGACTTGTTCAACAAGGCATAACTTGGTCAACAAGGAATTCAACTTGTTCAATAAGGCATTCGACTTGTTCAACAAGGCATAATTTGGTCAACAAGGAATTCAACTTGTTCAACAAGCCATTACTTGGTCAACAAGGCATTCGACTTGTTCAATAAGGCATTCCACTTGTTTCACAAGGCATTACAAGGCATTCGACTTGTTCAACAAGGAATTCGACTAGTTCAAAAGGGCATTCGACTTGGTAAACAAGGCATACCATGCATTCTTCTTGTTCAACAAGGCAATTGACGTGTTTAACAAGACATTCTACTTGGTCAACAAGGCATTCAACTTTTTCAACAAGGCATTCTAGTTGGTCAACATGGCATTCGACTTGTTCAACAAGCCATTCAACGTGTTCAACAAGGCGTTCGACTTGTTCAACAAGACATTCTACTTGGTCAACTTGGCATTCGACTTGTTGAACAAGGCAATCAACTTGTTCAACACTTGGTCAACAAGGAATCCGACTTGTTCAACAAGGCATTCAACTTGTTCAACAAGCCATTACTTGGTCAACAAGGCATTCGACTTGTTCAACAAGGCATTCCGATGGTTCAACAAGGCATTACATGGCATTCGACTTCTTCAATAAGGAATTCGACTTGTTCAAAAGGGCATTTGACTTGGTGAACATGATATTCTACTTGGTCAACAAGGCAAGACTTGGTCAAAACAAGGCAAGACTTGGTCAACAAGGCATTCGACTTGTTCAACAAGGCATTCGACTTGTTTAACAAGACATTCTTTTTTTTTTTTTGGTAAAATTCCGTATATATATAACTACCACGCAACACGCCAAAGCCGCCTAATGGCCGCAATCTGCAAAGCATACTTTGTAGAAAGACCGAAAAGACGCAAACAACAAATGTCGAAAACACAAGCAACTAATCGTTCCGGCGTGGTCGTAACATCCTCACGCAAGCGTCGATTCCGAGCAATTTAACAAGACATTCTATTTGGTCAACAAGGCATGACTTGGTCAATTTGGCATTCGCCTTGTTCAACAAGGCATTCAACTTGTTCAACAACGCATTCAACTTGTTCAACAAGGCATTACATGGTCAACAAGGCATTCTACGTGTTCAACTATACATTCTACTTGGTCAACAAGGCATGACTTGGTCAACATGGCGTTCGATATATTGAACAAGCCAATCAGCTTGTTCAACAAGGCATAACTTGGTCAACAAGGCATCCGACCTGTTGAACAAGGCATTTAACTTGTTCGACAAGTCATTAAATGGTCAACAAGGCATTCAACTTGTTCGACAAGTTATTACTTGGTCAACAAGGCATTCAACTTGTTCCACAAGGCATTACAAGGCATTCGACTTGTTCAACAAGGAATTCGACTTGTTCAAAAGGGCATTCGACGTGGTGAACAAGGCATTCTACTTGGTCAACAAGGCAAGACTTCGTTAATAAGGCAGTCGACTCGCTCTACATGGAATTCGACTCGTTCAACAAGGCATTCGGCTAGTTTAACAAGGCATTCGACTTTGTTAACAAGGCATTCGACTTGTTCGATAAGGCATTTTACTTGTTCAAAAGGGCATTCGACTTGTTCAACATGACATTCTACTTGTTCAACAAGACATTTTACTTGGTCAACAAGGAATGACTTGGTCAATTTGGCATTCGACTTGTTCAACAAGGCATTCAACGTGTTCAACAACGCATTCGACTTGTTCAACAAGACATTCTACTTGGTCGACAAGGCATGACTTGGTCAACTTGGCATTCGACTTGTTGAACAAGGCAATCAACTTGTTCAACACTTGGTCAACAAGCATCCGACTTGTTCAACAAGGCATTCAACTTGTTCAACAAGCCATTACTTGTTCAACAAGGCATTCCACTGGTTCCACAAGGCATTACATGGCATTCTACTTCTTCAACAAGGAATTCGACTTGTTCAAAAGGGCATTCGACTTGGTGAACAAGGCATTCTACGTGGTCAACATGGCAAGACTTGGTAAACAAGGCATTCTATGGCATTCGACTTCTTCAACAAGGAATTCGACTTGTTCAAAAGGGCATTCGACTTGTTCAAAAGGGCATTCGACTTGGTGAACAAGGCAAGACGTGTTCAACAAAGCATTCGGCTTGTTCAACAAGGCATCCGACTTTGTTAACAAGGCATTCGACTTGTTCGACAAGGCATTTTACTTGTTCAAAAGGGCATTCGACTTGGTCAACAAGGCATACCATGCATTCTTCTTGTTCAAAAAGGCAATTGACGTGTTTAACAAATCATTTACTTGGTCAACAAGGCATTCAACTTGTTCAACAAGGCATTCTACTTGGCCAACATGGCATTTGACTTGTTCCTCAAGGCATTCTACTTGTTCAACTAGACATTATACTTGGTCAACAAGGCGTTCTACTTTGTCAAAAGGCAAGACTTGGTCAATTTGGCATTCGACTTGTTCAACAAGGCAATACATGGTCAACAAGACATTGAACTTGTTCAACAAGACATTCTACTTGGTCAACAAGCCATGACTTGGTCAACTTGACATTCGACTTGTTCAATAAGGCAATCAACTTGTTCAGCAAGGCATAACTTGGTCAACAACGAATTCAACTTGTTCAACAAGCCATTACTTGGTCAACAAGGCATTCTTCTTGGTCAGCATGACAAGACTTGGTCAACAAGGCATTCGACTTGTTCAACAAGGCATTGAACTTGTTCAACAAGCCATTACTTGGTCAACAAGGCATTTGACATGTTCAATAAGGCATTGCACTTGTTTCACAAAGCATTACAAGGCATTCGACTTGTTCAACAAGGAATTCTACTTGTTCAAAAGGGTATTCGACTTGGTGAACAAGGCATTCTACTTGGTTAAAAAAGCAAAGAATTCGTCAACAAGGCAGTCGACGTGTTCAACAAGGCATTCGACTTGTTCAACAAGGCATTCGACTTTGTAAACAATGCATTCGACTTGTTCGACAAGGCATTTTACTTGTTCAAAAGGGCATTCGACTAGTTCAAAAAGGCATACCGTGCATTCTTCTTGTTCAAAAAGGCAATTGACATGTTTAAAAAATCATTCCACTTGGTCAACAAATTCAACTTGTTCAACAATGCATTCTTCTTGGTCAACAAGGCATTTAACTTGTTCAACAAGGCATTCTACTTCTTCAACAGATGTTCTACTTGGTCAACAAGGCATGACTTGGTCAATTTGGCATTCGACTTGTTCAACAATGCATTCAACTTTTTCAATAAGGCAATACATGGTCAACAAGACATTTGACTTGTTCAACAAGACATTCGACTTGGTCAACAACCATGACTTGGTCAATTTGGCATTCGACTTGTTCAACAAGGCATAACTTGGTCAACAAGGAATTCAACTTGTTCAATAAGGCATTCGACTTGTTCAACAAGGCATAATTTGGTCAACAAGGAATTCAACTTGTTCAACAAGCCATTACTTGGTCAACAAGGCATTCGACTTGTTCAATAAGGCATTCCACTTGTTTCACAAGGCATTACAAGGCATTCGACTTGTTCAACAAGGAATTCGACTAGTTCAAAAGGGCATTCGACTTGGTGAACAAGGCATACCATGCATTCTTCTTGGTCAACAAGGCAATTGACGTGTTTAACAAGACATTCTACTTGGTCAACAAGGCATTCAACTTTTTCAACAAGGCATTCTAGTTGGTCAACATGGCATTCGACTTGTTCAACAAGCCATTCAACGTGTTCAACAAGGCATTCGACTTGTTCAACAAGACATTCTACTTGGTCAACTTGGCATTCGACTTGTTGAACAAGGCAATCAACTTGTTCAACACTTGGTCAACAAGGCATCCGACTTGTTCAACAAGGCATTCAACTTGTTCAACAAGCCATTACTTGGTCAACAAGGCATTCGACTTGTTCAACAAGGCATTCCGATGGTTCAACAAGGCATTACATGGCATTCGACTTCTTCAATAAGGAATTCGACTTGTTCAAAAGGGCATTTGACTTGGTGAACATGATATTCTACTTGGTCAACAAGGCAAGACTTGGTCAACAAGGCAAGACTTGGTCAACAAGGCATTCGACTTGTTCAACAAGGCATTCGACTTGTTTAACAAGACATTCTTTTTTTTTTTTGGTAAAATTCCGTATATATATAACTACCACGCAACACGCCAAAGCCGCCTAATGGCCGCAATCTGCAAAGCATACTTTGTAGAAAGACCGAAAAGACGCAAACAACAAATGTCGAAAACACAAGCAACTAATCGTTCCGGCGTGGTCGTAACATCCTCACGCAAGCGTCGATTCCGAGCAATTTAACAAGACATTCTATTTGGTCAACAAGGCATGACTTGGTCAATTTGGCATTCGCCTTGTTCAACAAGGCATTCAACTTGTTCAACAACGCATTCAACTTGTTCAACAAGGCATTACATGGTCAACAAGGCATTCTACGTGTTCAACTATACATTCTACTTGGTCAACAAGGCATGACTTGGTCAACATGGCGTTCGATATATTGAACAAGCCAATCAGCTTGTTCAACAAGGCATAACTTGGTCAACAAGGCATCCGACCTGTTGAACAAGGCATTTAACTTGTTCGACAAGTCATTAAATGGTCAACAAGGCATTCAACTTGTTCGACAAGTTATTACTTGGTCAACAAGGCATTCAACTTGTTCCACAAGGCATTACAAGGCATTCGACTTGTTCACAAGGAATTCGACTTGTTCAAAAGGGCATTCGACGTGGTGAACAAGGCATTCTACTTGGTCAACAAGGCAAGACTTCGTTAATAAGGCAGTCGACTCGCTCTACATGGAATTCGACTCGTTCAACAAGGCATTCGGCTAGTTTAACAAGGCATTCGACTTTGTTAACAAGGCATTCGACTTGTTCGATAAGGCATTTTACTTGTTCAAAAGGGCATTCGACTTGTTCAACATGACATTCTACTTGTTCAACAAGACATTTTACTTGGTCAACAAGGAATGACTTGGTCATTTGGCATTCGACTTGTTCAACAAGGCATTCAACGTGTTCAACAACGCATTCGACTTGTTCAACAAGACATTCTACTTGGTCGACAAGGCATGACTTGGTCAACTTGGCATTCGACTTGTTGAACAAGGCAATCAACTTGTTCAACACTTGGTCAACAAGCATCCGACTTGTTCAACAAGGCATTCAACTTGTTCAACAAGCCATTACTTGTTCAACAAGGCATTCCACTGGTTCCACAAGGCATTACATGGCATTCTACTTCTTCAACAAGGAATTCGACTTGTTCAAAAGGGCATTCGACTTGGTGAACAAGGCATTCTACGTGGTCAACATGGCAAGACTTGGTAAACAAGGCATTCTATGGCATTCGACTTCTTCAACAAGGAATTCGACTTGTTCAAAAGGGCATTCGACTTGTTCAACAAAGCATTCGGCTTGTTCAACAAGGCATCCGACTTTGTTAACAAGGCATTCGACTTGTTCGACAAGGCATTTTACTTGTTCAAAAGGGCATTCGACTTGGTCAACAAGGCATACCATGCATTCTTCTTGTTCAAAAAGGCAATTGACGTGTTTAACAAATCATTCTACTTGGTCAACAAGGCATTCAACTTGTTCAACAAGGCATTCTACTTGGCCAACAAGGCATTTGACTTGTTCCTCAAGGCATTCTACTTGTTCAACTAGACATTCTACTTGGTCAACAAGGCGTTCTACTTTGTCAAAAGGCAAGACTTGGTCAATTTGGCATTCGACTTGTTCAACAAGGCAATACATGGTAACCAAGACATTTAACTTGTTCAACAAGACATTCTACTTGGTCAACAAGCCATGACTTGGTCAACTTGACATTCGACTTGTTTAATAAGGCAATCAACATGTTCACCAAGGCATAACTTGGTCAACAACGAATTCAACTTGTTCAACAAGCCATTACTTGGTCAACAAGGCATTCTTCTTGGTCAGCATGACAAGACTTGGTCAACAAGGCATTCGACTTGTTCAACAAGGCATTGAACTTGTTCAACGAGCCATTACTTGGTCAACAAGGCATTTGACATGTTCAATAAGGCATTGCACTTGTTTCACAAAGCATTACAAGGCATTCGACTTGTTCAACAAGGAATTCTACTTGTTCAAAAGGGTATTCGACTTGGTGAACAAGGCATTCTACTTGGTTAAAAAAGCAAAGAATTCGTCAACAAGGCAGTCGACGTGTTCAACAAGGCATTCGACTTGTTCAACAAGGCATTCGACTTTGTAAACAATGCATTCGACTTGTTCGACAAGGCATTTTACTGGTTCAAAAGGGCATTCGACTAGTTCAAAAAGGCATACCGTGCATTCTTCTTGTTCAAAAAGGCAATTGACATGTTTAAAAAATCATTCCACTTGGTCAACAAATTCTACTTCTTCAACAGATGTTCTACTTGGTCAACAAGGCATGACTTGGTCAATTTGGCATTCGACTTGTTCAACAATGCATTCAACTTTTTCAATAAGGCAATACATGGTCAACAAGACATTTGACTTGTTCAACAAGACATTCGACTTGGTCAACAACCATGACTTGGTCAATTTGGCATTCGACTTGTTCAACAAGGCATAACTTGGTCAACAAGGAATTCAACTTGTTCAATAAGGCATTCGACTTGTTCAACAAGGCATTATTTGGTCAACAAGGAATTCAACTTGTTCAACAAGCCATTACTTGGTCAACAAGGCATTTGACTTGTTCAATAAGGCATTCTACTTGTTTCACAAGGCATTACAAGGCATTCGACTTGTTCAACAAGGAATTCGACTAGTTCAAAAGGGCATTCGACTTGGTGAACAAGGCATACCATGCATTCTTCTTGTTCAACAAGGCAATTGACGTGTTTAACAAGACATTCTACTTGGTCAACAAGGCATTCAACTTTTTCAACAAGGCATTCTAGTTGGTCAACATGGCATTCGACTTGTTCAACAAGCCATTCAACGTGTTCAACAAGGCATTCGACTTGTTCAACAAGACATTCTACTTGGTCAACTTGGCATTCGACTTGTTGAACAAGGCAATCAACTTGTTCAACACTTGGTCAACAAGGCATCCGACTTGTTCAACAAGGCATTCAACTTGTTCAACAAGCCATTACTTGGTCAACAAGGCATTCGACTTGTTCAACAAGGCATTCCGATGGTTCAACAAGGCATTACATGGCATTCGACTTCTTCAATAAGGAATTCGACTTGTTCAAAAGGGCATTTGACTTGGTGAACATGATATTCTACTTGGTCAACAAGGCAAGACTTGGTCAACAAGGCAAGACTTGGTCAACAAGGCAAGACTTGGTCAACAAGGCATTCGACTTGTTCAACAAGGCATTCGACTTGTTTAACAAGACATTCTTTTTTTTTTTTTTGGTAAAATTCCGTATATATATAACTACCACGCAACACGCCAAAGCCGCCTAATGGCCGCAATCTGCAAAGCATACTTTGTAGAAAGACCGAAAAGACGCAAACAACAAATGTCGAAAACACAAGCAACTAATCGTTCCGGCGTGGTCGTAACATCCTCACGCAAGCGTCGATTCCGAGCAATTTAACAAGACATTCTATTTGGTCAACAAGGCATGACTTGGTCAATTTGGCATTCGCCTTGTTCAACAAGGCATTCAACTTGTTCAACAACGCATTCAACTTGTTCAACAAGGCATTACATGGTCAACAAGGCATTCTACGTGTTCAACAAGGCATTCGACTTGTTCAACAAGGCATTCGACTTGTTCAACAAGCCATTACTTGGTCAACAAGGCATTCGACTTGTTCAACAAGGCATTCCGATGGTTCAACAAGGCATTACATGGCATTCGACTTCTTCAATAAGGAATTCGACTTGTTCAAAAGGGTATTTGACTTGGTGAACATGACATTCTACTTGGTCAACAAGGCAAGACCTTGTCAACAAGGCATTCGACTTGTTCAACAAGGCATTCGACTTGTTTAACAAGACATTCTATTTGGTCAACAAGGCATGACTTGGTCAATTTGGTATTCGCCTTGTTCAACAAGGCATTCAACTTGTTCAACAAGGCATTACATGGTCAACAAGGCATTCGACGTGTTCAACTGTACATTCTACTTGGTCAACAAGGCATGACTTGGTCAACTTGGCGTTCGACATATTGAACAAGCCAATCAGCTTGTTCAACAAGGCATAATTTGGTCAACAAGGCATCCGACTTGTTGAACAAGTCATTTAACTTGTTCGACAAGTCATTAATTGGTCAACAAGGCATTCAACTAGTTCGACAAGTTATTACTTGGTCAATAAGGCATTCAACTTGTTCCACAAGGCATTACAAGGCATTCGACTTGTTCAACAAGGAATTCGACTTGTTCAAAAGGGCATTCGACGTGGTGAACAAGGCATTCTACTTGGTCAACAAGGCAAGACTTCGTTAATAAGGCAGTCGACTCGCTCTACATGGAATTCGACTCGTTGCTCCCCGGAGCGAATTGTGAGTATGGTCTTAGAGATCGCGTGCTTGAGGTTGAGCCAGGCTCCCTCCCGCTTCATTCTGCAAGCGGCCTCGCTCAGGAACCTTTGGCGCATTGCATGGTAGTCTGCTTTTGTTTGTTTTGTGGCTTTGTTTTGTTTTGAGGCTTTGCTTGGCTTTGTCGGCTGCTGTTGTCGATTGTTTTGCCTCGTTTGTTTGCTTCCGGTAGCTTGTTACCGGTTTTCTGCGGCATGGGATTTCCCTTGGGCGCTTTTCTGTTTTCATTCAGTTTTATTTGCGGGAAATTTTACCAAAAAAAAAAAGGGCATTCGACTTGTTCAACATGACATTCTACTTGTTCAACAAACATTTTACTTGGTCAACAAGGAATGACTTGGTCAATTTGGCATTCGACTTGTTCAACAAGGCATTCAACGTGTTCAACAACGCATTCGACTTGTTCAACAAGACATTCTACTTTTTCGACAAGGCATGACTTGGTCAACTTGGCATTCGACTTGTTGAACAAGGCAATCAACTTGTTCAACACTTGGTCAACTAGCATCCGACTTGTTCAACAAGGCATTCAACTTGTTCAACAAGCCATTACTTGTTCAACAAGGCATTCCACTCGTTCCACAAGGCATTACATGGCATTCTACTTCTTCAACAAGGAATTCGATTTGTTCAAAAGGGCATTCGACTTGGTGAACAAGGCATTCTACGTGGTCAACATGGCAAGACTTGGTAAACAAGGCATTACATGGCATTCGACTTCTTCAACAAGGAATTCGACTTGTTCAAAAGGGCATTCGACTTGTTCAAAAGGGCATTCGACTTGGTGAACAAGGCAAGACGTGTTCAACAAAGCATTCGGCTTGTTCAACAAGGCATCCGACTTTGTTAACAAGGCATTCGACTTGTTCGATAAGGCATTTTACTTGTTCGAAATGGCATTCGACTTGGTCAACAAGGCATACCATGCATTCTTCTCGTTAAACAAGGCAATTGACGTGTTCAAAAAATAAATCTAGTTGGTCAACAAGGCATTTGACTTGTTCAACAAGGCATTCTACTTGTTCAACAAGACAAATTAGTTGGTCAACAAGGAATGAGTTTGTCAATTTGGCATTCGACTTGTTCAACAAGGCATTCAACGTGTTCAACAAGGCATTCGACTTGTTCAACAAGACATTCCACTTGGTCAACAAGGCATGACTTGGTCAACTTGGCATTCGACTTGTTGACCAAGGCAATCAACTTGTTCAACACTTGGTCAACAAGCCATCCAACTTGTTCAACAAGGCATTCAACTTATTTAACAAGCCATTACCTGTTCAACAAGGCATTCCACTGGTTCAACAAGCCATCCAACTTGTTCAACAAGGCATTCAACTTGTTCAACAAGGCATTCAACTTATTTAACAAGCCATTACCTGTTCATCAAGGCATTCCACTGGTTCAACAAGGCATTACATGGCATTCTACTTCTTCAACAAGGAATTCGACTTGTTCAAAAGGCCATTCGACTTGGTGAACAAGGCATTCTACTTGGTCAACATGACAAGACTTGGTAAACAAGGCATTCGACTTGTTCAACAAGGCATTCGACTTGTTTAACAAGACATTCTATTCTGTCAACAAGGCATAACTTGGCCCACAACGAATTCAACTTGTTCAACAAGCCATTACTTGGTCAACAAAGCATTTGACTTGTTCAATAAGGCATTGCACTTGTTTCACAAGGCATTACAAGGTATTCGACTTGCTCAACAAGGAATTCTACTTGTTCAAAAGGGTATTCGACTTGGTGAACAAGGCATTTTACTTGGTTAAAAAGGCAAGATTTCGTCAACAAGGCAGTCGACGTGTTCAACAAGGCATTCGACTTGTTCAACAAGGCATTCGACTTGTTCAACAAGGCATTCGACTTGTTCAACAAGGCATCCGACTTTGTAAACAAGGCATTCGACTTGTTCGACAAGGCATTTTACTAGTTCAAAATGGCATTCGACAAGTTCAAAAAGGCATACCGTGCATTCTTCTTGTTCAAAAAGGCAATTGACATGTTTAAAAAATCATTCTACTTGGTCAACAAGGCATTCAACTTGTTCAACAATGCATTCTTCTAGGTCAACAAGGCATTTGACTTGTTCAACAAGGCATTCTACTTTTTCTACTAGACATTCTACTTGGTCAACAAGGCATGACTTGGTCAATTTGGCATTCGACTTGTTCAAAGTTGCATTCAACTTGTTCAATAAGGCAATACATGGTCAACAAGACATTTGACTTGTTCAACAAGACATTCTACTTGGTCAACATCCATGAATTGGTCAATTTGGCATTCGACTTGTTCAACAAGGCATAACTTGGTCAACAAGGAATTCAACTTGTTCAATAAGGCATTCGACTTGTTCAACAAGGCATAACTTGGTCAACAAGGAATTCAACTTGTTCAACAAGCCATTACTTGGTCAACAAGGCATTCGACTTGTTCAATAAGGCATTCCACTTGTTTCACAAGACATTACAAGGCATTCGACTTGTTCAACAAGGAATTCGACTAGTTCAAAAGCGCATTCGACTTGGTGAACAAGGCATACCATGCATTCTTCTTGTTCAACAAGGCAATTGATGTGTTTAACAAGACATTCTACTTGGTCAACAAGGCATTCAACTTTTTCAACAAGGCATTCTAGTTGGTCAACATGGCATTCGACTTGTTCAACAAGCCATTCAACGTGTTCAACAAGGCATTCGACTTGTTCAACAAGACATTCTACTTGGTCAACTTGGCATTCGACTTGTTGAACAAGGCAATCAACTTGTTCAACACTTGTTCAACACTTGGTCAACAAGGCATCCGACTTGTTCAACAAGGCATTCAACTTGTTCAACAAGCCATTACTTGGTCAACAAGGCATTCGACTTGTTCAACAAGGCATTCCGATGGTTCAACAAAGCATTACATGGCATTCGACTTCTTCAATAAGGAATTCGACTTGTTCAAAAGGGCATTTGACTTGTTCAACAAGACATTCTCTTTGTTCAACGACACATTTTACTTGGTCAACAAGGAATAACTTGGTCAATTTGGCATTCGACTTGTTCAACAAGGCATTCAACGTGTTCAACAAGGCATTCGACTTGTTCAACAAGACATTCGACTTGGTCAACTTGGCATTCGACTTGTTGAACAAGGCAATCAACTTGTTCAACACTTGGTCAACAAGGCATCCGACTTGTTCAACAAGGCATTCAACTTGTTCAACAAGCCATTACTTGGTCAACAAGGCATTCGACTTGTTCAACAAGGCATTCCGATGGTTCAAAAAGGCATTACATGGCATTCGACTTCTTCAATAAGGAATTCGACTTGTTCAAAAGGGCATTCGACTTGGTGAACATGGCACTCTTTTTGGTCAACAAGGAAAGACTTGGTCAACAAGGCATTCGACTTGTTCAACAAGGCATTCGACTTGTTCAACAAGGCATTCGACTTGTTCAACAAGGCATTCTTTTTGGTCAACAAGGCATGACTTGGTCAATTTGGCATTCGCCTTGTTCAACAAGGCATTCAACTTGTTCAACAAGGCATTACATGGTCAACAAGGCATTCGACGTGTTCAACTATACATTCTACTTGGTCAACAAGGCATGACTTGGTCAACTTGGCGTTCCACTTCTTGAACAAGCCAATAAGCTTGTTCAACAAGGCATAACTTGGTCAACAAGGCATCCGACTTGTTCTACAAGACATTACAAGGCATTCGACTTGTTCAACAAGGAATTCGACTTGTTCAACAGGGCATTCGACTTGGTGAACCAGCCATTCTACTTGGTCAACAAGGCAAGACTTCGTTAATAAGGCAGTCGACTCGCTCTACATGGAATTCGACTCGTTCAACAAGGCATTCGGCAAGTTTAACAAGGCATTCGACTTTGTTAACAAGGCATTCGACTTGTTCGATAAGGCATTTTACTTGTTCAAAAGGGCATTCGACTTGTTCAACAAGACATTTTACTTGGTCAACAAGGAATGACTTGGTCAATTTGGCATTCGACTTGTTCAACAAGGCATTCAACGTGTTCAACAAGGCATTCGACTTGTTCAACAAGACATTCTACTTGGTCGACAAGGCATGACTTGGTCAACTTGGCATTCGACTTGTTGAACAAGGCAATCAACTTGTTCAACACTTGGTCAACAAGGCATCCGACTTGTTCAACAAGGCATTCAACTTGTTCAACAAGCCATTACTTGTTCAACAAGGCATTCCACTGGTTCAACAAGGCATTACATGGCATTCTACTTCTTCAACAAGGAATTCGACTTGTTCAAAAGGGCATTCGACTTGGTGAACAAGGCATTCTACTTGGTCAACAATGCAAGACTTGGTAAACAAGGCATTACATGGCATTCGACTTCTTCAACAAGAAATTCGACTTGTTCAAAAGGGCATTCGACTTGTTCAAAAGGGCATTCGACTTGATGAAGAAGGCAAGACGTGTTCAAAAAGTGATTCGGCTTGTTCAACAAGGCATCCGACTTTGTTAACAAGGCATTCGACTTGTTCGATAAGGCATTTTACTTGTTCAAAAGGGCATTCAACTTGGTCAACAAGGCATACCATGCATTCTTCTCGTTAAACAAGGCAATTGACGTGTTTAAAAAATAAATCTAGTTGGTCAACACGGCATTTGACTTGACAAGGCATTCTACTTGTTAAACAAGGCAAATTACTTGGTTAACAAGGAATGACTTTGTCAATTTGGCATTCGACTTGTTCAACAAGGCATTCAACGTGTTCAACAAGGCATTCGACTTGTTCAACAAGACATTCTACTTGGTCAACAAGGCATGACTTGGTCAACTTGGTATCCGACTTGTTGAACAAGGCAATCAACTTGTTCAATACTTGGTCAACAAGCCATCCAACTTTTTCAACAAGGCATTCAACTTGTTCAACAAGCCATTACTTGTTCAACAAGGCATTCCACTGGTTCAACAAGGCATTACATGGCATTCTACTTCTTCAACAAGGAATTTGACTTGTTCAAAAGGGCATTCGACTTGGTGAACAAGGCATTCTACTTGGTTAACATGACAAGACTTGGTAAAACAAGGCATTCGACTTGTTCAACAAGGCATTCGACTTGTTTAACAAGACATTTTATTTGGTCAACAAGGCATGACTTATTGAACAAGCCAATTAACTTTGTTAACCAAGGCATAACTTGGTCAACAAGGCATCCGACTTGTTCAACAAGGCATTCAACTTGTTCAACAAGCCATTACTTTTTTTTTTTGGGAAAAGGTCATTAAAATAAAAGGTGAAAAGATACAATGTTCAGCAGCAGTAAGCTGCACCGCTTAGTACATACTACCGATAAACAACGCAAGCAATCCATTCAGCAAGCAAAAACATCAAAAACACAAGCAACTATAAGCAATTGGCTACGTGCTCGGCCACGCAATGCGCCAACACATCGAAGCGCACAGGACTGTAGCTGGTACTTCCCTCCGAGGGTAGAGAGCCGTAAGCAGAGTGTAGACTCGACATCCGCAACGATATGAGTAGGAGGTCGTCGTCTTTTCCTTCCCGCCATCGTAGGTTGCGCTCGGCCCATAGGTGATAGACCAAGCGATGCAAGCGTGTCGGGGCCCCATCCATGCGAGATGCTTGCCCCGCCACCTTTGAGCAGCCCATGAACCCCTTCGATCCGTCCGTGTAAGGCCACCAAAACGTAACTTTCCCTGCAAAGACTGTAGGCAATGTCTGGATATGAACACTCAAAGAAAAATGTCGTGTTGTCTCTATAGCTTGGCCATCATCACACAAGAGGCAAGCTGAACTTCCTGCTGCCCAGCGGCCACCCATGACTTGTCCCTCGTCACCAGGCGTTCCCAAATCCCAGCCATAAATGAGTTCATGCCGTGGTATCGAGATAGGGCCTCCAAACAGGTTGGTCCAGATTTAGTCGGAGAATGTTGGCGTATGCAATTTCTCGCGGAGTAATAGAGAAGACGCCATTGGGAGTCCCCCGCCATCGAATCGTATCCATCAAACCGTGTTGAATGGGAGGTAGGAGACCAGCAAAATCCATAAACTCCACGTCGTCTGTCCTGGCCAATGCCATCCCGACTCATCAATCACCGCGCTCAATCGTGAGTCAAGTGGGAGGCCCATAACAGATGGACCACGCGGGTACCGTTCCACCAGCGGAATCGTGAGCAGCCATGGGTCAATCCAGAGTCGTGTTTTCGCTCCATTCCAAATGCGGAACTCTAGGAGTGGCCGGATGATGGGTCTGAGTTTGAGGAGTTTCTTCCAGCTCCATTAGGTATTAGCCGTGGGTCTGATGGTCCAGAAGGATGTGTTGTGCAGCCGCGTCCGTCGTATCCATGTGGCCCATATCGAACACTCATCTCCCCTGAGAATGTTCCAGATAAGACGCATCATCAGTCCAAGTCCCCCTTCTTCCCTTGGTGCGCACACGTCGGCCCATGCCACCTTCGCGCTAGATCCCTTCCACAAGAACGCTCGAAGACGCTTCTCGATACTGTGGATGACTCCCTTAGGGAGTAAGA